>JAEAOA010000547.1:177500-382500 GCA_016746295.1 Potamilus streckersoni | reverse complement strand
AGGACTTTGATGAGAAGACTTCGATGTTAGTGAGGTGGGAGATATTTTTGTCATCCCAATTGGTTACACTGTGAAAGGGGGCATGGTTTCATGTGAAAAAGTAACAGTTTAAATGTGCAAATAGAACATTTTAAAATTAGTCTATGCTTTTTCCTACAAGAGGAAAGTTGAAAAGTGGACTCAGACTTGAATTTAAAAGAAATTTACTCATAGAAATCATACAAGGGATGCAATTGTCTGGAAAAATTCACATTCTGGAAGTAAGAGCTTGCAACAATTTTATGTAATTTGTTGATACTGCTATGATATGCTTTCAATGTATTTGGATTTATTTAAGTTCATAGATTTAATTTCTTGATATGGTATACTTGTATTGAGTTCATTTATCTGAGTTCATACAATGATATTTATCTTTATATAAACATTGGCAAGTTCATTTATTAGTGAAAATTATGTATTTAGGATTTTAGGCCTTACTTTAGTTGACCGAGAATCTGTATGAATTCTCCAACCTATATATGAGTTCATGTATGATACCCATTTGATTGTTGTTATAAATACAGTAGAATTCCACCAAACATTTATTCCAGGCTAGTCTCAGTTACACAAATGAAACTGAGACATGCCTGGAATAAATGTCTCAGTGGAGGTGTTGGAATAGCCATTTAGTTGACCATTAATTTTGTGGAACTAGGTTGCTGATGGTCTATCAGGGCCAGTTAGACTAGAATCTGTTTGAAATTAGGATAGAATTTACCTATCTTAAGAGAGGGGAAAGTATCAATCTATTCCCCCAGTATAATGTGACAGAAGATTTAGGTTGTTTATTTTTGCTATTTTGGAGGAACTGGGTTAGCTCAAAGTTCTATGCTCTATGATCTACACTCTATATATTACATTTTACGAACATAAAGTGAACACAAAGTTGAAAAGGGCGAAAGGGACTGGGCACTTGTAAACTTGGTAAAGAAAGTCAAAAGTGAAGGAGACCCAGACTATTGACAAAAGGAAGTCAAAAGGGATAGTCGCGGTGGAATTCGGACTAAAGCAAGACCATCAGGTTATGAAACTGTACAAGACAATGTTTTTAATGTATTTCACTTGATGGAAATGTTGATTTGAATTCTATCCCTTATCACATAAGCTATTGGTACCATTATTTCTTGTACATGTATTTGAAAATTTGTGCAAGAAGTTAGTCACAAAGAAGTTTTTCTTTCAATGGTACTGTATTATTATTACCGATGTTTATGAACTTATAATGTTAGAAATTTGATTACATTTTGTCTTTATTCATAACAGGGGCTTCTGTTATTCTATTCTATATAACTGCTCAGCTCTTTATCTATTTCTCAATTTTTATTGATATTTACTCGTCCTAGGCAAATTACACTGTTGACGATCACTTCTAGACAACGATTACCAAACCCATAACACCCACCCCAAAAAAGCTGGGAGGGGGTGTATCACAATATATATATATATATATATATATATATATATATATATATATATATATATATATATATATATATATATATATATATATATATAAAGGGTCAAGTGAAAGCATTTTAGAAATTCAAATGATTGACTATTATTTGTTAATTAAATTGTTGTTATTGAATATCACCCTTTGTATCTTTTATTATTTAACCATCCAAATTACTTACTGACGACTGACCAGATTCAGAGCTATACACCAACATTCACTAACCCAACTTCTGAACCATAATCGAGCCTGGGTAGATGCCATATCTAAATAAATATTGAAAGCACCCCATCAGAATTTCTTATCACCAAAACCCATACAGGGGAATAACAAACTCTAACAAATTTATGAACCTAAAATAATGCAGTAGGCATATAACAAATTCTAGAATTATAACAATGTCAATTTTAGACTGAATGTGTCAACCCCACTCAGCTCAAGGGATTAAATAATGAGGGAAATTTAAGTGTCTGGATATTAGCACAAGTGGTAAATCTTTCAAGCACTTATGTGACTTACCTTTTAGAAAATAAGGATTAAAGAGAAAAGAGTGGAAAAGAGTTATTACTGTATTGTTTAAATTTATCAAAACTAATGAAATTTTCCAATTATCTGATGGACTGAAAAAAGATTAAACATTCATACCTGATATGACAAATAATATCTGACTGTTTTCTATTTCCAAATTATTCTGGTTAATTTATAATTTTTGCCACTTATTTTTTTTTTTGCATTACACTATTCTAATATCATATGTGCTTCAAGAGTCTCTGAAAGCCATACCAAAATTGATGTATGTAAGGAACTGTAAATCAATATTCAAAACATAAACTGGAGTACAGAAGGTAACATAATAGTTTTAACCTAAAGTTTACACCTAATTTATGCAAGGACAAACACATACACTGTATCATATTAAGTCATTCACTTGTCAGGCAATACACATTTCTGGCTGATGTACATTTCACTCATTTGACACTCCTTGAAAGTACAATACATTATTCAACAATAAAAGTATGGCCATGTAAATGGCAGATAAAAGAATTTATCTAAATATGCATGGTTGTTATTCAGATATGTTCCCATGTAACCATGCAATTTAAGGTTCAAAAGAGACAATTACTTTAAAATGTACACCCAGAATTATCTCTATGATCTCTAACATTCCAATTATCTTTTACTCTTACTGTACCTGTTCTCCAAAAAACAAATTCATGGACACATTTTCAAATAATAAATTTTTCAAACAGAAATATTTTTAAATATTTGTACATGTTTGTAACTTCTGCAAAGTTAACCAAGCATTTGTTAAGGCTTGAGATACATGTACCATTATTTCATTAAATCATCTGACCCTGGATTTAAAAAAATGGGAAAAGTAATAGTTTGGGACAGATCAAGGAATGTGTGTCTGAACACCACTATTTGTTAGTCTGTCTATTTTCTCAGTGAAATACCTCAATGTCTGAAACCTTATCTTCACATTAAAACAAAGATGATGCTTAAAGAACTGCTTTAATGGGAATAAAACATGCAATGGTATAAAAAAAAAATGCATAGTCAATGCACAAATAAGAGCAGTATCTCAAATATCTCACCCTTTTATTGTACATGCCACTTATTTTATTTAATCCAGCTAATCCATATATTTTCTATTACATGCAACTACCTACCAACATGATTGTAAACATCAATGCTCAGAGTCAATACATGTACCATTAAGAAATTTATGGGGAAATGGCCACATGGTACAGATTAGTTTGTTTAAACTTACCGAATGGGGTTCAAGTTTGGCTCTGCTTGGAACTGACTGTAGGATGAAGAAAAAACTCAGTGTTTAGTGCCAGAAAGGCAGGAATTATTGTAAATCTGATTGGTCATGATGTGAAGGGGGGAGGGACGTGTTTTAGAATGAAAATCTTAAGTTTAAATGTACTGGAGGGGCTTTGAAGAGTCAGTCTGCATTTCTCTATGAAAAAGGGAGTAAGATCAAAAGACTATGAGGATTTTAATGAGTAAAGTTCTCGTCAAAGTTCTATCCAAGGGAGAGATGTTTGTCTGAAGGTTGACAGACACCAAAGCTTGAAAAATGAGGAAATTACATAAATCTCATATACTTCTTTTATGCTATGATTTAATTACTTGTAAGTACTTGTATTTGCAGGAATTTATATACGTTGTTTATGCTATGACTTAATTACTTGCAGTGGCATGTATTTGTAGGAATTTATTTGTTGAGTCATAAATTAATTTTCTCGATATAGTATACTTTTGTTTAGTTTAATTATCTCAATACTTAAAACTGAACTCACCAAATACCCTGACAATAAAGCGATCTTATTATTAGGTCAATACTCGATAGATATAGTATACTTTTGTTTAGTTTAATTATCTGAGCCGCACAAAGATATTTCATTTTATATATGCACTGGTGAATATTACAAGTTAGTCTTGATTATTGCAGGAGTTGAGTATGTGAATTCATACTTAATCTACATATGGAATTATGTATCCGACATAACTGTGTTCAGTTCATTTAACTGATAATATTGTAATTATATAAATGGAGGAATTGATGATTGAGGTTACAGAATTAGAACTATCCAAATGAATTTATTATGTATAATGGTAGCCTTCAAGTTAGGGTGAGGAATTTCATTCATTTATGTGTAATGAGACTGAGTGAAGGGCTAATACCACATGTGTCTTAAATGGCCATTCGCAGATCATTAGTCTGTGGACTGTGGAGGGAATGGAAAACAAAGTATATGGTAATTAGCTGGTATAGTCTGATGTTACTTTTTTTATTTCTGAATTATTAACATAGGATCACTTCTTCTGCACTAAAAGGGCAAGTAATTTATACAACCAGCATTTTCCCTGAATCTCAACCTGCTGCTAAGGACTAGCCTGCCTGCCCACCCACCCACATTAAAATCAGATTTTCATACCGAAACACTAAAATATATACACATTTGGCATTATATGGGGAGCTAAGCTCTTCAGTCAGTTGTGTCTATGCTTACTGCATCCCCTCAGGGGTCATATCACTGAAGTGGTAACTTGTAAAATGACTAAGAAAAGCAGTGCCTCTTTGGTTAAGGGATTGTACTCATGACTAAAATGTTGCTGGTTTAATTCACACCATCTGCCTTTATTCACTCTATTAAAAATAGATTTCACTCATAACTACACTTATTCAACATCTTGATGATACAAGCTTACACAACAAATCTGACTGCAAATACAGCCTCTACAATGCTTACAAGCTGAATCAATCAGATGTAATATCCTACACTATTATGTGTGGAAGTCACTTAAAACTGAACTCACTAAATACCCTGACAATACAGCAATCTTATTATTAGGTCAATCATTAGGTCAATCATTTATAACTGTGCTCCCATTGTAAGGTGAGTATATTCATAGATTCCATTTCAACAAGTGGTAGTAAAATTATGTAGATCATTCCACTAAATATGAGTCAGTCTCACTAAAACACAGTAAACTCTAAAAGCTCATTAAAGGCTCCCATAGGACAGAAATACAATGCTCACAAGTTCAGTCAATCAAATACAAGATCACCTCAACAACATGGATGGCTGTCACTCTTAAATGAATTCATCCATTATCTCAGTGATATAAACTTAAATGTCAAAATCTGACCAGGAATATGGTTCTTAGAGTATTCATAAACAGAGCCAATGAAATGCAAGATCACCTCATCAATATATACTGGTGTCACTCAAAACTGAACTCATCCAATATCTCAATGATACATGCTTACATAATGCATTTAATCAGAAATATATGTATGACCTCTAAAGTGTTCACAAGTTAACCAAGCAACTGCAAGATCAACCTATTACAGTCTAAAGATGTTGCTCACAAATGCAATCATGCCTTGGTCATATTAAATCTGATCAGAAATGATGCCTCTAGTGTTCAGACAATGTATACCTCTAGAGTGGAAAGACAATGTATGACAGATGATCCACACTAAACAATGGACAAAAGGTCATAAGCTCATTTGGCTTTGGGACAGGTCGACTAAACACACAGGCTTTGTTCTGTTCTGTTCCACGTGAACCCAAGATGTTTATTTAAAGACAACATCTAGACTATGTACTTAAAGTCAACTTTCAATCCATGAGACTTAACATGGAAGAAAATTATTTTTAAGTGGGAACAACTCAAATGCCTTTTTCAACCCAGAGGGATGGGGTTCATCTCCAGACCAGAAAGAAACAAAACAAAAATCAAATAAATGCATAAAAAGGGCAAGTTTGTGGCCAGAAGGTGTTCTTGCTTTTTTTATCTCCTTGTTTTAAGTCCTGGAATGATGCATCCATCAAAAAAGATAACACACTTATAACATACATGTACTGCTGTGAGAGAAACCTGACATAGTCTACAAACTATGGAAAACCACTTCAAGAATGTAAACAAGTTGCAGCTTACCTAGATTTCATTCTTTGAATACAACCCTACTGACCTGTAGTAATTGAGAAGACAAGCAAATCACACCACCCACACTGAGATATAGACTGAGCTAGGATGGAAGAAGGCTGGCTGGAGTTAGACTGTTTATCACCTGTTGCAAAGCTTGTCCATGTTACATTAAAGCTATTACCTATTTTGGTATTAAATGTATGTACATAATGGAACAATATCAGTATGGTCCAGTACAATCCTTTAAGATCACTACAGATAATATGTACAGAACAGGTACATGTGTACCATAACATGTTTTTATAAGGAACTTTCAATACAATTTGATTCAAGATGTGACATTGGAATTCTTAACATACAACATTGAAATTTCAACCACTGCTGTGTCATTCAAAAACTGTTATCTAAAAATTTAACATACAAACTGAAATTTTCATCAACCGTTGTATAATTCAAGAAATACATTTCAAAAAGGAGACATGAAATGGAACTTTCTATGCAAACACTTCAACTCTAAGTGTGAAACGAGAATTTCTGACATACAAACACTGAAATTTTCGCCATCACTGTGTAATTCAACAGATAAAAAAAAAATCACAGAAAAAGGAACTTTCAACTAGTTATGTAATTCAAAATATAAAAGTTTCAAAACTCAAAATATGAAATGGAACTGTCAGCAACAACAATTTGACTTGACATATAATACTGGAATTCTCGACATATGACACTGCAATTTCATTAGACCTGCTTTTATCCCTTACCTGTTCCCCATAGATATCCCTCTGGGAAATATCTCCCAACAAATTGAGTGGAAAATGTATTCATTCATCCTCCAGCAGTGATCAATACAGAACCATGGAAACTAAATTATCAGCAGATTCTACCAGTATACAGTAATATACACTGTCAATTTCAATATAGGTCTGAAAGCTTATGGTACAATTTAAATAACCCTTCCCTTGAGATTTTTGAAGCAGAAAGTTATGTCCTAAGGTAGGAATTTGATTAACAACACCCAAAATAAAATCATATGATAGATGCATCCTCTACTTGTATTAGTATCTTTACCTAAATTGTTTCATGGTTTAAATTTCAGAGAATGATTAATATAATTATTATGTGATACAACTATAACTCCCGTAGGGGGGGAGGGATAAAGTTTTTCTTTGTTCATATGAAAGCTATACAAACATGTACATGAAGACAGCAGCAATGGCTGCATTTGAGATTGTCATCCAGCCAGTTTTGGTTTTCATCATCTTGCAACTGAAAGCTGAACCAGGCCTGGTCAACAGAAAAACAAAATAGGATGGTCCCAAACTTGGGAAATGGGGAGGGATGCATTTGGTGGCAATGCATAGACAAAGGCACATAATAAACATTTTATGTCAGTCAGAAAAGGAAGAAATGTTAGATCAATTTTAGTGTATGTTAACCTAACATAATTTTCGAACCTGTACATTATTGCCATAATCTCCAGTATTACATAGTCTGTTCAAATAATGAGATCAAACAATATGCATCATTGTACAGTCTTTACATTGTTTTACCCAGACTGACATCAGTAAAAATTCTTTGCCCTATACAGTAATGTTGCTATCCAGAATATGAGAGAGCTAGCTTTAATGCTGGTCTTGGTTGCAGATAAGAACACAGACATTCTTCCAAATCCAGCTCCTAAAATATTTACCAATAAAGCAGCAAAATGTATAATACTATAATATCAACATACGGTTTTGAAAAATTAACATCTCTGAAAAATTGAACTGGCATGTTTTATATTAGTTGTTCTATGGAACAATTTGTGCACACAAATCTTGGCAAGTTACATAAGTTTTGGGACAGGTGAATCAGTATGGGCAGCAAGAAGTTTTTTGAAACTACTTATCTAACCCAGGTAGGTAAAAACAAAGTCTGATCAACCCTGTAAATAAATGTACTATAAGAAGTATTATTTACAGAACTTTTCTTATCTTGATCTCACACAAAGACTGTTTGGCTTTGTGGGTTTTTATGCCATTTTTTCAAAATTCAATAGGGTATACAATTGGCAGCCAACATATTGGTGGAGGAAGAACTTGAGAAAATCCTAGGAAGTGCCACTCGCTATGGTAAGCTACCAGCAAGCTTTCTTGCATGGCCATGTTTGTTATCTGAGACTCAAAACACATTGACTGCAGTGAAATGTCAGTGATCAGTAAGGGTGAGATCCATAGACCACTCAGCCACCCACTGCCCCCAAATATAAGTCAAACATAAATATATGAATCTTCTTTCAAAATATAAACATAAACAAACATCATATCTGGTACAGAATTTTCACATTAAAAAATTATTTTTTGGGTGGATATACCCAGACAATATAAAATATGAATTAGCATCTCCTATGTGCTCATAATATCAACTTTGTGGAATAATCTACCATATAATTTTATGAACATTTTGCAGGGGTCCCAGGTGTTTGAGAGGTCCACTTTCAAGTGATCACTGCCATTTCAGATTTTCCCTGTGGATTCAAGTCTTAGAAATCTGCCAATGTAGTAATTGTGAGAAAGCTTGCCAGAACCACTGACTTAAAGAAAGCTATTGGCAAGCTTTCTCATACACCCACAATGGCCAAGCCCAACATTCAACTCAATGTTGACAAAGATAAAATGGTAATGACTCAGGTGAAGGAAAAAAATTTAGACCACACATTACATCCACCCACCCCACAGTGATGCCAGGAGCTAATTATTAATTCTGCTGGGGACCATCCTGAAATGAGTTTCAAAAATAATTAAATTATCAGCGATTTTTATAAATGCATTCAGACTGTAAATAGACTACACCTGTCCACAATACAAATTTAGACTTTTTTCAGCATGCTAAAATTATTTTGTATCTATCGTGTGTGAAACTCATTATGGTAGCTTTTACAAGTACCCAGTTTAGACACATTTATTCTGAGAAAATGCAACAAAACACATAATTTGGAATTTTCAGAAAGTCTGGACTAACTTTAATCAAGAACTGCATGAATTTAGCACACAGTTGTGTACTGGGTCATTTGGAGTATAAAATAGAATTTTATTAATTCAAATGTTAACATTATAATGTCAATAGGGAAATAAATTAATGGACTGGTCCCCATCACTGCCACCACACTGTACATTTTACCAATCAGTATTTTCATTAATCTGTTCAAGCTAATATGCTAATATTAAAAAATTTTACTTAAATTAAAGAACATTAAAATAATGTCATTAATGGGATTTAACAAGATTACAAAATGCTGACAATGCTGTATTCACAGTTGCAAAAGTGACTTTATAAATTAATATATAATGTCTAATTTTCTGCAAGCAAGGTAATATAAAGAGCAATATATACATCTGGAAACGTCACACTGCACCACAGAAAACAACAAGTACATTACCAATCAGAAAGTTCCAAAGCCTACAATGTCTTATAATATAACAATTTACATAAACAATCTCTACCAAGGCATTTACCTACCTTCTGCTTAAAAATCCAATGTTTTGTGCCTTATTTGATATTAAATGTGTGTATTCATTCAGTTTTGTCGAGAGTAGGTGAGTGCATGCTATTGACTGAGCATGTGGGTGTAATCACTCATGTATGACTGTAACAGTCCCTGCTGCAGAAAAGGAGTAAAACATATGAATATCAACTCATGCAAAATTATAATTTGCCTCAGTAAAAAAAGATAAAATACTTGTAAAATAATATCTGAAAAGCATTGGTGAATATGTGTAGTATTTTAAGATATTTAAATTCACTAAACAAAAAAATGAATTTTGCATTGTTGTCCACTTACAAAATAAATATGCAAAAGCTTAAGTCTAAGATTGCTCTGTCTCTTGTTGACCTCTGAATCTATGGCCCACACATCATAATGTATGGCCCACACATAATCATCTGACTTGTTGTTGATCCCCTCATTTACCACCACAACCACTTGAACCCAAGAACTCACTCATCTGGTCATAGTTGCAATTTTCAGAGAGTATCTAAGTGTCTATTCTAGAATGTGTACATTTAAGATTTATTCTAATTTCTCCAAAAATTGCACTCTGTACTTTCCAGCCACACCTTCTTTTTATTAAATCACCCCAATATTGGGAAATGTGACCCCTTTTCTCCACATGGCTTTGGCAATTTCAGCACTAGAACTGACTATGACAACTTGATGATTAACTGAATCACCATAATTTTTATTCCCTATCCTATGTTGATAGGACATATCTAGGTAATCCACACATCTTATCAATCATGGAAGTTAACACTCACATGTTGAATATATCTGGCACCATTAAGTACAGTAGTAATATTAGTCCTGGATTGCTCTAAATAAAAGCAAACAAAATCCACATCCCAATATTTGGAAAAGAAACTTTGATGCTCCAGTTTTAAGACAGCAAGTCATGAACAAAAAGTCACAATTTGAATTTTCACTAATTTAGGAGCTAAATGTATGACAAAAAGTCACAGAACATCAAGTCACACTGAATTTTATAATGATGCAATTTTTCATATGAAATACACAACCTAATTAACTGTACCTTCTTTGAGATATTAACATAATAAACAAAGTATCAGTCATATGTTTTTTAATATTATCAAGATAATTTAAAGCAGTTTCTAATACAATAACAGTATAAATAGTAATAGCAAAATAGTCACAATGTTGTATTTGTCACTGCTAATGCAAAAGTTCATTATTGATTTAACTTAAATGGATAATAGTCTTAGTCTAGAATGGTAATTTAAGAGATTGAAACCACAATTTTACCTGTATATTCTTCTCAAAACCATCTTTCCTGCCTTAGAGTAAGCCTCAAATAGACTTCAATGATCTAAATGTTATGTGCTAGTTGTACAATTTCAATTACCACTTTACTGTGAAGCCATCAGTTCATTGGGATCATTAATAATAATAAGTAAGAATAATAGAATATATTGATTTCAATACATTTTTTGAAAGAATAAATATCTGAAAATTCAAAGTACAACTTTATGACCTTTATATATATATATATATATATATATATATATATATATATATATATATATATATATATATATATATATATATATATATATATATATATATATATGTATATATATATATATATATGTATATATATATATATATATATATATATATATATATATATATATATATATATATATATATATATATATATGTGTGTGTGTGTGTGTGTGTGTGTGTGTGTGTGTGTGTGTGTGTGTGGTTGCCTTGCCAGCTTCAAGCTATATAAAATGTTAATCATTGGTAACTAAATGTGTTTCCCCCTCTGTGAAGCTGTATATTCATAAAAATCAAAACGAATTTGAAGCAAAAATCGATTTAAATATTGTTTTTGATTTATGGTTAATTTTCCTACAAGACAGTACATCAGTTCATTGGGATCATTAATAATAATAATTAAGAATAATATAATATATTGATTTCAATAATTTTTTGAAAGAATAAATATCTGAAAATTCAAAGTACAACTTTATGTCCTTTATATATATATATATATATATATATATATATATATATATATATATAGATATAGATATATATGTGTGTGTGTGTGTGTGTGTGTGTATGTGTGTGTGTGTGTGTGTGGTTGCCTTGCCAGCTTCAAGTTATATAAAATGTTAACCATTGGTAACCATATGTTAGTGTTTCCCTCTCTATGAAGCTGTATATTTATAAAAATCAAACGAATTTAGAGTAAAAATCGATTTAAATATTGTTTTTGATTCATGGTTAATTTTTCTACAAGACAGTACTAATTAGGGATCCCAGGCTAGCCCCCCAACATTCCCATGTTTGAGATTCATGGTCCGTACTCCCCTCCATTTAAAGAAATACATGTATAAGTCTGGTTTCCTTCTCCCTTCCTATTGTAAACTTTGGCCAGAAGGTCTCCCTATTGTCCTGTTATATTCTATGTACCTTATGCTATTTGTGTGTATGTATGGTTTCTAGGTGAGGACAGCATATATATCAAATTCAAATTCTCATAAGTTTTCTAAAACTTGTTCATTTTTGTTATTTTTTTTTTTAAATTATACAAAAAAGTGATGGATCTTCAGCTTACTCTTTTCTCTGACAATCATTTCAAAAATTGACTTTATATCCCGTGACATGCCCACCATTGCTTATGACAATTCAAATTGTGAATTTTGTCCTGTGACGTTCTGTCCATTTACCATGTAGACCTGAGCCTGAGATAAACTATTATTGACAGTCTGTTTCATTAATGGTCAGGAGGGCTTGTCCATTGTTCGGTAGATGGAAGAAAAGAATACATTTTTGTGGTTGTCCAGGTATGAAAATACCATTCTAAATAGTTTAGGCTTTACTTCTGAAACCGTCCTCCAAGTTGATGATAAATAGATGTTCCTTCATCACCATCTAGAAGATATAACTTACTTTTGGACACATTACGCAAGTCTTGGAATTCAATTCTAGCCTAACCCAAACCTTCCATAATGTGGGCATATATTAGCTAGAAGAGATTTAGTAAAACTTTAACACTGAATATAATCAATGGTCTGGGTGTATGTATGAATATATACACAGACAAACAGAAGCCAAAATGTTCAATATGTTGAGCTTCCAACATGACAGGCTTGACAGTAGTAGGGAAATTGACGTGCTCAGATCCAGAAACCCCTAAAAAGCGCCAAACAAGTACAACCAACTGCCTTGTCAACACCCCCACAATCTCTATCTTGTGGATGACCTAAACATATGATGCATCATCATCATTCTTTGTGAACAATATAAAATGACAATATATTCAACAATTGTATACTTGTTTAGGGTGTTTTAGAAATTTCTGATCCATAACCAGTCTTTCAACCTAATACTGTGACTGTCAAATTCTCAAATAGGGGTCTCTGGGCCAGAACCCGATATTTTTCCTACTACTTTGACAAATTTGACCTCATGTGTGCTGTAATTTTCATTGCTTTCAACGGCTTTCA
Source organism: Potamilus streckersoni (assembly GCA_016746295.1). Classification (NCBI taxonomy): domain Eukaryota; kingdom Metazoa; phylum Mollusca; class Bivalvia; order Unionida; family Unionidae; genus Potamilus; species Potamilus streckersoni. Next base: position 369,545 of record JAEAOA010000547.1, on the reverse strand, counting down.
GCTTTTTACTTACTAAAAGATCAGGTAACAAGGGAGAATTTCACTTTTGAAAATGCTGGATTAGAAATATCAAGCTCACAACTGTAAGTTCCAGTCATTTTTCTTCAGCCATGTATACCTTCTAAAACTGAATTTTCATATGACTGAAATGTATACTTAATAAAAAGGAGTGTGACTTTTGCAAATTAATGGGACTTTCAAGTATCTGATTATGTATTTTGGTTGCAGAAATGCTTCTTATAGATGATACTCCAACCATGACTAGATTATTTACTCAAAGATGAATTAATGTTGTTGACTGATTAATATTTCAGAAAATCTGCTTATACACTGCCATTATAATACTCACTGGGCGAATATATCTCTTTACAGGAAATGAGCATGAGAACACACAATGCAGTAAGTCAGTGAAAGTGGCCAAACATTTCTTTTAAATCTACAGACCTTTTTATCAAGGCATATATCAATGAACAATTACAGACACGAGAAAGTAAACTAAATATGTATTTGCTTAACATAAACATATGTTGCTACTCTGCAAAACGGACCCATGTCAAAAGAAAAAATGTGTGTACAATCATAACATTACAAATTAACATTTGCAAAATGAATCATATACACGTCATAAAAATAAACCCAACTAATTTCATTTTGTCTTCATACAAATCCTCAGTAAATCTGAATCAACTTCCTTCCACAAAAGGCATCAATTAAGCTACAGAGTATATGATACATTGAGAGTAAAGTTGACTCACAGCGGACAAATGCATCAGTAGCACTAGAGTATTTAAAACGGTGTACTGCATTCTGAAGTATAATCTGGAGCTGTTGTCAATGATGCTAAGTGACAGTTTTTTGTTATTACAATCTGGGTATATTTAAAGAATACAAGTTTTGAATTTTGGAAAGTGACAATTGTAGAACTCAATATAGACGATGTTTCATAGCTAGAATGTGAAGGAAGAGATAGGGATACCCCCAGTCAGCCACCATCCCACAGAAAGCTACAAGAAGGTGTCTCATATACATTGGTCATAGTAGGTCTGACAGGTTGAGATTTGAGTGGTCAGTAAAGGCTAGCTATTTAGACCCCTCAGCCACTTGAAGACCATTTGCAAGAAAAAAAACTTTTGTCACAGTTAAAATTTGATGCTAAGTTTATTACTTCTATCAAAGCTTTGCTCTTTTCTCTCAAGCTGTAAATCTGCAATTTATATGAACATCATTTCCTTTCTTAGACAACTGATACTTTACTTTGTTTTCCTTTTCTTCACATATTTACTTTTTTTATTTGCAGATACTGATAAAACTTGTAAGAAATTGAAAATAAAAACTTTGTTCTGTAACTTCAGTTTTCTCCCTTAATATTGCAATTTTGAGTTTCGACTTGTGAGTTATGCCAATGTTGTAGCTCATTAACAGTACATTCAATAGACAGAAGTTCTGCATAACCAGACTGTAAATTTATTTAACAATTGTTCCTCTACCCTCAAATTGTATGACACTCCACTGATTGCAAGAATTTCCAGGATATTTCAAGATAATGCCATACTCAAAACTATCTATGATATTATTTTAGCAATATGAAGTACTTTTTACTTTTTTGGGCAGAGAGTAAAACTATTTCAATTATGCAATGCATAGCCGTAACTTCTATGAGTTGATTAACTTTGTCTATTCGAAGTGAACACATCCTTCTACAAAGTGGAAAATAGTACACTCATGCAACTTGAATGCTCATGAGTAGAACAGCCATCTATTTGACAGATTACAATTTTGCCAGGACATCAGAGCTGGGAAAGAAAGAGGGCATTCAGCAATAGTAACTTGTAAGTACTGCATAATTAAAATTAGGTTTACCACTCCGTAAACCTCATTTTAATAGCATCGGTAACTTACCCATCACTATTGCATATCTGAATCTGTTTGGTAGATGTATTTTAGTAATCAAAGACATATAAAAATGGAATATGCAAACAATTACAGGGAAAAATCCACTGACAGAATGTTAGTGACTCTCTGTGCCACATGTTGTGTTGCAACTATGGGTCCCAGAGAAAATAATGCCTGCTCTTTGTCGTTCAAAGAAACTGAAGTAGCTGGAGAAGGTAGTGTGGGATTGCCACAATCCTTCATTCATCATGTCTTTTGAACACGAATGATTCAGATAGGTTCATGAAGCAGCAACAGCTTGAACCTCATAGACTTATATTTTCCTAAAATAGATCTCTGTCAGTAAGGGACTTATAAATTTTTCTGACTCTGGTGACAATTCACCATGAAACAGTGAAGACTGAAATACTAGTGGAGCCCACCAAAGGATGGAAAAATTGTGTCCTACCCTTCCTTTTCCCTTTTGAGGCATTTAGATTGAAGCACTGTGCCATAACTGGGCACAAAAGCCTATTTCATTTCCAGCACAGATTAAACTGAGACTAATAATCTTCCTATATAATGGATTCATAATTCTCACTGAACCTGAAACAGGGAAATAGGTGTTTTTTGTTAAACACCATAAGTCAAAAGAGAGGTTCCATCTGGGCATAAGAGTTTAAAATGAAATCATTAAAGTGCAAATCAAAATCTATTGCTGAGCTCAGAAAGAATTTAAGTGTGCTGGAAATATCAGCTCCAGCATTTGTTAGCTGATACTGAACATCTTTTGTTCTTTAAAAAGATCAAAAGGAAAATCAGAAATGAAAGTCATAAACGGGTAGGTAAGATCAACATGCTTTTTTCTGCAATAAACAGAGATTCTCCACCTGGCATCATAGGCCTTAGAAGTCAAAGCACTCCTGGCCTGAATGATGCAACTGGTAGCCTGGCTCCAAAACTTGTTATGGTGAATAGATCACTTGAGATGAGCCAAGCATGAAGGTGGAGAATAGGTGGGCTGTTGTGTAAGATGTAGCCCTTGTATTGTGATAAAGGATTCCTCAGGAGATTCAGAGACCTTCATTGACCTATCAAGAGGTCTAGAAGAGAACCATGATTGCTGGTGCAATGTAGGGGCTATAAGAATGACACAAAAGTTCAGTATTTTGTTTAACCTGAGGAAGCAGTCAGATTGGTGGGAGGTTTATGCAAACAGATGAACCCACTGGAAGCTGAATGCACATACTGCCCATGCTCCTGGATCTAAGACTGACAAAACATAGAAGGGAAGTCTGCTGTTGAGTCCGGTAACAAACAAGCTTACCATATGCTTTCACCACAGAAAAGAAGCAATGAAGAAACCATTCTGTGAATATGGTTTTGTCTGTCCTGGACTGATTGTCAACCAATATGTTCTTACTCAGAATGAGACAAACTTGGAGGGTGATGTTCTCTAAGAATGTTTAGCAGAGGAGCTTCCAGACCTCCATGCAAAAAGAAAGGACATTTGTGCCTTTTTGATGATGGAAATATGCTACCATGGTCATCAGAGACCATGACACCTTGACCTCTTACTCAATTGGTGCACCTTTGCAAAAATGGAAATATAGCTTTCATTTCTGGATTGTAAATGAGTCCAATGACCTTAGACAAGTATGCCCTCAGGCTCAAAATGAGTGCCACAACCAGAATCTGATGCATGGGCAAAGAGAAAGCTGTGGGGTGCTTGCATGGGAGAGATATACATACTAATTGCTACATTGACCTTTTACCTGGTTATTACAAAATATGATAAAATGTGATTTATCCCATATCACCAATGTTTAATAAGTTCAGTAAGTGCTGATATGAATCTAACACAAATCATATTTAAAACAATTCATTTTTTTTCTAAAAAAGTTGTTTTGCAGTAAAGCACTAATATGAAAACAGTGTCTAAAACAGTTCCAATTACCTTTACATACACATTAATATAAGACATAGTGTGCTTGCTACCTTGTACAATTGCTCTGACAAGTACAAGAACAGGTACACTTGTTACTTTTACAGTTCTTAACTATATCACTGATTATTGAAGAAAAAAAAAAGGTTGACTATAGGCAAAATGGTACCAACTGTACAAACAGCACAACCCCCCCATAGCCTGATCTTTAAGGTGAGGAAACATTCAGAAACAAACAACAAAACTATGAATGTTATGCAAGAGTTAGTAGTTTCTGTCAGGATTTCAATAAAAATTAAGTCTCTTGGCAACATGTGATATTATGTTAATTCATATCTTGGTCATATATTTTATTTTATATGCATTTTTAAATATGAAACATAACTGAAAATGCATTTGTTGTAGCTTCACCATCAGTCATCAGAATTGACGCATATGAGCATGTACCTTTGCTGTTTCATAAATCCCACACAGACTGGTAACGCTAATTTTACTACAAAACAATAATTTTTTAATAGTAAATCATTCATTTATACAAAAATTAAGTCTCTTGGCAACATGAGATATGATGTTAATTCATATCTAGGTCTTATTTATTTTATATGCGTTTTTAAATATGAAACAGGGGCCCCGAGTGGCCGAGTGGTCTAAAGCGCTGTCCGTTACGGATCACTGCCATCTCACCTCTGTTTGCGTGGGTTCGAGTCAAGGATTCAGCTAATGTAGATATGTGAGAAAGCTTGCCAGTAGCTTCTCGTGGGTCGATGGTTCTTTCCGGTGATTTCCCGGTTTCTTCCTCCACCATTAATACTGGCCGCCATGAATAGCCTATCGTGTGCTGAAAAATGGCGTTAAGCCCAACAACAAACAAACAAACAAATATGAAACATCACTAAAAATGCATTTGTTGTAGCTTCATCAGTCATCAGTATTGATGCATATAAGCACGTACCTTCTTTATTTTGCTCTAAAGCGCTAATATGATAACAGTCCATTTTCAGTGATGTTTCATATTTAAAAACATAAAATAAATAATATGACCTAGATATGAATTAACATAATATCACATTGCCAAGAGACTTAATTTTATTTAAATCCTGACAAAAACTACTAATTCGTACATAACATTCAGATCACAGCTAGTTTTGTTGTTTAGTTTTGACATAAAGGTATATAACAGTTTTCTTTCTAAGCTGATTTCAATAAGACTTTCATTGTAACATATTTCACAACCGTTTAGTTCCAGCAGAGTTGTCTCTCTTAAACCAACATTGTTATATATGTCTGTGTGTGGCATGCAAGCTTAGGTAGGATAGAAAGTATATTTATTTCACCAAACATTAACATTGTGGTCTATGGAAAAACAAGTGGTACCTTGATACCTGATTCAAGGGAAATGCGTCAAAACACCCGATGTAACATTAATTATCAAACAAAGGATCACCTGCAAGCATGAAAATAATATTAAGATAACATACATTGCCATTTGTTATGAATGATTTACTATTTTTTTTAAAAAAATAATCTTTTGTAGTAAAATTAGGGTTACCAGTCTATGTGGGAGTTATGAAACAGCGAAGGTATGTGCTCATATGCGTCAATACTGATGACTCGGATGATGAAGTACGGTAAATCACGGAACAGTTTAAGAGAATGGCTTTTTGGTCGATCCTAGAAGGGTTATTAGTGACATTTGTAATCTGACATAAAGATATCTAACAATTTTCTTTTTACGCTGATATCAATCAGACTTTCATTATAACATGTTTCACCAATGCTGAGACCACGCCCATTCTCTGAAGAATATTGTAAGATACCCTCACCCACCGTACGTGCCAATTCTGACAGTGCATACGCCGTTTCATAACTTGTTTCAGACTTTCAACAAAAAAAAAAAGACCTCAAGTATAGCATTGTTGAGCTTAATCTCACCTTTCCTAAAATGAATGTGCACATTTTATTACCTTATCTTCACCTTTTCCAAAACCAAACTCCGACAATTTCAGCTACTGGCACCAAACCAGGTTTTTGCAGCTATATTAGGGAGGTACCTTTTACATAGAAAATGCACAACAAAATATTCCACACAAGTACCAAAAATTCGGTATTTTCAACAACAGATAAAATATAGCTATTATTTTTTGGGAATAAAATATTTTTGTTCTTTTTTTTTTTTTTTTTTGCTATAAACGTATAGACCAGCAATATATATAACACATTGAAATTGCAGATTTCTCCCTCCGTATACCACACGATAATACCTGTAATGAACCGTTTATTTTGTTGTGTATACATTCGCAAAAAAAATGTGTCCGTAATAACATACTTATACTTAGAAATTCAAGGCAAAACTAACCCAAGTCCATTCAAATATCCGTGAAATGAACGTCTAAAACCGTAAAGGCTAGTTTAAAACTAGGTTTGCACTGTTCGATATTATAAAACAAAAATTAGAGTGATGTATCACAGGAGTTTGACGTTTATCAATAAAGTACGTCGAAATCTCTGACGACCTGAAATCACCTTATAGGTACCGTAAGTGTTCATTTATAGTAACGATACGGTGATTTCCTGTCTTCAGAGATTTCGTCGTAATTTATTGATAAAACGTCAGATTCCTGTGGTTGTATATATCTTAATGACTGATATACGCGACACCTTATTGTTGGATCCATTGCGCTTGAAAGATTTATTATTCGCCATGTGATTTGCTGTAGTAGTAGTAGTAGTAGTAGTAGTAGTAGTAGTAGTAGTAGTAGTAGTAGTAGTAGTAGTAATAATAATAATAATAATAATAATAATAATAATAATAATAATAATAATAATAGATTGATTTAGGTAGGTTCGGCAAACACCAAGTAGTAATGCATTATTAATACATAACACGATTATATGACATTGACACATACAGCATTGAGCGTAATAAACATTTTAAATACATACGTACGTAAGTACGTATGTGCACGCGTGCGTACATACAGACAGACAGACAGACATGCATGCATGCATGTATACACACATACATACAGACATACATATGGGTCGGTGCATACATACACGTGGGTCAGTGGTTCTTTTTCGGGGTTTTCCAAAGTTCTTCCTCCACCAGTTATAATGGCCGCCACGTATAGCCTATCTTGTGCTGAAAATGGGGTTAAACCCTACATACATACATACATACATACATACATACATACATACATACATACATACATACATACATACATACATACATACATACATACATACATACATTCATACATACATATAATCATCACAAGTTATTCGGCAAGGATTACACATACAAGTTTATATATATATATATATATATATATATATATATATATATATATATATATATATATATATATATATATATATATATATATATATATATATATAAAAACATTTGACTAAGTTAAGAATTTGAAATTATGTGCTACAAATTTAAAAATTTATTTCAGAATTTGAAAGTATATTTCATTATAGCACAAAAAAGAAAACATTGATATTCGAAGTCTTGATTTGGTTTGTTTTGAAAAGTACGACTCAAGAACCGATTTGAAATTATCTATAATTGAATTCTGTATCAATAATGTTACAGGCACGAAGACATAAAAAATATTTTTCCATGCAGCAAAAAGTGGAAATATCGACTGTAACATCAAAGCCATAACATATCCATATTTGGCTATTAAGTTCATACATCAAGAACATAAGATTAAATGGTTACTTTCAAAATTGAATAGATCTTCAATGTAAATAGAAAAGATCATTTATAATGTGTATGAAATAAACTGCACTTGAAATAAAGGTTGGTATTTGGATTTTACCCCCCCCCAAAAAAAAAAGATGTAAATAACTTTGAACGTTAATACAACTCGAAATGTGGAAGCTTGCTATAAGATATTAATGTAACTTTTACGAAAAACGAACTGCAAAAGTGCTGCAGAATTCTTTAAAGCCAAATATTATTAATTTAGTTTATTGAGTAGTACCTTAGAAAGGTATCTGGCACTGATTTCTTTATTTTATTTTATTTTTTTTGTATGAAAAAATGATTTAGCAGATATCTTTTTGTTCACAAGAAACTGTGAAATGCAGAAACTGTAAAGTAAACGTATCGGTCTTCTGGCATACAGCTGTCATATCTTAAATCTCAAAACCATGGAAGAATATTCCAAATCAGTAGACTTCCATAGACTAACACACTAAAAGCTGTGGACTCTGACTTTTGTTATTTTTCTTTAAAAGAGAGCAAAATTTACAATGGATCTAATCGTTCCAAGTTGTACCTTGTTATGTACCTCACGATAAATAAATATAAGATTATATACAATTTAATTATAGTCGACATCATTAAAACCAAATTAAAAATAATCTCGAATGAACTTTCCACACACGTAATATAAAACAATAGTGGCATTAAAACAACATAATTTTACGACAAATATAATACACAAATGCAATGAAACAAGTCAGAGTACACAAAGGAAGATCTAAGCAAGCAAGCAAAACTCTTTCAAAAGTTGAATGTAAAATTGTATTTAGTTTTCAGGTAACTAAACAAAGGGCATGTTTGGACTGAAGGATGGTAGGAAGTAGAGTATGCCCTAAAAAAAAAAATAACAGAAAACCCTCCTACAAATTAATCAAGTATATGTATCTTAAACTAAATGGAAGCACCGGTCAAGATTAAAAGCATGCAGAGATGAAAATTAAGCTTTCTTGTGTGCGTTGTATTAAAATCTAGATAATTAACTTACATTAGACAATGTTTCACAATATTATCATTTATAATAAAATGTCTCTAAGCTTGAATATTGACGTAATAGTAATGTGATAATCAATGATGCGGACATAATCGTGTACATGGAGTTTATTAAGTGGACCTATTGATGTTCTGCCCGTCTGCTTCTGGCTTTGAGACGTGTGTTGTTTTTTTTTATTATTATTTAGAATGCCCTCTATGAATCTGTACTAGTGGACGAAATAGATAAATTTACTTACGACGAATCATTAGATTTACTAAAATTAGTACAATGTAGCCAGAACGATTAACAGGAAAGAACTACAATTAAATTCCATTGGCTACTTTATTCCCATGTACTGGCAAATTGGGACAGCATTACATTTTAAATACCGTAAATGTGGTATTGTTTCTTCGTGGTCAGTCAGTGTTTATTTAGTCAGAATCTTATCTTTAAATATTCCTCCAAATTGTGAGCCAGGGGACAGTACCCTTCTCCAAGGGCATGACCCAGGACTTTTATCATATCTCTCATGGTACATATTAGATATGTGTCGTCTCCTCATATCCTTCAAATCTCTGCATGGTTTTATAGGGTGGGGCTCTCAGAAATTTCCAAGATATGACCCAAGAGCAAGTCTCCAACCCAGGGTTTAGGCTCTGATCTGTGCTGGATATGTCTGAGTTCGTGTCTTCACATCTTTTAGATACATACTTTAATACAAGGTTGTTTATCTCTGTATTTTTCAATTTGATATATGGTTATATGGTAGCAATTTCAGGATCTCTCTCTCTCTCTCTCTCTCTCTCTCTCTCTCTCTCTCTCTCTCTCTCTCTCTCTCTCTCTCTCTCTCTCTCTCTCTCTCTCTCTCTCTCTCTCTCTCTCTCTCTCTCCGTCCACCATTCCATTACAAAATCGTGATAGAGAAGATATGTCGACGGACAGACATAACTTTTACTACTACAAACCATCGGTCCAACTTTTATCTGCAACAAGATTTACGGTAAAAGGTGGTTATCAAAAGATGCAAAAGTGATGACAAATTAGATAAGTGTTTGGTTGATAACTGTGCTAAACACTTTTAAGTATTAGTAGCGATGATGGCGGATATTAGACTGTTGGGCGTTATCTTGTATAACAAGGTCAAAAAGGCAATAACAATATTATTAAGAACTAAGTTTCTCAAGATGAAATGACGTAGAAATAGATAATCTGTGACAGAATAATATTGTTATCAGTAGAATTTTACTCTCAATGCTTGTATAAAATTCTAGCTTTTAGCAGTGACTGTTGGCCAGAACATTAATTCCAACATTCTGGATATTTGATATCAGAGACTATCAACAGTTTCCCTCCTGTTTGTTTATCTTTCCATGGCTAACTGAGCCTGGACCAGTTTGTGCCCTGGAGGAAGGCACCGAGGTTAAATTAATTAAAATCTCTTATCTTTCACCCTTACTAAAACAATAACAGAGTGGGAGAGCAGGCAGTTTTATAGTGGGCTTGGTACTGTAAGCAACACTGGGTTTATTTTGGCTTTATTTTCATTTTGCATAAAAGTGGTAGTACCCTTACTTGGTGTTTCTGTGCCCTTTGCACCCGCCAATGTAACAAACATGTTGTTGTTGTTGTTGTTGTTGTTGTTGTTGTTGGGCTTAACGCCATTTTTCAGCACACGATAGGCTATTCATGGCGGCCAGTATTAATGGTGGAGGAAGAAACCGGGAAATCCGCGGAAAGAACCACCGACCCACGAGAAGCTACTGGCAAGCTTTCTCACATATCCACATTCGCTGAATCCTAGACTCGAACCCACGCAGATAGAGGTGAGATGGCAGTGATCCGTAACGGACAGCGCTTTAGACCACTCGGGGCCCCTGTAACAAACAAAAACATGTTTTTAATGAGGCTTTAAAGGAACCATAACGACTCGTTTAGGTAATATAATTCCTTTGTCAAACAAAACTATACACTAGTCTCTAATAGATTTCACAAATATTTGGTTCTTTCCGATGTTGCACATTATGTGATTGTACATTCATCCCTTGATAATTTTCCTTTTTATTACACATATATTATTCATTCATAAAAATTTGTCTTCTTTTTCCTTCCTGAATTAATAGAATCTTTTAATTGGTGAAAACGCTGGATATATTTTCATTAATTTGTAATTAACGAAACAAGTTGTCTTTTAGAATGCCATTACTGTTGTTAAATTTAATGTTATCTTTCAGATCGCTGTACAGTTCATGGATAAATAATGGAATTGTATTAATATGGATTAGTCACATCCTGTCTCGCTGTTTGAGGTTGTTAACCATCGTTTGGATTAGCTCAGTTTATGTTTTAAAAAATGACAAGTCTGAATTTTTGTTCCCAGAAATAAGGCAGTCAAATTTAATTGCACGTAAAACTCCAGGTTTTAATGATATATATATCATACTTTTCTTTTTGTCCCAATGAACACAATATTTTGATTCATTTTGTTTTGTTTCTTTTTAATCATTAAGGGGGGGGGTGATATAAACCATTTCGTCTGGTACAATTATTACCGATGCTAGAATGTGAATGTCATACAAACTTGATTCAGACCAGTCAACTCAAACCATTGTATAATGTTGAATAAACTGATGAGAGGTAGATTGTGGTGGGTGGGTGGATAGCGAGAGAGCTTAGTAACATAATTAATGATTCAGCGTGGATGATTCGAACTGCAAAGTTGATTGTGTTTGCGCTTCTAAACTTACTTGAAAATAATATAAAACCCGTTAGTGGACTAACATAAAAAAGGTGAATCTTACAATCTATACTATGTCAAACTGGCAATCCCACCACTCTATAATCATTGACAATTTGAAGTTAATGGGGCTCCAGGGAGATCATATTGGTCTACCCAAGTTCCTACCCCTCCCTCCCCGTCCCAGGGTATAATGGTCGTATGTTGTTGTTTATAAAGATATTGCTGGAAATCATTTCATTTTTTATTTTATTGTATTTGGTGGGTAACTTGTATGGAAAGTAAAAATATAAAACCATAAAATAAAAATAAAATACTTTTAATTAATAGTACACTAACCTTCAATTTGGGAGGTAAAAACTTATTTTCCGCGATCACTCGTAAAATACTAAAATAGATGTTATTGATGCACCATTTACTGATGTTCTTTTAACGTTTTCAGAATTTAGAATACATCAAAATGTCGACGTGTTTATTGGTTTTTATTGAGCTGTATATCAAACTCTGTCAGCATTCTGTTGGGCAGCATATCAAACTCTGCATTTAGTTGGGCTGTATATCAAAATCTGCATTATGTTGGGCTGTATATCAAACTCTGTCTGCATTCAGTTGGGCTGTATATCAAAATCTGCATTCTGTTGGGCTATATATCAAAATATGTCTGCATTCGGTTGGACTGTATATCAAACTCTGTCTGCATTCAGTTGGGCTGTATATCAAACTTTGCATTCTGTTGGGCAGTATATCAAACTGTCTGCATTCAGTTGGGCTGTATATCAAAATCTGCATTATGTTGGGTTGTATATCAAACTCTGTCTGCATTCAGTTGGGCTGTATATCAAAATCTGCATTATGTTGGGCTGTATATCAAAATCTCTGCATTCGGTTGGGCTGTATATCAAACTCTGTCTGCATTCTGTTGGGCTGTATATTAAATTCTGTATTCAGTGTGGCTGTATATCAAAATCTGTCTGCGTTCAGTTGGGCTGTATATCAAAATCTGCATTCAGTTGGGCTGTATATCAAAATCTGCATTATGTTGGGCTGTATATCAAAATATGTCTGCATTCATTTGGGCTGTATATCAAAATCTGCATTGTATATCCAAATCTGTCTCCATTCAGTTGAGCTGTATATCAAACTCTGTCTGCATTCAGTTGGGTTGTATATCAAAGTCGTTCTGCATTCAGCTGAATTCACACTAATTTTTGTTTCATGGAATTATTAGTGGTACAAAATAGTTTGGGTACGTGTATGTTACTTTTCAAAAACGCGTTCAGCTTCATTGCAGCGAGATAGTAATACACACAAAACTACTCTTTTTTATTCTCAATGAATTCAGTTTAATTTATTTTAGAGGTCCAGGGTCTCCAGGATATTAATATTTCAGAAAAATGAGTGATCGGGAAATGGTGCAGCATTGAGACAATACTATTGATTAGGGAACTTTTTATTTTTAAATAGGATATGCTCAGAAATGTTTTGGTACTTGGACGCAAACATTTATACTCTAATCTTTTGAATGGTCCAGCATTTTATATATAATTACTACCGAAATTCAATTTCAAAATCTTATTTTGAAACATAACTATAATCTGACGATACATCCCCGTTTGTTTGTACCCCCTATCGATTTCAATAACTAAAACGTTTAATGTAATAAAAGGTGCATATAACTAAGTCAATTGAATCATTGTTTTCTAATTTTTACCTGACAGTGACAAAATGGCACTAATACTGTCATCCCTTTGCACCTTTCATGCTTAACAGCCCTTCCATACTTACACGCCGCCATATTGCGTACACTATGGGCTAGTCTTTCTCTTTCAGACAACATAATGACTTAATTCATCATATTCTGTAACTGCCAGATAATTCCATCAATTACCATAACGTTGAGTTTGGATTTATATCCATTTGCACACATGAACATAGTAATCAAACCGCTTGTTAAATCCACGTGAAAGGCAAATTTGTTGTCATTCGTTTCCTTTGCTTGATTCGACATTGTAAATATAGGAAGCAGATGACCTATGTATGGACAGCTATAGTCGCACTTACATCCCTTTGCTGAAAATGGACTTGTCCATGAACTGGAAATGGGTCTCAAGCATGTCCGTCTATTATATTCAAAACTTCCGTTAAGCATGAAATTCGCAGACAATTACGGTGTTAGGGTCATTCTACTCAGAGTCAGGTTAGAAAATATAAATCAATGATTGAATTGACTAAGTTCCTTGTGCTTTTTTTATCACATTAAACCTTTTAGTTATTAAAATCGGTACACAAACGGAGATGTAGAGTCAGACTATTTTTTTATAGTATCGTTGTCATCCGAAATTTTCAACAATTTTAATCATTATAATTTAATTTATCCACTGTCACCTAAAGTTATTTACTGGAATTTACTGGCTCATGCAACATGCATAAAACTTGTTCGGTTCTATCAACATAAAAAAAATTAGGCTGACCTTTCCTACATAGCTTCGCTACGATACTCGACTTGGACGTCACCATCGTTCTTCGTACGATTATCGGAAATGCAATCATTTCTCATCTTACTATCGTTTTAACTATTATTCATAACTTGTCTATTGGGATATCATGCTATTGGGATATCATGCTATTGGGATATCATGCTATTGGGATATCATGCTATTGGGATATCATGCTATTGGGATATCATGCTATTGGGATATCATGCTAATTCATATTCTGTCAACAATTCTACAGCAGATATCTTTGAACTTGCATCACGCGCTAGCACTGGATTCATTTCTTCAATAATGATGAGATTCTAGTTTGTAACTGTTCGAACAGTCAATACGAACTTATTTCAAAATGTACTTTTCATCAAATAGTGATCATGAAGATCTCCAAGTAACATCATGAACGTACAAATAATGATCATTTGCTATGTTTGAGTGGTAAGGTGATGGCTCAATCGTATCTATTGACGGTATATATCTTTCATCAAACCGTTCAAAGATTTCCATGCATTCATACAAGTAAATGTCTTTGATTAAATATTTAGATTTAGTGTCTGTAAAGTATGGCAATGCTTCTTTAAGGCTTTCTTTTCTTAAATTTCGCGCTTGCTGCTTATTTGCCACACCTATAATTTTAAAGTGGTATACGAACCTTGTTGTCATTTCTGGCCGTTATTTCCATCTTTCTTTGATTGTATTATCGACCAAATCCTTATTGAATAATGTATAAGTTTCGTCGTTATTCAATGTGATTTCTTATACTTCCTCAATTGGATCATTTAAAGTAATAATTAAATAAACAGATGACATCCATAACATAATATATTATCAATGAACAATGGTTTGCATTTATTTTATTTATAACATTCAAGTTATCTTCGTTATGTAAAGGACCGGAAATACTTGCCTGTTAATGGGGCATGACCATTACTGTTTTTAATGGTCTCTCCCTCAATAGCTGTAATATAACTTTGTCATTACTGCAATGCTGATTTGTTAAACGGTCATGACTATTACTTTATTTTTAGTTGTTCCCTCCGTCATTAGATGCATCATATCATTGACATTTTGCATCATCCGTGAATAGCAGCATAGGTTTTGAATTTTAGGTCAAATATTTTTCAATGCATCGTCAAAGGCTTTAATACAACTTTCTTATTTCAATTGCGTATTTAATTGAGATAAAATAAAACCCTGCATACATGTCTTTTGGAGCTTTGATTGTCCAAGTTATTTCATTTTGCTGTTTGCAATTCTGTGTTTCTGGCAGTGTGTTAGTTTGAAAGTTAATATAAACAACATAAGGAGCCTTTAATTGATGTTGATAGTTTACCGCCGAATCTTGTTTTGGTATTACATCTACTGACCTATTTACTTTGTAGCTTTAGTTTTTTATGTTCTTATAATTTGTTTCGTTTATTGAAATTACAAATATTACTGATGCATTTCCTTTTCATGACTTTTTAATCTCTAATAAAATTTCTTTAATTGTGCCTTTTATCTTTTTCCCATTAAGTCTACCACATTGAAATCT
Source organism: Potamilus streckersoni (assembly GCA_016746295.1). Classification (NCBI taxonomy): domain Eukaryota; kingdom Metazoa; phylum Mollusca; class Bivalvia; order Unionida; family Unionidae; genus Potamilus; species Potamilus streckersoni. The sequence goes on along the minus strand of JAEAOA010000547.1, from coordinate 354,217 downwards.
CATTGGCACGTGTTCATGGCTTTTTATATTTAAATTATACGAAAATATTCGATATAATTTTTTTCCCTTTCCTTGGCACATATATGCTGTTTCCCTACTTCATATATTTCGCTTACATGTACGAAGACATAAATTTAATTTATTTTAAGATATTTCAAACGCCTTTATTGTGATCGTCCACATAATTCACTCGCTGTATTAAAATTGGAATAAAATAAATATCTTTTTTTATTTAAAGTGTATGCAACCTTTAAAAAACATATTGGATCATCTATTTTTGGATTTGCTATAAATGATTGATACTTTTGTGGAATGCTAAATATTTCGTCTTGTCAAACTTACATCTTAATTGCAATAAATGCTCGTCAGCATAGTCTATTTCACATTTGTTCGTGGTGTTAATTGATCTTAATATATAAGAAAACTTCATGTGTTCCGCTTGTTCTCCTTAATGAGTGTCTCTTTAAATTTGTGTCCTTAAATATAATTGATATATAACAATTGTAACATTTGCTTTTTAAACTTTTAACTTTGTCATAAATTTTAATGAAATTTTAAGGATAGGTATCACGGCATTTATGATCTCTTCTCTCATGCTTCAGGGCCCTGAATGGCCTAGTGGTCTAAAGCAGGGGTTTCCAAACTGTGGTCCGCGGACCCCTTGGGGTCCGTCGGATGTTGCCAACGGGTCCGCAAGCAAGGCCCCAAAAAGAATAAAAAATAGTACATTTGCAAAGTTTTCATTATCATAGGCGTCCTACATCTGACCATGACATGCTACGGGATCCACAGCTTCAAAAAGTTTGAAAACCACTGGACTAAAGTGCTTACCATTACGGATCACTGGCATTTCACCTCTGTCTGCGTGAGTTGGAGTCTCATGCTCGGCCAACGTGGGTATGTGAAAAAGCCTGCCAGTAGCTTCTCGTGGGTCGGTGGTTCTTCCAGGAGATTTTAAGGGTTCTTCATCCACCAGTTATACTGACCTCCTTATATAACCTATCTTGTGCTGAAAAATGGCGTTAATTCCTACAACACTCGTGCTTCCTTCATTTCCCTAGCATGAACTCCAACCCAACCCCTAGGTGATTTCACAGATTATGTTGACAGTGTAGGTAAATTTGAATACAGTGTTATGATGCTCTAAAATAACTGTACTCAATGAAAATCACTCTTAGTAGCGAAAACACGTATTTCATTTTGGACACCAGTCTGTTGCAAACACCTTCTCACCGTGGATGCTTATATATTAAATACATTTATTCACAGTGGAAACTTGCTCAGTGTGAACTGCTATCCAAAACCGATGAATTGAATACGATACAGGTTTGTGCTTTTGCTTATGAAGTGAAAATAATTCAGTTTAGCGTTGGATGTTAGTCTCCATAATCTGACTTGTCTAGGATTAATTTTTAAAATAACATCATCAGGTCACATTGTTAATAAACACCCACATTATCCTTCTTTCTGTGCGTCTCGGATGCCAATCAAGAGATCGCGAGTTCGAAACTCGCGCAGACATCTCAAATTTATAAAATACTTTGTTGTTTTAATTTTATGTTCAAACTTTTTTAAACCTCGCTCAAACCAATCTTTCAATTTCTTTGTTATACTTTTATTTTGTATTCTTGTCCTAGGACGGACAATTAACCTAGACAATATAATGAATCTGTCCATACGATGTAAAGGTGAAGCACAATCTTCTTGGCAGAGTGATATTTTATGTCTAAGTTAAGGATGATATCATGTGATAAATTGGTTACGGAACTGGTACAATCCACAATTAAGCTTATAAATAGTTCATATGCATAAATATTTCAACCAAACAACACGATAAGTGTGTATTTTCTAACATTTGATAATTATAAATGTTCACATTTTAGCAGAAAATAAATTGTGCGTCGTGTTCTTTTCCACATATGACAGGAAGGATACACTTCATGATGACTGAATTTGGCTCTGTCGGACTACAGAATGTAAATTTCAGTCATAAACTTGAAGTTTTAATTAGCTTTCTTGCTCTATTACCGTACATTTTTTGGATTGATTTTATTACTTCCGTGAAACTTCTCGTTCATTAGAGAATGTTGAGCTGTATGCAGCTGTTCTGTTTTCAGGTGTAGAAGATCTGGTTGTGGAGTAAATAATTAAAAAAATTCTATGGTTTTATTTTTTTAATTTTTTTACATTTTTTGTGGCTGTTGGGTACTTTAGCAAGGACAATAATATTATCAACACACGATTGCGTCAAAATACGCGGAGTAATGGACGCAATCTATAGGCTTCACTGTAAAACAAATGGTAGAGAGGGTTGATGGATATCTCTCAAGTGGTACAATTTGATTATCTCCTTGTAGAACTACTATTTCTCCCCAAAACACTCAAGATATTCCATCACTCTGTCCTTCCACAAATGACACGTTTTTGCTACAGCATTATAATGGTGACAGAAACATATGTCTCTGATATTGACCATTGTATTCCAATAAGACCTAAATTGCTAAGTTTTCTTATCATATATTCTTGACATACTACTTTGAAGGTTCTTATCATGCTGGGCATGGGCTTCGAATTTTATTCACTCATCTTGCATGGGGGAGAACTAGAAGTTACATAAGGAGTTAATCTATCTGTGAAGCCTTTTGTTAGCCGAATCAAATGCAACAGAACCAAATCCGGGCCCAAGAACCATCAAGTTTCCTTGCGGGGTCTACAACAAAGCCTATAAATAGACAACACATTGTGTGTACTGTGATGTGTCGAATTTTGAAAACTCTTAGAAGCTTTGGTTAAAGGAATTGTATCAAAGTTAACCTAATTAAAGTAGAAAGGGCTAGAGATAGATGATTGTTTTTCATTTCATCCTTGAACGTCAAAAGGGAATTCGTTCTAGCCGACGTAACATGACCGAGCCAGATGCTATGGTATAAGAGAATGACATAAGACTCTTTCCCGAAATCGAGCAGCTGGCTATAGATGATTGTTCAAAGTAATGATTAATTACGGCATGATTAGTTGTTTAGTTGTCTTGTCAATCCAAAAATTCTACGGAACAGGTTTAGGAAACAGTCTATTCCGATTGGTTAATATGGATTTATGGGCGTAACTCTGTAAGAAATTAAAGGTTTTACCTTAGGAAAATTCTTTAGTCTTTAATCTTTCGCGAGGAAAGTTAAACGATTCCGGGATCGTGTAAGACGTTATCTCGTGATTTGGCAGTAAAGCGAGAGTTTTGTCTCATCAAGTAGGAAAACTCTACATTTTGACTTCGTAAATAGTACGTTTTTATTATAGAGTAAAGGGCCAGATAGTTGTCTCAGTTAGGAGACGGACTATATGTGTGAGATTCGTGGAAACGAATATAGAAACGGCAAAAGGTACGCAATCTTAGTTTCCAGATTTTAATATGTTATTTCATTTGTTGATCTATTTCAAATGTATTCTTGATATGATGTATGTATGTATGATTTCATTTTTGCAGGATTTTAGTGAAATGCTAGTCATGACATTTTATTCTTTGATTTTCTAATTATCAATTCATTTGGAGAATTGGCAAGATTGAATGTAATTAAAATTTCATTAGATTAGTTGAAAAGATTGCATGTAATTGAATCTTGAATACATAGGAGTGATTAGGAATTTAAATGAATTAAGCTTAAGGAATGATGGGTAATGTTTCATAGTTTATGGATTAACTCTGTTTAGAATGAGTATGACCTAACATTACATGTATACCATATACTAGTTTGTAATATTTAATTGATCACTTAAGTGTTTATCTATATGCTAGTTTGTAATATTTAATTGATCGAGTAAACTATTTTAGAATAGTTAGATCTGAGGGTCTAAGCTATATGTAACTTAAGACTGCTAGATTGGTAGAGTAAGCAGTCGAGTGGGGGTTACATACGGGTTCATACGGCTGAGTTGAATTTAATTGACCATCCCTAGCGTGATCCGAATTAAGGTCAGGACAAGCATTGACCGTTTATGTAAACATAATAGTTAGCTAACAGAAGTTACTGCGGCAGAATTTATGCCTTTTGTTTTCTGAGCCGAATTAATGTAAAAATATAGATATACTTGGGAATGTGACCTATTGTCTATTGCGAGACATTTTATTTATTGAAGGAAACAGCTTTCCTGGATTCACATGAGAAATCCCTGAACAATCACAGGACCAGAACAAGTTCTACGCAGAAATCTAAGTCCAGAGACGATTGTTAAGTCAGAGTTCGACGGACAAGAGTCCAAGACGAAACAGCTAGACAAAAATCGGCAGAGCAGGGACGAACGGAAGTCTTGATGTCCGCATAAAATAGGTGATGAAGTCTCTCATCCTTGCACTCAAAGGTCACATCTCATTGGCAATGAAGATAGTATATTAACGTGGAAAGTAATTTTACATTTAAAGAAATTTGTATTGTCTTTTTATTAGAGTACATGTTAGTACCATTTTCCTTCTTTTGTAACCAAGTCATTGATTTCTTTTCATTTTAAACTCTGTTGATAAACTGATTAAATTTTATATTTGTTTATTGAAAGGGGGCTCGTTTTGTCATTTCTTCAATATACTTGTTCAGTGATCTGCATTCTTCTTTCTATCTATCCACACTGGGTAAATTACACCGCGGAGGTCATTCCCTAGCAACGAACCGTAGTGAAAGAGGTTGGTGTGTTTTGCACGCCGCCAATTTGTCACATGTACTATGACTCATGCATAGTATGGTATCATCAAGAGTATGGTTATGCCAGATGTCGTGTTCAAAACTCTCCACAATGTAAGCTGGGAATGTATTCAGTGTAGCTTGCCAACTTCTCCACTGAAATATTTGACACTTTGATCTTTGATACCAGTAACAGTTACCAATGCTCTAGTGACATTATCCAAGTAGACAGTGAGACAAGTTTTAACAAACCAACTGCTACTTCATCTCCACACAAGCAGAGAAGCACCTCTACAACACATGGTCCCGCTAAATTAAACTGACTTGCCCACAATAATCCTTGTAATTAATTGTGAATCTAAAAAGGGGCCTGGAAAGAAAGAACTACTAAGCAACATGATCTCCTCTACTAAAGCAACCATTGTTATTGGTACAAAATCATGGCTACACAGCGACATAAATTCATCTAAAGTATTCCCAGCAAATTTCAGGTCCTAACCCAAAGATCATCCAGAGGGATTCCATCGGGGTGGTTTATTTATCCCAGTATCAGACCAGTATTCCAGCTGCGAGCCAGAAGAACTTAAGGCACGTAATATTGAGTTAGTTTGGGCCAAAATCAAGGTTATAGCGGCATCAGACCTATATGTTGATGCATTCTATAAACCTCCATCCTTAACCTAACCAAACTACCTAGATCAGCTTCATCAATGCCTTATAAGACTCCCACGAGGTGCGCACTTATGGCTAGGAGGAGACTTCAACCTGGCAAATATTGACTGGGAGAATCAGTGTCCAATACCACAAGCCACAAACAATGCCCAATGCCAACATCTACTAAATATCACAAAACGCATTCCTGGAACAGGCTGTAAATGCATCAACACACGTATATCTGAATTTACTTCAAATCTGCTTGCTTCATAAACAACAAAACACTAATTAACAAGTGTGATGTCATACCAGGAATTTCTGACCATGAAGCAGTCTACATAGAGTTCAGCCTACGACAAATAAAAGCGAAGAAAGCAGCCGGTAATGTCTTCCAATACAGGAATGCAGACTATGTCCAAATACGTGAAGAAAGAGACAACTGTGGCGTGGTAACATTCAAGGAACACGGAAAACTACATTCAGAGGCATCTGACAAGGCTAACATACTGAAACGTCAATACCAGTCAGTCTTCATACAAGAGGATAAGAGTGATCTACCAGGCCTACATGGAAATCGGTACCCACCAATGCCTGATATCCAAGTTACTGAAGAAGGTGTATACAGCTTGTTGAGGAAAATTACCCCACAGAAGGCCACAATACCAGAGATGATTCCAGCAAGGATTCAGAAAGATCTAGCAGAAGAGTGTCTACCATACTTGAGTTATATTTACCAGAAGTGCCTCTCAACAGATTATGTCCCTGATGTGTGGAAAACAGCAAACGTTACATATATCTTCGAAAATGGAGAAAGATTCAAGGCAAGCAATTATAGACCGGTTTCCGTAGCATGTATCTGCTGAAAATGCTTGAATACATCGTATTCAGCAACAAGATGAAAAATCTAGATTGCTACAACATTCTTGCTGACTGCCAGTATGGTTTCTGTGTCAGACGAAGTTGTGAAACACAGCTCATAACTCTAGCGGATGAGCTCACTAAATCCGTAGACGGGGGGGGGAGCAGTATGACCTTGCTATGCTTGACTTTAGTAAAGTTTTTGATCGTGTCACCCATGAAAGACTCCTCAGTAAGTTGGACCACTGTGGCATCAGGGGTTACACACAGAAATGGATCAGAGATTTCTTATTAGACAGATCGCAGAGAGTTATTATAGATGGAGCAACATCAGACCCAGTACTGGTTGTTGATGAGGTACCTAAAGGAAGTGTGTCCTGTCATCTTCCTGGTGTTCATTAATGATCTACCTGCAAGCGTCAGATCCATTAGTCTACCGGGAAATAACTGCTTCCCTGGACTGTGAGATCCTTCAAGAAGACATGAACCAACTGGCCTTCTGGGAAAGGATTTGGGGTATGATGTTCCACCAAGAAAACTGCAGCCTCATAAAAGTTTACAGGAAGAAATCACCAATCTTGTACGAATATACTATCAATACAAATAAATATCGTAACACTAACAGTGTCATTGCAATGTTAAGCCATCTCCAGTGGGAATCACTCGAATCCAGGCGAATCAAGGCCCAACTGACCATGTTTTTGTTGTAGCAGCAGGGAGGGTGAACCCTACAAAATTTTGCGACAAAATCGATTAAAGCCTCAGAATGCCAAATGGAGCCTTTCTACGAAATCTCATATTTTAACCAAAAAAAAAAAAATAAAGACCCCATTTTACAAATGGGGCCTTAGCGATTTTGTCGTGAATATATTGTCATAACCACCCTCAAATTGCTGCCAATAATTGCTATCATCTACGTCGCAAATATGTTGTCATAACCCTCCCTGCTGCTAAAAGGATTTCAGGGTTAATACAAATGATTTAACCAAATATTTGATCAAGTCCAATACGATATCGTGACCGAGGGTCGTGTAAATTTATTGTTATAAATCCATATGCGACTGACTTAGCATGACTAAAGTAATTTTGAAGTCCATATCGGAACACCATGTCTGCCAAATATTTCGTAGCGTATGTGTATCAACGCCGTTGAATACAGCAAGAATATTGCAGTTATCGCGAATCACTTTTGGAATCTGAGTGTAGCGTTGAGTGACATATATCACATCAGTGTTTTTATGCCTACCTCGTGAAAATATTCTAGCAGGGTTCTTTTGATTATCTAACATCACATCATCGTACACTACAAGATTGTTTATGTCTCCATCGAGGTCATCTACGCTAGGCGCATCATCAATATCTGTTATAAAGTCGATTACACTTTCACCTTTAATTTCTGATGCATTCTCATTATAATCTTTTAGCACTTCATAGCACCGTTGATCATCTACGGATGGAGCAACTAAATATAATTTATCCCACTTCATAAATCGCATTATCAAATTAAGCAGCAATTGTGTTTTACCCGATCCAGATGGTCCGATTATAATGGCACGGACAGAATTCGGAAGCGCTGCGTGGTGTTTCACCGGTTCTCTTCTTTTAGTCGCTGAAAAATCAATTATATTCATAACGGTATATATAAATTATGGATCTATATTGTGTTAAATGTAAACAGCGTACTGATACAACCGATCAGACAACCATTACAACTAAAAACAATAGACTAGCGCTTACTGGTAAGTGTGTAACATGTGGTACAAAAAAATTTAGATTTTTTAAAAAAAGCAACTCGGAGGTGATATTGCCGCAAAACTTGGAAAACTCCCCGGAACCCCATGGGCAAAATACCCCGGAGAAAAACACCTTCCAGGATATAGCTACTGTGGTCCCGGAACGAGATTAGATATCAGACTTGATGATCAAAATCAGCCCCGGCCTGGTGAGTATCCGATAAATGCTATTGATAAGGCATGTCATGCTCATAATGTTGCATATAAAAGCAATAATTTGCAACAAAGACATCTCTCAGATGTAAAATTAATTCATGCGTTAAATGCTATTCCCGATAAATCCTTCAAAGAAAAATTGGCTTCATGGTTGTTCAAATCAGCTATGAAAGGCAAATTGGTGTTAGGTGCTGATAATTAAAAACACTAGTGTTTTTATAGTATGGAATCTATTTATTATTCTCCGAAAGGATACTGGAGGGGTAAAGCAGCAATCAGTAAACTCGCTAACGCTGCAAAAGTGAAAAAGTCCACTGCGAAAGATTGGTTATCCAAACAAGCTATATGGCAAATTTAGCTACCACCGCCTTAACAAATTAATTATTCTCATTTTGATGTTACCGTACCCAATGAAGTTCATCAGGCTGATTTATTGTTTTTACCACATGACCATGGTTACAAATACGCGCTAACTGTAGTTGATATTGCGAGTCGATTTAAACAAGCAGAACCATTAAAAACAAAGACAGCTTCTGAAGTCGCTTCTGCATTTGAAAGGATTTATAGACGAGGTCCTCTAAGATGGCCGAATCTATTACAAGTTGATCCTGGCAAAGAGTTTCAAGGTGCTGTTCTATCAACAATGAAAACTCATAATGTTACAATACGACGGGGGCATACTGCGTTACATCGTGATCAGGCAATTGTAGAACGATTTAATCGAACTCTTGCAGAACGGTTATTTGGATATCAATATGCAAAAGAATTCATCCAAGAAAAACGATCTCGTGAATGGGTCCAAAGGTTACCGAGTGTAGTTGCAGCGTTAAATAACGAGATTACTCGAACTATTAATATGAAACCAAATATTGCAATAAAAAAAATATATACCCGAACAACCACAGCGGGTTAGCACTCAGCCACTTCTCGGTGATGTTACTGTGAGATATTTATACGAACCAGGAGAACTTGAAGGTGGTAAAAGAAGAGCTACTGATCCTATATGGAGTGTTACTACGCATAAAATTTCAACCATAATGCGATCAACTGGTAGATCTCCAATCTACAGATTGGATTCAACTGCACCTCAGCGTGGTTTTACACGCGAACAACTACAAGTCATTCCGGACGATACTCAATTACCGCCACATGGTCTTAACTAGCTCCGTTACGTCTATTACACTCAAGACAGGTCAACATCACATTGTTTCTGACATGACCAAGATTGTTATTTTTTCTGTCTACGGTGAATTGTCGAGGGTCTTTATCCGAATACTGCCAGTGCATTATAAAATTGCAACTGGCGCAGTGATTATTCTGTTGTTCTTTTAATGTGATTATTACTTCAGCATCAATATCAAATTCTCGTTGTTTTTTTTTTTTGTCCTGCTGTTTGTAACCAGAGAGTTTTTTTTATTAATGATGCTAATATCAGTGTTATCATCGTTTGCATTAAAATCATCATCGAAAACAATCCTTCGTAGTTGATTTATTCGTCGTACTCTGGACACTGCGAGATAGACTAAATTTGACCATTCAATGCGATTATCAACTATCCAAACAGTTGTATCCGTGATGGTCAATCCTTGTGACGAGTGTATTGTTGTTACATAACCAAGCGTCCATGGTGATTTATCAGCGCATAATGCATCTTCTACAGCATTGATATCAACTAGCACAATATCATTTAACACTAGAATCTGTTTCTCCGTCTGGCCTGGAATTTCAACTTCAATATTCTGCTTTCGTGTATCCAATGGTCTATAACACAACGGTACTGGAAACGTTGGGAATTTTTTCTTGTGTAGCTCAAACAACTTTTTCTGAAGTGCGTCTCTGACTATCTTTCTACTTGCTACTACAAAATCATTTGGTCTCCATGTTTCCCAAAAATCATTCATAGATGTTTCAGAAATTATTTCACGCACTACTTCACATTGAATTCTATCGGGTTGTAATCTAATTAGTTTTTTAAACTCACGTAACTGCTCATCGAGTGCTCTATAGTCAGTATCAATTTCTTCGTAATAATCAACAAATCCTTTTAACCAATTATGTGGACTTCTACCAACAAATGGTGGTGGTTGACCATGATCGCCGCACAATATAACTTTTGTATTATTTTGCAATAACCAATCAAGAAACATTTTTAATACATCTTCTGAAACAGTACATGCTTCATCCCAAATAATAACCGAAGGAATAAATTTCTCATCCATTCGCTCAGGAGTCCAAGTATCGCCCTTGTATCGAAAAAAAAAAAACTATGATACGTGCAAGCTTCAACATTTCGTTGTTTTATCTCTCTCGCTAGTCTATGGGTTGGTGCGAGTACAATCATGGACGTTCTCTCTCCATATAATTCTATCGCACGTGTTGTCTTTCCAGATCCACCACAACCGTTTAAATAAACTGTTTTATATCTACAAATTGGATCTGATATCGGTGGTGCTTTAGACATAGAAAATCCTTCGGATTTTTCACTGATAGAATTATCGTTTTTCAGGTAACTGCTTTTAATCTCAACGTCTGCTGATTCAGAATAATCGCATTGTATTTCACGTTTAATTCGCCATGTTCCCCAAGTCTCTTCGCTATTAGTAAATTTAGTTACCTCTTTGATATATTTTTTATCGACATACATTGAATCAATTGCAACTCTAACTGCTATACTAGGAAATCTATTTATCATTGCAAATAAATTGATAGATGCATAACCCAGCATAGAAGCCCTTAAATGTAGATATGCAGAGCTTTCTCCATCACTGTAAGTAACAACTCTACCTAACTTTGTTTTATTGGACAAGAAGGCTGTTTTACAATTTGCGTATCTATTTTTCTCTACTGCATCTTTAATAACGAAGTCGTATTCGGCATCATCTATAATCAATCGTGAGGATTGTCTTTTAAAGTTGAATTTGTTTCCACCTTGTGTAAATTTACCGATTATTTCTCGGCCGAGATCCTTTGCTTCACTATTTCGTTGATTAAATATCTTTTTTGACCATTCAATGATGTACTCCTCGTCAGCATCAATATGTTTTCTAGACTTATCGATTATACTATCAAGACATTCTGGTTCTGGTAACCAGACATTGGTTTGTTTTTGATATGAGATAATCGCTTCGCTGACAATCAACGAAACTAACATTTTACAATCAATCATATATCGCAATAACACTATTGGTAACCACATCCTTTCAGCCATGTGTCTACCAATCCAAACATAACAACACGGATGAAGTCCTTCAGCGAATTCAAATGATACTACGCGAGCAAAACCGGTCAAATCAAAATCAGGCAGTGGTCCATTAATAGCAACGCGAGTCATTTCATGTGTGGGATGTCCAAACCGTTTAAAATACTCACCAGCGAATCCATATTTTCACTATGAAATGCTAGGGAAATAAATACACACTCGCTTATCGATACTGGTCTTATTATCACCTTATATATAATAAGAGGCGTAATAAGTTTGGAGCTTTAAACGAAGCCCAATATTGCCAATCAAAACTCCCACGCCATTGACATGGTGTGTGGTTGATTTTTTTCAACTGCAACCATGCTTAATTTCTTGGGTTGCTTTTGATTGGTAGATTGGGTGTAGTAAGTCCGCCCCGTCGTTTCATGTTTGTATCGTCCTGTATTGTCCCTATCATTCATTCATTGTAAATATTCATTCATTGTAAATATTCATTCATTGTAAATATTACAATACCTTCATTCATTCATTGTAAATATTCATTCATTGTAAATACTCATTCATTGTAAATACCTTCATTCATTCATTGTAAATATTCATTCATTTTAAATATTCATTCATTGTAAATACCTTCATTCATTCATTCATTATAAATATTCATTCATTGTAAATACCTTCATTCATTCATTCATTGTAAATACCCCATTTATTAAGTTAATTAAGTACATGTAACGTATTGTCCCCCCACAACATATCTTCCGAAAGACCTAATATAGCATTTATTACGTTAGAGCTTCCAATTGGGAGATCTATGTTTGTGGCCCTTGGGCTTATTTAATGCGAAGGTACTCAATGAGTTCCAAGAATGTGCTGCCCCCCCTCTGGGCCTCTTTGACGTCGTTTGGCGCGAAAGAGGTTTCCAAATGAGGCTTCATTTTATATGTTCAATGTTTGTAAAGAAATCGCTTGGATTTCACGTCTAATGCCCATATAACCCGCCCTTGAACTCGATTGGGTGGTTAGGGTATTGTATAAGTCTTTAATGTATGCCTTCCTTGCCTCGGAACTCGAATGAGGAAGGGACAGGCATTGTATATGTTTTTTTTTTGTATGTTGGAAATCGATAAAAATATTTTAAAGATAAAGAAAATACATTATTAATAATATTCAATAAATGGAATTTCAAGATATTACATCTATCATCACAGAAATATCAAATTTAAGAAATCAAGGAATCGTACTTTCTGAATTTTTAAATGAAGACAGACTTTTGAATGAATTTGAACAAATTGATATACAATTGAAACATGGAAGATATGTCCTACCTAAAATGTATTCACTGATAAAAAGAATCCAAAAAGCGGTTAATGTTTCTTTGTATAACAATGATATTAATTTATTCATTCGGCTATTTAGTATAGTTGAAGCAATTAGAAAGAAACTCGGGGAACAGTACCAAGTTCGGTCAGAGATTGCTTTGAAAGTGAAATCTATAAGACGTTTGATTGATGAGTCTGGAAATGCAAGTATTGAAACCCACAATTGAAAAAACGTTAGCATTTCCAATAATGACATCAGAAGCATTAACTACCAGACTAACCCGTGAGAGGTTAGCATTACTGAAAAAGTTTATACCAATTCGAGATGACGTGCGAGATAAACTACAACTTAGACAGCAAGTGCAGACTGACTTTTCTATTGGGAGTGAACAGCTTTTTGCCCCTGTAACTAAAGCCACTAAAGATATGAAACTTGCAACAGAACGTGCTATATACGGCGACATCCCTAGAAAAGAAGTACCTATTATTGATGTGCTGGGAAAGATTGCTACAGAAACTGAAAAAACCAAGGAGGAAATAAAACAGCTTTCAGGTGAGTTACAAACTCAGCGAGAAATACAACAAATGGGTAATATTGATATTAATAACCCCGTTGAAGGTGCTAGTGATTCTATTGAAAAAGTTTCCACTAAAAATAGTGTTCCTTTTAGCGAGAAATTCACTGATGAAGCTATAGAAAAAATCAAACAAATTCAATTGCTGAAACCTAAAGAATATGAGTTTTTTGGTGACTTCGCTGTCAAAAGTTATTATAATAGGGGGGATTTTTAAAAGACGAGTATAAAAAACACAATAAAAAGAGATGACTGGGTGGATTGGATATATAAAATTAATAAAGAAATCTCCGGCAATTTAAAAAAGGATAAATTGGATTACAGAACTTTTCAAATGGGAGTTAATAGGTATGGTATAGAACAACAACAACTAAAAGAACAACGAAAAGAACAACAACAAGGTCGAGGTCGAGGTCGAGGTCGAGGTCGAGGTCAAGGTCGACATTCTCCAGAAATTCAAAACGTTTCCGAACCAGCTACAGAAACTCAAAACGTTTTCGAATCAGAAAGTTCTTCAGGAGAGGATTATGGAAGTAATCACCATGATTCTCAAATGTGTCCTAGTAATATCATTAATGATATATCACGACTTGAGGTTCTTATGGGAGGTAAGCGAGATGGGAATAACTCAGTTGAAATAACTAATGAAGCATTTGATATTTGCAGACGATTATTCCAAGGGGAGGATAATTGATATTCATACGTATCGAGAACTCTTGGATGAGTTAATGGACGGAATTCCAGAGGAATTTAGTGGTTATTATAGTGATTGAAATTTCTGAAATGCCTGCATTTAGAAATTACAAAGTCATTTCAAATAAGATGATAGTACACTATAATCACGATAAACCAACAAACGTGTATGTGGTAAACTCAAGATTGCCCGTTTATAAGGCATACTATGGAGACGGCCTTGGAAATACCATATCGAGTTTATTCACAAGAATAGCCCCAAAAGTAGCATCAATTGCTAAACAATTAGCAATGAAAGCCATTGATGTTATTCGTAATAAAGGAATTAACGCTGTTGGAGATCTTGCAGGAACGGCCTTTTCTACCGCAAAGAATAGAATAACGTCATCGGTGAAATCTAGATTCGGACGAAAACCACCACAAATGGTTTCAACACCGCTACCTTCAACAACAACGATGCCTGCAAATGTCAGTAAAGTGATAAATAACGCAGTGGAACAAAACTAGCATCATTAGCAATGACTTCACCAGATAGTAGTAATATTGCAAGTATGACAGCGGGAAGCGGTCTTGGAGGAAATCGTAAAAATTTCAGGCGAAAAAGAAAATGATATCATTATTACATTTAGAAAAACGATAGTGTTTTAGTATAAATGGCATTTTAAAAAATTGCTGATCCAGCGTTTAATATGGCAGCACCGGTAAATAAAGATAATTCTAAAATTAACTATCAGTATTACGCCTATCCTCCAAGAGAGCCTAATCAACAAGGGGGGAGAGTTGAACTTCAAGTTCAAGATACAAGTAGATACTTTTTGCCGTGTGAGGCGTTTATTGAAGTAGAAGGAGAGCTTGTAACAAATGTTTCAGCTGATACACCATATGGGAATGACCCAAATATCTGAGTTGGTTTTGTAAATAATGGCATTATGGCGCGTAAATAATGGCATTATGGCGCTATTTAACAGTGCAAGATATATCATTGATGGAAAAGAAATTGAATCAATAGAACAAGATGTTGATATTGCAACAACAATAATCGGACTTGCGAGATATTCTGATGATTATACAAGGTCGGCTGGTCCGTCTATGATGTTTGCTAAGGATACTTCTGATCATGCTGACCATATTCAGTTTATTAAAGTACGAACTGCGGTAGATACTGCAGAAGTTGATCAACAACTCGCAAATAATCTAGACCGTGAAGTTAGACCAGCCGCTGAATTCGACATTTTAAAAAGGGTCAATGGTAATTTCAATCTAGGTTTGCAACCCGAAATGGAGCATTGAAAGGACAGCATAGACGGTTTTCATGTGCAATTCCGTTACATCACATATTCGGATTTTGTAGAAATGTCAGAAAAGTCATCTATGGAGCAAAGCATACAGTCGTGTTAGTGCGAAAGGAGAATTACAATGATGCAATCTGGCGTGCTAATGGTGTTGATGATGGTAAAGTCAATTTAAATAAATTGGTTCTATGGATGCCCGTCTTGACTCCAGCAGTTACAATAGAGCAACAATTACTATCGTTTATGGACACAGGTGGAAAATCATTGCTAAGTTGGCTAACAACAACGACTGATACGAAGCAGGATAATGTAAATGGTACATCTACATGGCACTTAGCATCAAACCAAGGTGTTTCAGCTCCACGTCATATCTTTATATCGTTACAGGATGCAAATCGAATGGGTCGTCAATTATCTAGTCATATGATATTTGATAAATTAGGGGTAAGTGAAGTTTCGTTGAGAATAAACGGACAACAAGAGCCAGCAGAGATTGTACAGCTTAATTATGATAACAACGACGTAGCACGTGTATATCATAGAATATTGTCGTATATGGGTCGTGATCAAAATGTTGATACTGGTTTGCAAATATCGCAAATTGATTTTGAAAAACACTATCCGATTTATTACTTTTCATTGGAACATCTTGACATAATGAGACAATCTGTTGTTGATATATACTTCCAAGCTCGGGTACAACGCCCTGCTGGTATAGCTGATTATAGAGCAGTTGCTGTCATTCTCGGTGATAAATCAATGTTGTTAGAAGGAATTGGCGGACGAATGAGACTTATCGATGCACCAGTAGAAAACATGTAATGTTTTCAAAAATCATTTGCTTTTCCAAACATGTAGTTAGGATTTTCACAATAAGATGAATTAAAAGTGTAAATTACGTTGTAGAATAGAATGACATATAGTATTGTTAATGTCCAGTTGACTGATGGTCAGGTCAAGAAATTGAAATCAAAGTCGGCTAAAGAATGTGGAACTACAATAACGCTGAAACCCACTCAAATGTCCGGTGGTGCACATAAATTATCATTGACAGATCGTCAAATAAAACATTTCAATGATGCGCTAAAGAACAAACGAGGAGTTCAAATTGATTTTTCGAAAGCAGCAATCGCCAGTATGATAAAATCAGGTGGTATATTCCCGCTGTTAGCTGCTATTCCAGCATTGATTGCAGCGGCTGCCCCAGCGGTTGCGAAGGCCACAGCGTTAGGAGCCGTTGGTAATGCTGCAGGAATGGCCCTGAAATAAGCTACTGGGAATGGCTATAAAAAAAGGAAAGGGTCTAAGACTACCAGGAACCCCATACAATTGGTACAAGGGCACGGGCCTAAGAATACCAGGAACGGCTTATTAGTGGAAAAATCCCTTGGATTTTCACCAATGTCCAATTTTGATTTAATTGATGCTGTAAAATCGTTATCAATAAAAAAACTTTAGAGGAGTTTTTATTAGAGATCAATTACCGTCAAAACCAATGAAAAATGAAACGGGTATTATCAATCTTGATAACAGCAGCGGAGAAGGAACTCATTGGGTCGCATATGCAATTGATCCACGTGGAATTGTATATTTTGATTCATATGGTTTAGCTCCACCAAAAGAATTCATGCGATATGTATCTACAATAACAAAATCATCTCCAATTTTTTATTCCACGCTACCAACACAACGGTTAAATGATCCACCTATATGCGGTCGTGAAGTATTAAACGTCCTTGCAGAGATATCTAGATTTCCAAGGAAACCACCACAAGTTGTTGTTAATGAATATACTAGCAGGCAATGGCAAAAACGATAGCGTTATGATTTAGAAAAACGTTAGCGTTTTCGCATAATGATTGATATTTGAGGACGACCTTTATCAGAGTAAAAAAAAAACAGAAACCGATAGTAAATTCGCTGTCGAAAATGTAAAAAAAATAATCGAAGATGAAATCGCCGAGACATTAAATTTGTCAAGTGTAGATCCTGGGGAAATAGATGTATTTCAAGATCGCCAGTGCAAATTGAAATCTAGTAATGTGTCATTGGATGATATCTTAATACGAAGACGTGACGTCGTTGAAAATACAATAGCGTTATATTCAAACGATGGAAAACTCAAACCGGGGATATTTATTTCGACGATCACGGATAAACTAACAACAGTAGATAGCACAGCAAACGCGTTAAAATCACTCAATGATGAATATAACAATCATAAAGCTGAATTTAATAAATTGTATGAATTACAAAAGTCAATCGTAGACAAAATCGACAAACAGCTGATAGAATTCCTTGGAAATCCACCAGTAACCACACCGAATATTGCAGAGATAAAAGCATCTATGTTGGAAATTGCAATATTTCAATTAAGATATGAAGAACACGTAAAACAGTTTTCAACATTTCGTAAAAACATCGTTGATAAATTTTTGGGAGGTCCACTTGATAAACTAGATATCAAACTTCCGGATATTAAAAAATCCATCGAAGAAATACCAGCGATTAATCGGCAATTGGAAGCAATCAAGACGGATATTACAACGTTCAAAAACAATCTTCCGCTACTTGAAAAAATAAAGATTCCTCATGAGAGGAATATCATAAATATGGTATACACAGTTCTCTCTGGATCATTAGATTAGGAACCTAAAAAGAATACAATAACTCTCACTGTGTCAAACAAGGGTATTTATCGATTAACAATAGTGTCACTGAATCAGTTTAATATATCATCATCGACTTCATATGGATACAACAACGTGATTTCAACGACCATTGACGTGGGTGAATACAAATGGTTTACAATAACAAGCACTGATCCTAATTTAAATAAGACATCATTTGTATGGTACATGGAGTTTGTAGCTGATCTAAATTAGAATTTTTAACAATTAGAAACCACTTAAGGTTTTAAAATAATATGATTCCGTCATCGCAATATCGCTATGATACCGTCAAAGAGTTTTTAACGAAACTCAAAACACTCATTGATGAGTATGAAATAAAAATTAAAAAGTATCGCAGGAGAATTACCGCAATTGATGTTACAGTATACTCGGTATCTGGTATAATGGCCGGTACTGGTATTATACTATCTTCAGTAACAATGGTAGCTCCGATTGCTGTCCCAATTGCTATTTCCGCGGTGACAACATTTGCTGGAATTGCAAATGCTATTACTAAAAAAATATCATCCTCTTCTCAAGAAAAACTTAACGACTATATAGTAAAACATCAAGCAGTATCTAACGGTTACTCACAATTATCCTCGTTGATGTCATCATCAATTGATGATACGATAATTACCGAAGACGAATTCTCCGCGATGATACGTATTTATGATATTACGATTAAAAACGCTAGCGTTTTTTCATCTATTGCAAAATTAGACATTGTAAATAATAATAATAATGTCGCAAGAGATTCAACTAGTTCAGCGGATAGCAGAAAATACCACTCCGCGGAAAACAAGCATGATATCAATATCGTCAACAAACCCTAAATTCAGTGTGAATTTTCCTTCCCCTGTTTCAGTAAAGGAAATCGCGTTGGCAAAATTACGAGTGTATCATAGTTGGCCTAATATTAGATCGGTTCCATTTGGCGGTCAGAGACCTAATAATTCTCTGGTATTTGCATATAGGAATAAAAAAAGATGACACTCCAGATTGGAACGTTGTTTCAATACCAACTGGGTCCTATCAAATTGAGCAAATTAATAATGAATTACAACGTAGAATAAAATCCATTACTAGAAAAGAATCAAAAATTGCGATAATAGTTCATGAACCAACGCTATCATCTATAATTGAAATAGGCTCCGCTGGGTATGTTGTAGATATTTATAACAGTTCAATAAGAACAGTATTAGGATGGCCGGAAGATCCACCTAGAAATGCTGGTAATTCCACGCCCGAGCCTGTAAAATCTGATTACGTCACTGATGAAATAGGACCTGAAAATCCGTCAAAAGGATATAAAACCCTCCTCGATATAAACTTTACAAAGAGTTATCGACATAAAGATAAGGATGAATATGGTAAGGATGTGTGGACAATTCCATTTTATAATGATTATATCCCACAGGAAGGTGAAATTCTGGAAATACATGAAACATCTCCATCAGTCGTAGATATTGAATCCTATATCTTCAAGAAAATGAATGATGATTTCAAATTGTTATTACCGTCGGTAAGATCCGGTCTTCTCACACAAGCTGAGTTCATCAGCGTAGTCGCCGCAGGTAATAAAATCATCGATGACATGGAAATATTTAATTCGAGGATTACTAATCTCTTCACTGATGAAAATAACCCGATTTCAAGAACTACTTCCGCTGAAGAATACAAAGAAAGCATAAAATATAATCCAAATTATAAACTTCCAGGATAAAACGCACCTGAACTAAAAAATCAACTCAGAACTGCCATCAACGAAGGATTTAATTAAATTCATCAATCATGGAAAGATAGCCAGCCGAAGCCTATTATCCTCACCCATAATAATTCTCCCGACGGCGACGGTAGACATATCGCACCGAACAATGTGGACATTTCATCGGTGGTCGCGCTTAATTTAACGTGTGATGTAATCGTAGGAAGTTATCAAATTAATATGGAACAATCAAATCAAGCCCGACAAGGTTACATTCTTTATTCATTTACACCAATAGCTCCTCCAGGATTTTTAATTGTTGAAAATCCGATTAATCCAGTCTATATGCAATGTCAAAATGATTTGCTAACTAGAATTAATTTTACACTCACCGATCAGTCAAATAATTTAATTGATTTACGTGGTGAAGTTGTTGTTGTTCTGGGGCTTAACGCCATTTTTAGTACACGATAGCTATACATGGCGGCCAGTATTAATGGTGGAGGAATAAACCCAGAAATTCGCGGAAAGAACCACCGACCCACGAGAAGCTACTTGCAAACTTTCTCACGTATCCACATTCGCCGAATCTTATACTCGAACCCACGCTGACAGAGGCGAGATGGCAGTGATCCTTAACGTAGAACGCTTTAGAGCACTGGGCCACTCGGGGCCCCTGACCATGTTGTACAAGATTGTGAACAACCTAGTGGACATACCAGCGGACAATACCTGACCCTGGCATAGAGTCAAACTTAGGCAAACCAAAGGTAAAAAGTTCCAATTAAAGTCAGCATCGACAATTTGTTTAAAGTTTACCTTCTTCCCATGTACAATAGGGACTTTGGACAAATTACCAGCAGTATTTGCAGGAGCTCCTGACTTGGTATCTCACAAGAATGAGCTTCCCAAAATCACACTCAAATGAACTAGTCAGCTACGTGTAAGACCTAGTGATTATCAGGTCTATGCTGGTTTCATATCTCATCGCCTCTACGGTAGCCGGATTGGTCTGAGTATGAAGGAACGAAAACGTAACTGACACTCTTTTACTTATGTCTGCCTTTCCTGTCATTACTCTTTTGACTCTCCTATCACTTCCGTCTTTTCTTTATCTCTGACCACGCACCACCCGTTGCTTAACAGTCAAGTGTAACTGCGTCAACGTATTTATAGGCATATACATAGGCTGCAAAGCAATTTACATGGGTAGAGGTGTAATGGCTGCTGGTTGGAGGGTTGGGAGGCACAGAACTAGAAGTGAACCAAAGTCCTCACATTTACATATTTCAAACAATTGTATACAAAAGTACAATTTCAACATGTATAAAATTTATGCTTTTCACGTGTTTATGATGTCCACTTATATTCTCTTACAACGAAAAATATTTATCTGCAATTAGAAAATCGCGACTTTTCCTTCCATCTTATCGACCGTTTTCCGTTTCCGTTCAACGTAATGTAATATTATATTTACCTCTATCGCATTTCCGGTCTTCTTTCACATAGGTTTCGCAACGTGAAATCTGGCAGATGGTTTTTCAATATAAGTATCTAACTTAAAATTGTGAAGACAATTTAAGAAGAAAACATAGTAAGTGATAAGTAATACAAAATGCCTGGACCAGGAAGCAAGAATCAAGCTAATAGGACTAAGGGAAATGTTCGGGTAACTTGAATGTTGTGAACCCATTTCTTCGTAATTTCGATACGTTATGAACTCAGCAGCGTTCTATATAATAATAACAATAGTTCACATACTTCGTGAACGATGTACTAAAACGAGCCTGCATTTATCAGAGTGAGCAGCTTATTGTCAAATAGTTTAAAAACATCTCACCTACTTAGCACCCCTGTTCTGCTTAGAGTTTAATAATTGCTTTATAGTCATATACATCCTCGTTTGTTTGTACCCTCCCACCATTTCAATAACAAAAATCTATTATGTAATAAAAAGTGCTGAGAAATGTTCGTTCAATTATTGATTTATAATCTCTAAGCTGATCGTGACCAAATTGGTCATATACTGGGATCCTCTGCATCTTTCATGCTTAACCCTTTCATCAATAAGTAACTTTGTAGGCATAGAGTCATCAACACTAAGTAACTTTGGAGTTGTAAAGTAAAATGACTTGTGGACTTTGAAACAACATAACTTTGCCAATGTTAAAGATATCTGGCTGGATTAGGTGTCAAAATCAAGGGTAAAAATCAAATTGTATGACTAATTCAATAAAAATATGCATATCTATTTCATCTGTTAAAATGCAGGTACAAACAGGTAATACAACAGGTAAAATACAAGTAATTATTTTATTACCTCTTAGAAAACTTAGAAAGTTCTCAAAACTTGTTCAATTGACCCTAGATGTACTAGTGAATAATCACAGTAGCAACACAAGTCTTTCTTTCATGGTGTCCATAATATATAAAATTCTATAAAATGAACCAAAATGATCTCCAAGTTGAGATCTGTACACACACCTATTATCGTCTCTGCCACGTTTGATCGTCGCATTTAAGTTCGTTAAACGGACAATTTTTCCAAAAACTTCATCTGAATAGAATATTTGAAAATAATCCGAAGCTTTCCTGGAGCCATCTAACTCTCGGGTGTGCCCAACTCTGTCAGAAAACTGAAACAAATCTCTTTGGTTTTCGGGCTTCGTCCAAAAAAATAAACCACGTGGAGCGTACAATTCCTCTAGTTCAAAACCTTCAAAGTCATCTTCTTTGTCATCACTGTCACCCACAAGTGCATTCCATTGTCTCTCCAGACATCTTCTCTCATTTTCATCCAAATTTATTAAGGTCAAAATTATTTAAATCCTCCGAAAACTCTCCTCTAAATTCCTTCAAATGCCGCCATTTTGGATACAAATTTCAGCATTCGGAAAACATGTTAAAAGTTTCTACTTTGTTCGTTATTTCTAGTTGTATGCAAGCTAAACTCATGAGATAATCCAAATTTAACATCTACATTACCAGATGGAAGTTAGTAGAGGTACCCCGAAAGATATTTAGTCGGGTACTATAACATTAAAAAAGAACACTGCCCTAGACCGAAAACTCTGTCCATATTGTTGATGGGTTTATTTCCCCTGGACCCGATATGCGGTCTGCCGTGATGAAAGGGTTAACAGACTTGCCAATTCTAACATGGCGCCATATTGCATATACCATGGGCAAGTCTATCGACCTCATACAACAAAGTGACATAGTTCATCCTATTCGGTAACTGCCAGATAATTCCATAAATTGCTGAATTGTTGAGAATTATATACTGTTGTAAATATGAACATATAAATAATACTGCTTATTAAATCCACATGAAGGGCAAATTTGTAGATGACATTCTTTGCTTGATTTGATGTTGTAAATATTGAAAGCAGATGAAGTAGTATTATCTTCTATGTACATAAGTCATACATATGACTTCACCGAAATAGCTATGATGTCGTAGCCTCAACTAGTTTTATTGTGGTTGAGGGTACGAACTGATCCCATATCATGTAATGGAGCAAAAAAAAATCCTTACTTAAGTCAGAAACACAAATATTTTAGAAATCTACTAATTAAGTATAATCATTTTGTCAAAGAAGTTCGGCTTATTTTTGAATTTATTAAGCCCTTACATGGTAAAATAAATTGGCATAGTTATGCTAACCTCACCATGTCCACTATGACAGATAACACAAGATCTTGCCATGATCCCTTTTCTACATAAGGTTTGCCAGACTTTATATGGATATTCTATGCAATGGTATTAGTTGTTGAATGACATAACGTGAGAAGATGGAGAATGGATACTTGCATAAATTGTAGAATACAGTTTTGTTGAGAAAATAATTGCTCCTTGGTGGAATTTCAAAGTCATTGGAAAACCATATTTAATTTTAATGCGCAGAATTTCTGGCTCAAACCGTGCCATATTTTTTTTACTATGATCTGTTTACATTTCCAAGGCATTAACATGGATAAAAACAGGATGGTATATTCAGACTCATTATAATTGCTTTATTCAAAGGCTAGAGTTGACCTACAATGTGTAAGATGCCTCCTGATATTTGTTTTTTTTGGTTGCTATCATACTGTCTCAATAATGGTGTTGTGATGCATGTTCCAAGATAGATTAAGATTGGAATGAGAAGTCAGATTTTCAGGATTATCTCACACACTTAGCAGCCCTTATTGAAACTTTTCTTCAAGCATTGCTTTAGTCAGACTTTACTTTGTCTGATGTCTTTTTCCTAATAAATTTAATTTCTGACAGAAGCAAAAAAAACGTTTTCAACTTGTTTTTTCCTACAATTCAATTTGATGGAATTCTATGCAAGCAGGGAATGCTGAAATCGGTTAAAAGGAAAAGTATGTTGAGCAAAATGAAGCTTTCTAAACAATTTCTTCACTATTAATATATTTTTATTTGTTTCTTTAAGGAAACATGCTTCAACTTGTTTTCTAACAATTTAATGGGCTGCCTTGTATTTAAAAATTGTTGTTGCAAATAATAGGTGACAATATAATTGTATTCCTTATTCTGGAATAAGTTGGCACTTTACCCAAAATTGTACCTATCTGAAAGTGATATTATTTATTATTATGTTTTGTCTTCTTACAATTTTATGTTGTTACATTTTTTACAGCCTTCAAGCAGTAGTCAAGCAGCTCAGCTGTTGTCATCAGGAAATTCCATCCCTTCAGGTTTTATTGGATTTGGTATGCTGACTGGTACACCAGCATTTGTCCCTGCGAGTCAGAGTTTTGATGACATAGATAGCAGTTTAGATGCAGACTTCAGACTTGTACTCCGCAAACTTACCAAGAGAGATCCCACAACAAAAATCAAGGTATCTTCAAACTGTAAATTCAGGGTTAAATCTAGGATTCAGAGAGTGATGAATATTTTTCGTAGTATCTACTTTATTGAATAGAAAAAAATGCTTGTCATATTTCAATAATATCACCCCAGAAAAATTAGAATAATGAACATAAAGCAAATTAACATTGAAAATGCTTTATTCATTGAAGTCTGTGTGATACCATCTGTTCTTTTCCCACATCCAGAAAATGGATTGATCACACAAGTCACAGCAAGTCACAGCAAAATGAGATGTTCATAATTAATTGCCAGCAAGAGATAGTCTAGCCTAATATAGAGAAGTCATAAGTTGTTCCAAATATTTATATTGAATTAAATATACATATGGTACTTGAGTCGTGTACCAGTCAGTATGCTGTGGTCATTATTCACTGCTGATGTTTCTTTATTCTGGGATATTGTGTTTTGAATTATTTTGGAAAGCTAATACATAATGATATGTAAAGGACATGTATACCCGTTTCTTCATCATTGCACTGTCTTTATCCTGTCTGTCATTTCTCTCTCATCTATGCCTTTGGTCCCTGCTGGGGCATAGGCCACCAACAAACTCTCTCAAGCTATCCTGCTCTTAAGTAAGTCTCTCCAGCTGTCCCCATGTGTGGCCTGTCTTCTTTAGGTCATGCCGCAAGGTGTTTCTTAGCCGGCCTCTCTTTCTTTTCCCCTGTGGGTTCCAGGTGAGAGCTTGCCTGGTAGTTTTTATCCTGTGAGAGTGAAAAAAGCCAAAGATACAAAGATACAAATTTTGTTGTTACCTTGATCATACAATCATGTTTTTATTATGATACTGAATTTATTCCAAACGTTAATTTTTATTCACTTCCTGTGATATTAGATAAATAGAGGAAGACTCTGGACAGTTTCTGCTAGATGTCATCGCTTTGGTTTTTAATTTGTGAATTTCTACAAAAAGGTTTTCTGTATGTTTTCAAGTCACCAGCCATGAAAACATGCAGCTAGGAACATGATGGCATGTTGAATTTGCATTGTTTATTAGACACCATGCTGTATGGATGCATCTTGCATGTTTTAGTGGGCAATTAATAGCAAGCCATAAATATTGTTTTTGCACCATTTGTGCAAAACAGTCTCAATAGAACCTTGCAAATATTCCATTCTTTAAAGAGAGTCTCTATAATCTGGTTAAAAAACATAAGTTGTAGCTTACAATTTTATAAGCGGATCAGATATTTAATGACTGCCATAAATCAGGTGTCATAAAAATCAGATACCATAACATGTGAAATTTTCAAATTGTTCAGTTTTCATAAGTTTATGATTGTAAAAAAACATGTGAAATTTCTGAGTTTTTTTCAATATTTAAATTAGTTTACTCGTTTTCTTTAAGGTTAAATTTTTGCATTTTTTGACCAGTTTTAAAAAATTAAACCACTCAGAAATGTTACCATTTATAGTCAGTGGTTAAGTAACAGTCAGATTAAGGAGATTGGACAGTATATACTGTACATAATAAGGCAAGCACTTTTTCAGCAACTTTAAGAGTAAATCTTGATATTTCCCACATTGTGATCTTACAATAGCATTAGAATTTCCAAAAAAGTTACCAAATTTTGCCCTAAAAATGCTGACATATTCAGTGTTCAAGAAAATGATGCAGTAGATTGTTTTTCCATTTCTTATACTCATTTAAATTTAGTTGTCAGCTATTATCTGTTAGATTTGTAAAAAAAAAAAAATTCCATCCTTTCACTTAAATTTTCTTTTCATTAAAAACAGTACTCAAAAATTAAGATAGCCCAACGCCTGAGGCCCCTATAATTTTAGATCAGGCCAGTACTGTATTTTAATCGATATACCCTTTGGTCTTGTCAAAAATATCTTAATTTTAACTGAGGAAACTTTGCATGAATGAAATGTGCAAATGTATCTTCAAGATGTTGGCATAGCTGCCATAAAACGGCACAATCTAATACAGAACACCATTGTCCTTTGTGAAATTGAGATCTGATTTTAATCAGACTCAAGCATGTCATGTAATGCTAAAATTGTGATTTTATACTCCTAAACCTCCTGACACAGTCATATTTTAAGGAAACACAGCTTTTGGTAATCTTCAGAAAAAAACAAAACACAAAAAATCCCCACCACTTTCAGTATATATCCTTTACATTTAGCATGTATAAATAGTAAACATTCATGATTGGAATGCAGTTTTTATAGCAGCAATTAAAGGCAAAGCAGTAAGGTATAAATCACCATTTCACCTATTATTTGATTGACCATAGCTAGAGAGATGTTTTTGAAAGCTGAAGTGTGTGATCCCATTGTGCTAATTTGCATAGGTACCATAAGGAAATGGCACAACCCAATATGGGTTAATCGAAGAGATACTAGATGCATGTACAAAAACAAAAGTTATTAAAATCATTGCCTTGAATTAGAATGTATAAGCCATATGTATTATATTTTTGACAAATTTGTGAACAGTGGCAGTGTTTCTTTGAGTCTGATTTTACTGTATATATAGAATGTTCAAGTGTAATTAATATTTTAAGCAGATTTAGGTTGGCTACCACAAGCAAGGCCCTAACAAAAATAAATTTCAGAACTTTTGGTTGACAAGAGTTTTACTTTTTGAAGCAAGCCAGCATATTGATCAACACTAATGACACTTGCAATACCTTCAAACTTTTTTGAACCATTATGAATTTATATTTGAACTGTAGCTATTACAACCTTGTTTGACAGTATTAAAAGAGGGCATTTTGGGCATGTTGAAATTGGAATCAGGGCTTGTGGAATTTTAGTCAGAGATTGTGAGTTTATTTGAGTTACCAGCCCAGGGCCTGTCTAAAAGTAAGTTTTCATTGAGCACTGCACAAAGAAACATTTGATTTATTTGTAAATTATGCTTTTATATCAGTTGTAAAAACACATTATTACAATTTAATCATGACATTGCACAATTATGGAGATAAATATTTAAATATATTGCAGAATAATTTATAATTATGTTATAAAATATAGTGTATAATTTCTATCAGTGTAAGTTTTAATAACAACTAGTTTCGGTTTGTTCCAGCAAATATAAAAATCTGCATATGTGATGCCAGTTGAAATATAGCAAGAAAAGTAAGTTTAAAGTGCAGTCATTTATTGCAGATTTATATGGCTTTTTTCCCCTTATTAAGTGAGACATCCAATTTTACAGAGTAATTTTCCTTTTGATAAATTTTACATCTTCCATAAAGTAGAGCCATATAAGCAGTCTAGGTCAGGAACCATTCATAATATTTTTTGATGCAGTTTGCATGTATTATCTCAGTGACCTAGGTGAGTTTTATTTTGACATTTCCCTTTTTTAATATATGGAGTTACAGTTTTTGGCAGTGAAGTTCAATATCTTGACATGAGATATTGCTTGTAACCAGCGTAGTGGAAAAGATACCCCCAAAAATTAAATCCATATTTTGACCTCAAAGTCACTTGTAACAGGCATTGATGAAAAAAAACATTTAAATTGTTCTGATGCAATTGGTATGACCACTGTATAATAGACCTTGATATGCCTTTTATATTGTTTTAAAAATTTCATTTTGGATCAAATTATGGCCAATAATAATTAACTTCATATCATTATGGAATGTTGCTTTTAACAAGTATAGAGCATGAAGCAGTCAAGATATTTGATGGAATTGTAAATATCATTTCATATACCTATGTATTTTCTCTTCTTCATTTTTGACCATTCGTCTTTGTTCTTGATTATCTTTTTATCTAGTGTTGCTTGTATTGATCAAAAAACCTTGAAGGAGTTACATTCCAAATAATTTCCTGGTTTTGCAAAACAAGTACCTTTTTAAGGCACTGTCAAGGAAGTTTTGAGTTGGTCTCTTTGCAGTGCATCAACTGTTAATACTGTATAGGAAAATTTGATCATGTAGATCATCATTTCCTAGCATTTTTGGGTGGCAATCAAGATAAGCCCTGTGACCCATCAAATGTTAAAATACCACTTTGGTAGGAAATGTCAAATATTAAGATTTTTCCTGGCAACCCACTCAAAACAGCATGGCAATCCAGTTCTGGGTTGTGACCCTTGAGTTAGGAACCACTGATCAGACCAATTAGATAATCTGTCCTGTGTGGGTGACCAATTTTAGTCAAAAATTATACCTGGACAGAAGTATGTGGTTTAAATTGCTCAGATAATGATAGCTTTTTTTGCCATAATGAATTCTTTTGATGATGTTGATCTTATCACTAGATACAAGATTTAAAATTAACATTTCATGGAGATCTAGTGGAGCAATCCATGATGGAAATATAGCATAGATATGGTGTAGTCCATTTATTTATGGTCTTTTGGATTCTGCTCAGCCTGTGGCAGCTAATGATTAACTTGAATCACCTATTAATTGTTGATGAGCTGTTAATTACACAGGTTCGGATTGCAGAATTCCATTCACAGGACTGTTATGAGTCATTAATAATGCATGATTAGTTTGAGATTTCTCTATGACAATTTATGGATTATCATAGCTGCACTGACTTGGTGACAGTTTGGTTTAAGAATAATTTTTTTTCTCACTGAATCTCTTTCTCTCTCCAAAAGCTCCCTTCCCTGTTAATTTCATTTTTTTAAAATTGGAGTTGATAATTTATTTAATCATAATATCATTGTGATTATAATTTTATGTGATAAGAATTATTCCATTGTGATAGTCACCATCTTATTTTGTCATTAGTATGAGTTTAGTTTGGTTATAGTCCATTTTGCATTGAAATATTGAAAGCATTTAGGTTGTGTGAATCTTCATTCTGAATAACATAATTCATTTTGTTTTATTTTCTAGGTCTACAATTGAGATTACTTTGATTTTTTTTAATTTAATTTTGCATGTATCATTTGCAATGTTCATATGTGACTTTGCCCATTGTTCACATTTCAGTTTGTAAATGTGAAAATTCATATCAGCTACTAGTACCCCATGCATGTAGGTTGTCAAACACGCTGACTAATCCAATGAACAGATGTTTTATTGGTTTAAAGAGTGAGGTTGCAAAACTGATTAGGACCAGGCCAAGACATGAAATTTTCATTGGTTGATTTTATTGAATCCAATCACAATCAGAAAATTTTGTTCACCATTTTTGAATTTGGCAGTTTCCAGTACCACCTTAGAAAGCATATATCAGAATTTGACTGGCAATTTTTAATTACCATGAGCATCTTGTTGATGTTAAGAAAGGCTGTCAATTTGTCATTCTCTTATCTTAAAAATTAAATATTTTCAGAGGGTTTTTATTGCCATTTGGTATCATACTCACCTTTAATCTCTGCTTCTGGGTTTTATCCCTTGTTTAAGCATTTGCAAGGATGCATTACATTTTGGTAGGAGTCTCTCTAGTGTTGATGTATTCTTCAGGGTGATCCAGTTTCCACTGTGGCTATCTTAGTAATTTTAGCTTAGAGTACTTTCTATGTATTCTTAGCTTTCTGTCTCTTTTTTGAAGTTGATAACAGCAAAATATTAGATATTTAAGTTAAAGTTACATTTTTCAGGCATTGCAGGAGTTCAGTAGCCTGTGTAAAGAGAAAGATAATCAGGTGCTGAAAGCTGTGCTACCATACTGGCCACGCACGTACAACAAGCTTACTCTGGTAGGTAAAATTCAGCTAATTTTCTGTCTCTTCAAGTACACTTGCATAATTTTATTTCCTGCTTGTGAAAAACAAGTATTTAGTGTTTAAATCAAAGAAGTGTATATATGGCAAACATTCTTGAAACTCTGCATTTGCTATCTTGTATATGAATGAAAGGTCTACCATCAATGCCAACTTTTGCCATTGACATACATACCTTAATTTTTTTGCCCAGTTGACAGAGAGATCTTGCAATAGCATTTCTTACATTTCTGGTCTCATGTTGGCTATATTATGTTCCTTATTGTTGTTGTTGTTGTTGTTCTGGGGTTTAACGCCATTTTTCAGCACAGGAAAAGCTATACATGGCGGCCAGTATCAATGGTGGAGGAAGAAACCGGGAAATCACCGGAAAGAACCACCGACCCACGAGAAGCTACTGGGAAGCTCTCTCACATATCCACATTCACGGAATCTTAGACTCGAACCCACGCAGATAGAGGTGACATGGCAGTGATCCGTAACGGACAGCGCTTTAGACCACTCGGCCACTCGGGGCCCCGTTCCTTATTGTAGTCTGCACATTGGAAGGACATGCATATGAAATGCAGTCCACAGCTTGAGAGTAGATGTCAGTTTAAAAAAAAATGAGATTGCATGCCAGCATGTTAGAGCACTAGTTATGAAATCAGCTTAAGTATAATAGTTGTGAATGTATAAATCATTTATACAGTACAATAATAGACAATTGGCTGAGTAAATATTCTTTATTGGATCTGGCACTTTGAAAAGGAAGACATAGTCTTGAAGTTGCATTATTTGTCATTTGCACCTCAGATCCATCACAAAAAAAGACAAAAAATATCTTTGTCTTGGTGCCCACTTGAACTTAAATTATTTTCATCACATTTATGTTCCTTTGTGCTAGTTACCTAGTATAATATTAGGCAAAATAATACATTCGTTTCCTATTGCACTGGTAAAATCAGGGCAGGCGTGTCTTTTTTTTAAACATTATATATATTTGTTGTGATTTTTTTTAAAAGATCAGTGGGAGTGCGGAAAGAGCTAGGGTCAGCACGGAGAAACAGGAACTGGTGGTCAAATGGATAAAGATTTTTTTTGTTGATGTAGTGTTATGTGAAGTACTATGACAATACACCTGGTTATGTTACCTTGCAGTGTAATTGAGATGTTAAGCACTTTATGTGATAAAAAGAATCTCAGATTTGAGTAGATTTTATATTAAATGTATTGCATGCAATGTCATTTGTTTGTAAGTATCATATCAGATGAACACTCATATAACATTCTTTTTAAGAATTTTCATTAGTATTTTGGGACTTTGTGTTCAGTTAAATCCATTTCTTGAGGATATTTTTTTTCTTGAACCCATCCTAAATCTAAAGATAAGCCAGTGCACTAATAATCCTGTCCATTTCCAGGACCTTGATCATCGGGTACGTGAAGCAGTTCAGCAAACAATGACAGTTATGGTTGGAAAGGTGCGGCGTGATCTAGCCCCATATTTAAAGAACCTGATGGGAAACTGGCTACTGAGTCAGTATGACACATATCCGACTGTAGCAAGTGCAGCACAGCAGTCATTTCAGACTGCATTCCCACCAGCCAAGCAAACTGAGGCTATCAACTTCTGCAAGAAAGAATTAGTGGAGGTACAAATGAATTGTTGTGTCTCCTTTTGCTGAATTTTTTGTTGCTATTACATAGTTTTTCTTGCTTGACTTGCTTGCATTAGAAAATGGTGTCCCATTTTTCATTTGCAACTTCAGTATTAAGATTCTGAGTCTGTGTGAAAATATTGTACTGGCACCTTTGGCAGATTATATATGGTGGAAGGGATACATTGTATGGTTCATGGGTATTACACATTCAACTGAGCACCTGTTTCCTAAGAAACTACATAGGAAATTGTTCTGGATAGTAGGATATATTCTTATGTAATTTCAAATGGAGTTGAATTTCATAAAGCATTGGTTTTCATATGTAGTTTGAACCCTGCTTGACAAAGTAAGTGAAGCCCACTAGTAAATAAGTTGCGTCAGACATCTGTCCCTCAGCAATATTTGCATGATTACTTGACTGCGAGAATTTGATTTCTGACTTCTCTATAATCAGTTGATGAGTTATGGCCTATAATGGACCTGAAGCAAATTTAGCATGCATCCTGGTATTATTAGACTTTGAATAATTTTGATTTCCAGTAAAGGAGTTATGTTCCATTATTGCCTGTCCTAACAATGATTTTGCAAGTTTGGCATGTGACATATTGATATAAACTTGGATGACTTTGATTTACAGCATTCCACAACATCAGTTATTGCAGTTACAGACCCAGTTTGCCTTTCTTCTTAATTATGTTTTTTGCAGCAAGGATTATCAGATTTGAGCTGAATTTGGCTTCAAATATATGAATGAGACCCAGCATATACGAGTCTTTGTTTTTTCAAACCATTTGGTTTCCTTATTACTTTGGTAGCATTGCATTTTAACATGTTTATCATGTATCTTTTCTTTACAAAACCTTGAATGAGTTTAATTTCCAGCATTCCATGTATCTATTCAGAATAATTATTAGCCTTGATTGTCCATTTTTCCAAGCTTTGATTTTCAAATGGGATTTCCATTTTATAAGCCCCACAAGTGGTAAATATGAGTAAACAGAGGTCCTTTTGTGATGCACACATCATTAATAGATCTTGTAATTATATATGTCTTCATCAATCTTACTGCCAATGGTGAATTTCATGCTTCAGTGGTTTTTGTTCTGATTTAGTAATTATCAATCTCTGGTATTCCATGTGTGAGGAGGAGATAAATATTTACTTTTACTTCCAGGTCACATTCCATCTGCTGAATAAGTTATATCCTTTAAAAAAATGTACATGCATCATTTTAGAACTAAATATCACCAAACTATCTACAAAACTATGTTCAAGATTGAGTTCTGGTGTGTGTGTGTGTGTGTGTGTGTGTGTGTGTGTGTGTGTGTATGTATGTATGTATATATATATATATATATATATATATATATATATATATATATATATATATATATATAATACTAATATAAACTTTACTGTTTGCCACAGTTTTGCAGAATAGCTAAAGTTATATCCAAGCAGAAGTGTTCATTGTTAAGTGCTATGTAGTTAAATCCTCCAACTTTCATAATGTTTTATTATCTACATGTAGATGTGTTTACTTGCAAATTTATTTTTAGAGAGAGAGAGAGAGAGAGAGAGAGAGAGAGAGAGAGAGAGAGAGAGAGAGAGAGAGAGAGAGAGAGAGAGAGAGAGAGAGAGCTTGCTTGCTTGCTTGCATAAAGATATTTTGTCTAACATGACTCATAATACTTTGTAATTGATATTTTGTTTTGTTGCTTTTTGGTCATTATTAGTAGGGTGCCTCAAGGGAGATTAGCTGCCTTGAATTAATTGAGTTACCTTCCTTAAATAAATACATTATTATTATTTTTATTTTTATTACTATTATTATTATTATTATTATTATTATTATTATTATTATTATTATTATTTTATTATATTATTAATGTTCATTCATTCAGTAAAAATTATACATGAAGTTTTTTGGAGTGCTAATTAAGTGTCATCATAACGACATATCCTGCTTTCTGTCTGCATTTGGCAATGTGGTGTTCTAGTTTATAAATTTGTTTCTGGTTGTACTTACTTGTGAGTTGGGTCCAGCTGCAAACAGTATACACCCTGA
The DNA here is from genome assembly GCA_016746295.1 of Potamilus streckersoni. Classification (NCBI taxonomy): domain Eukaryota; kingdom Metazoa; phylum Mollusca; class Bivalvia; order Unionida; family Unionidae; genus Potamilus; species Potamilus streckersoni. The sequence goes on along the minus strand of JAEAOA010000547.1, from coordinate 320,385 downwards.
TTTGCCATATAATATACTGGTATTAATAACAAACTGCATAGGTTCATGATCTAATTTAAAATTGTATATTCCTATAAGTGAGTATACATGGTTAATTATTTGACACAATTTTTAGATATTTGGTGTATTTACTTTTCAGTACTTCCAAGATAACCTTATTCACCAGACAATGCATACTCTGAGTGATCCAAGGTAAGCTTTTTTCATGTATTGTAGCAGTTGCATCTTAGTTATGATTTACTACTGCAATATGTTAAATATGCTAAATAAACATAAATTTGAAAAACATATCCTTATGTCTTCCCTTCATGACATGTACTAGTTGATTCTTTGTGCCTACAAAAGTTGTACTTGCATCAACAAAAATGGTTACTTTGTAAGCAGGATCAAATAAATAGAAACTGCCTTACATTTCAAACATAGAAATTAATCTTTGATAAGGAAAAATTTGACCAGATGCCTCTTGTGTCTCTAAAGTTATTTCCCATTAATTCTTTGACATTGACAGACCTACTGATTCAGACTGGCATTGTTGTCAGATAGTTTACAGAATGACAAAATGTAATTTACTGAGACGGAATATGTCAGCCCATTCCTACTGCTTTCTTAAGTTAGGTATTATTATATGATCAGGTAGGGTGAGCATGTTGTGCTGAGAGTGAGCATTATGTTCTAAAGTATGATTCATGAGGAAACCTGGTACATAATAAAAAGACATTTTTGTATGCATTAATACTGTATGTATTTAATATTTAATCATGTGGTACCAAAAATTATATATTTGAATTTGATGTTTTGCCACTTATTAAATATCATGTTTATGGTATAGTATGATGAAACATATCTGGTATTAACATAGGAGAAGAAAATATCCTCAGTGTATTTTACCTCAGTAACCCCTTCGCTGATTCACTATGAATTTTATCATTACATATTTTCCTTCTCTCTCTTATGAGTGTTTACACTGCTTGTGACCACATATCAAGAATGGGGCACATTTTGGTGAAATTCTTTTTATTCACTTAAATTTCTTTAACCATTTCTATAATGTATGTGCTTGATTTCATTAAAATCCAAATCTTAATTTCCTGCTAATACACTTATACTAACAACTTATAATGTACCATTTTTGGAAACATTCAAGTACATAACTCATCTTGAGTCAGAGCATCAGAATCTGTAATAATAATAATAATAATAATAATAATAATAATAATAATAATAATAATAATAATAATAATGACTAATTATGGCTTTACCTTGGGGCATAAACCTTGAGTAACGGTGGTTTAAGAAAATAGTAGATTTTATAATATTTCAACCATGAAGTGAAGGATTATTTAAACATTATAAACTGTAATAAGCAAAAGGTGATATAGTTTTGGACCATATGGAAAATGCCATTGTTGAATTGAGTTTTATCACCTGAATTGTCACTATGTCTGTCCTTATGTAGGCTTTTTCTCCATATTTAGGCCTGATTATTTTACTTTTTCTCTTCCTCCATCTCTGTCCATCTGAATGGGCATGTCTTGAAATACAACGCAGATGCATTTATGTAAGCAGTACAGTGCCATTAAACAATGTCTCTAAGCAAACCCAAAACTACAAGTAGGTTTCATATGTTAACCTATTTAACATAATTTTCCACATTAACTGTTATAATTTTGATTTACTTAAATTATGTGACCCGTTTCCGCTCAATGTTCAGTGTCACCATTCCTCTTGCACTCTGTGACAAGTGGCAAAATAATACTAAAAGTTGTTTGATTAGCGATTCCGACTTTGTTGTTCATACTTGTTCATACTTCAAATTTGAAGATGACCATAATATCAATAACTATTTTTGGTTTCTTTGAGCATGTGAGTAGCTGATGAGGCCAGTATGTGCTCTGAACTGTCCCTGGTACACTGGACTGGAAATGCTGCTTAAAGTTGCTTAATCAATGGATGATGTGTTGCAGTTTGAAGATTTACACTGCTTTTACTTGTGACACTATCTATAATTCTTCTCATCTCATAGTCTGCTAGATGGAGTAATTCTGTACAAGATGTTAAAAAAAACTGGGTCATTGTTGAAGTGTTTCAAGGAATACTTGAAAGAGTCTTTGAAGAATTTCTTCTGACATCCTTGAAGTTACTTTCACTCTATCAGCCCGCTGTAGGAAGTCCACTTAGAATTGTGATTTACTCATCTGACATTCAGTTGACATGGTTTGCTCAGCTCAATTATGATTTCATGAGCAGTGTTGATGCTAGGAAGCCTGTCTGTGTGCACAGAATGATTGATTCTAGTAAATATTTTGCTGGTTGTTGATACCAAGGTGATGCTGAATGATTGTCATCAGATTGTCTGTTTTTCTGTTTATGAAAGGTGTCTGTTTTTCTGTTTGTATAAAAGGACAGTGGATGAATTCTTGTACTCCTGGGGTAGAGTTTCTTTAGTCGATATTGGATGAGTGCACAAAAAGAAAAAAAAATCATTCCAAGTCAACAGTTTTGACATAATAAAAAGAGTGTTTTACTCCCTTAGCAGATATTAGTAAATATTTCACTTGTAAAGGGGAAATGTCTTGCAGAATTACTCATGGCTTTCCTGTTTATGACATTGTTTCCACTTCATTTGCAACATTTTAATATCTGCTAACAAAATGCAGATAACCTTTGTTTATATACATACATGAGGCATTATATTTTAGATAGACTTAAGTTTTTATTAGACTTAATATTTTTATCTCAGTTATCAAATTTAATAACTTTCTTGATACAGATATTCAAGTTTCTGTTTATGTCACAAGATTTGATGTATGTTGAATTTTTATGACATCTATGTCTACTTCAAAATTAGTCACTGATCTATATTTCATTTGTCAGAGTCATGTCATAGTTATATGAATGGTATAGGCCATAGAATGCATATCCAAGGGACTCAACTCTGTTTTGTTGTTTTTGGCTGCATTTGTTTATCTTATAAGAAATTTACATCTCGACTAAATTATTTTGAAACTTTTTATTAACCCATGAAGTTGTACAGAGGCTGATGAGATGGAAACCAAGTACAACAGAGTAGTAACTGGATCATTCCTAGCATTGAGGAAGGTTCTTCTAAGCATTCCGGCATCTCAACAAGATAGTTTGACAGATTATCTGAAAGCTCTGCTAGAAAATGGACAATTTTGGAAGCATGGAAAATCCAAGGTCAACATGGTGAGTTTTTAACCTAATTAGGGTGACACACGTTATACATACTTGCTTAAAATTGTATTTATAAATCTTACATTTGAACATTTTCTGTGAACCTATCTGAACTGTTACAAATTTGGGAGACTGGCCATATTTTTTCACCTAGCATGAACCAGCTTTGGATTTAGTTGTTTTCTTAGTCAGGTACTTAGACTCTGTCTGGAAGCATTTAGAACATCCCCTTTGGATGGCTTTTATGTTGAAGCATTTGAACCATCACTTTTCCCTCATATATCCTGTTTAATATTAGTCTTGGCTCAAATCTGTCTAATCCCATGTATGATGTCTTTAGGCTCATATGCCAAACCTTATTCTCTCAGAAACAAGATTTGATTCTGCCTTATGGCATTTGAATTTATTCTCATTTATAAGCATTACAAAAAAATCTTGCAAACACTGCAGAGTTCTTTATTTTCATATCACTACCATTGCTATCAAAACCCTGAAAATAGTATTTGATCTTTCTGCAGATAAAAGCATCCTCAACAAATAATCCCACTTTTGAAAGTAAATTCAATGAAATTATAAACTCATGTTGTGACCATATGTCCCTGTATACAGACAGCTTCAAAGATTGAGACAAGGTTGGAGTTGCTTCTGCAAATCATGATAGCATAACCTTGAGCTATTTTCCAAGTTAAGCCTCTATTTTAACTGCTTCAATTACAGTGAAGACTTTGAGTGAGCTACATTGAATCCTGCAGAAAATAAACTTGTCAATTTTTTAAATTCCTTTCACACTGATGACCTGACAGAATATGAAATTTTGACAACCCATTTTGCAGAAACATGATTGGCGTATACAATCTTAAAAAATAATTTTGTAATGACTGCCTGATTATTAAAGGTAAGGCAGGAGCAGATTCAGTCAAAAAGCTGCATTGTATTCTGCATTTTAAAGTGGATGATTGCACATACAGACTTCAGATATTAAATGTATTAGCATGTTCATCATATTTGGCCAGATTTTGATAATGAAATCTGCATAAATGAGCCTCATAAAATCACTCCCATCATTCAAGAGTTACAATCCACATATAGAACCAGTCACAAAATGTTATTGTTGTGCTTTGTTGTATATTGAATTCTCATACCTTGTGCATGTGCATGACATGCACATGTCTACTTACAGTGGAACATGCTCTTTAAGTCAGAAAATCTTTAATCTTGATTAAGATACTGTATGATAAACCAGTAGAGGAAATCTTTGACTTTATGAGGGACTACAGTTAATGTAAAAAAAAAGTTTTAAGAATTTAGTTTTTTTTTATCTGTATTGTTTCTTTTTGTATACCTTTTACATTTTTTTAACTTCGCCTATTATCATTAGATATGTCATATTTATGTTTAAATTGAAAGCTTAATCATTTTAGAACAATTATTTTCCAATTTCTTGGACATTACTTTTAAGCAGAACCATTTATACAGCTTTGTTTTAAACCCGATTTATTTTTTTTCTGCCGGTTTTGAATAAAATCCATATTTGTAAGGAAAAAAACATTTTTTAGAAAATTGATAGAAGAGCTGAAAAGCAATTTACGCAGTGAATGTGGGTATTTTAAATGAATTGTCCCATTTTTAACACTTAATTAAAGAAATAAAATGCACACTTCTGCATTATCAATCCACATGTTTGTGGCTATCAAGTAATGATCCCGATGTTATTATTATATCATGAACAGTATTTTCATATGGCAGGTATATCAGCAGATCCTATACTGTTTTGATTATATCAGAGACAAATTAAAATTAAATCCCAATGAGCCACTTTTTCACTACTGCCAACTTTAAAATTACAGTATTTTATTAAATTTGACAATGTCTCATTTTGATTGTATGCGTTTGTAGGAAGTACAGTATTGTTTTGGCTTGAAGAAATTGATGAAATTGAATGCTCTTTCTATGTAATTATTATTACAGATATGGATTGTACATTCTTGTAAAACTGAATAGTCTGTTTCAGGAGGACCAGTTGTTTTTATTTTTAAAAAATAATGTTCTACTTGTCATAAAAACATTTTAATTGCACTGGAATTAAATTCTTTTTCTATAGGTCAAGGCTGCCATGTTTGCGTTCCTAGCCAGTCTGTGTCAGACACATCAAGAGTTGTCTGCCAGTTATGCTGTTCAGATGGTGCCGCCAGTTTTTCATAACATTGATGAGAAGGATCCAGTGATATGTTCATCACTCTGGGAGGCTGCTCTGTCTATTGCAAACCATATACAGGTTAGTCTTAGTTGTGTCATGGATGTACAGTTTGGAGGAATATAATTTGGATCAAAACTTCTGATAATTTCAGAGCTTGTATCATAAGGGCTGTTCCATTAAAATATACATGGTACCCAGGGAAGGCAGTTTTTTAAAAATATATGCCAGGGTATTCTGATTTCACAGAGTTCACGTTAAAATGATAAGAAAATTCTAAACTGCATCAATGGGCGAGTACCCCACTTTAAAAGTGCCTTTTGCTGTGTCCCATGTATGTTTAATGGAACAGCCCTGATCAACAAACAGAAAAATATGGTAATTTTACTTTTGATGATATTTAACTATTCAGTTATGATTGATTTTTCTAGGTTTCATGCTAGGAAAGTTGTAAAGTTATCCTTTGTTGGTAAATTTGTACTTTATTTAACTGGAAGAAATGTTTTCTGCTAAATTTAAGCTGGTAGTGAACTCTGGAAGTTATTAAAAAAAGCCACACACCTTACCTAAATGTTCTAAAGGTAAAAGCTGAACTCTCAGATGAATTAGACTGGTTCCAGCTATTACTCTCTGATTATTCAGTTGCATCTGCATACTTTAAAACCAGTCTTTCAGTTTAGAAGTAACTAATAATTAGTTTTGAAATATAATAAAATGAATATTTGTCAGTGTGAATAGTTAATCAGTGCAGGACAATGTTGTTTCCTTTGCATAGTCTTAGAGTGTACAGGTGTTGCAGTGCATCACATCATGTGATGTCAATGTACACATCATCATTAGGTGAAGTGCCTTGTATTGGGTTACATTATAAGCAAGTATGTATACTGGTGACTATGGTTGCATTGAATTCAAAATTCACATTATGATACAGCATTGTTCCTGTAAAATGGCAATTAAATCAGAAGCAATTCCCAGAAATAAACTTCTTGCAGCATGAAGTAATTCAATACCATACCTCTGTTCTAAAATTGACCATGTTAAGCTGTTGCATGTTGACATGAGAGCCAATTAGGAACAATTGTATTGATGATGTTTTCATATCTTTATCTTCTCTTTTTTCAGGATTGGACCAAACATATCAGTATAAGTAAATCATTTTGGCCAAAGCTGAGGTCTTTATTGGAAGCTGGTTTCAATGGCAATGTTGCTGTGATTGGTCCAAATCTTCTACCACTGTTCAGTAAAGTTCCTGAGGACATTCTGGGAAAAAATGGAAGATTTCATGAGGAGTTTTTCTCATATTTCAAAAGAGGGTAACCATGATAGATTCTTATGTTTGCTTTGCGTTAGAGTCTTGAATACCAATATTTGCTGTGTTGTACTGAAGTCTTTGAAAATATCCCCGATCAACCAATGTTGTATACCTACATTTGAGTGAAAAATATGAAAAAGAGTGACAAAATATGTTGCCTGTATAACTGAACTATATTCTATAATTATTGTTTACATTCATCAATAAATAAGATATATTTTAAATAAAAGCAAAAAGTATATATTATTTGTGTGTCATTATGTAATTATTAAGGCCACTCTTGGTGCAAAATGCTGGTGAAGCCCTATGATAATCTTTTTAATTTTTTTAATAGAAAATATATAAATTTACAGAGACTTGTTGGACTGTGCCCAAATCTGGCATGCATCTTTATAATGACATGATTGTTTGTAAGATTCAATTTGGTTGGTACATTGGACCCCGTAACAAGTATTCTGCAAATAGCTTTAATGAAGGAAGTTTTAAAATGTGCAATGATTTAGTGAGAGTCATAATTATTGATGTAAATATGCAATGTCATTGTTTCAGAATTCATAAGAATCTATTGACATTGACAGGAACATTTCTTACAACCCTATCTTAAAAAGCAAATATAACAATATATATTTCTGTCATAAATGACCAAATTATTGAAATCATTTGTTTTCAGGCTTAGTTGTCTGCAGCTGACCAGTAATCCAAGTGACCTTGGGTCAGCAGTCAAGGCCTACATGGAGTGTATTCAATACTGTCTGAGACAAATGTCAAAGTCGGTGGCAGATACCACTAGAATACAGGATATGCTTTTTGATCAGGTAACTTTGCAACCGAATTGTATCACAAACCCAAAATACATGTTCAATTTGATTACTTCATGCAACAAAACTAAGTGCTCTTAAATATGAAAACACAGTCAAGAAATGAAGAACATTGTATGAATGTTACTTCTTCTGTCTGACCATAGTCATTAATGATCAAGGAAAAAATGGATTTTTGAGTCCTAGTTTCTGGTTTTGAGGATTCAGTTTGCTTATTTATTTCTGATGAACTGATTTGGCTTGTTTTGGACACTCAACAAAGAGCAACTTATTATGACATACAGTTGTAAGCAATATGATTCGTAATGAACCTCTTAGCGCTTTCATCAGTGTGATACACCAAATGACAATATGTGCTCATTTTATGCCTATCACAGTCTGTGCAGTGATCCAGGGTGATCCAGTTTCCCATACAAGTTGAACCCAGTTACAAATCTGGGTATCTGAAGTCAAGAGTATTCAGTAAAAGAAACAACATAGATTTTGATCTGCTGGAACATTGTGTGACAGCAGATCAGGGTCTATGCTGTTTAAGGATATATATATATATATATATATATATATATATATATATATATATATATATATATATATATATATATATATATGGATATTCATGCATTTATCTGTATGGTATGCCACATATATTATTTCTGCAGAGTAACTATTGAAGGAATTCATTTGAAATTTTGGCTTAACATGAAGAAGACCTAATTCAGGACTGATTTTCACCTATTTCTATCAAAATTTGACCCAGTCATGACCTCTTTCTGAATTGGAAATTTGTTTGCACATAGTAAAATTTGTATTTTGTCTGAATAGTCCCATTCTCAGTGTTGGCTCAGCTTGTTTTGAATTGTTCACCTATAGTGCCCATGACCTGTTTAGTCTGGTTTTTCGTTCTTCAGGAGAATGCCATCCTAAAACTGGCAGTTTCCAAACACCAATATTGAGTCACATTTCAAAGACATGTAATCAAAAAATAAGTAAACTATAGATGGGGAAATTTAAAAGCAATAATAAGTTGAAGTATATACCACTGGAGAAAGTACCTTGCAATAGCCATTTACATATCCAAAACAAAGCAAAAGATCAGTATAATGACAAACAGTCAATATATGTGATTTGTTTGTGCAGGTTCCTCCAGCCCTTTTCCACCCATCACTAAATATTTGGACAGACCACCACAATTTAACTGTTCAAATACCTAACATGGGGTGTAAAATGTCAGGGGAATCTCAGGTAAATAGCCCAGTCTGTACAGTATTGTTTGAGGTAGATGACAAATAGGTCATTGTTAAAATTGTTTAGAAACATTACTCTTTTCCACTGGAAAGGATTAACAAAAAATTTAAATATTTGTTTAAGAGAGTAAACATAGCAGTTTCAGATAAATGCTTTCTTGCATAAATATTTAGGGGAAAATTGTTTTCTGCAAAACACAATTTAGCAAGATCACTGAACCCAGGAATAATCATACAGAGATGTGCAAGGGAACATAACAGCAAGGTAAATTATGTAAACTCTTTCCAGGTATATTAGAAAAATGAGTTAACTCTCAGCCAAGTTAAAAAAAAGAAAGACCTGAATGGTAGAGTGGCAAGCAAAATAAATGTATCCTACTGTAATTTTCACAATCTTACATGTTAAGTATTGTAACATATTTCATTGGTAACTCCTAACTGTTCCACAAAATGAATATGCCACTGTAATTAAAGGACAGTATGATGAATAATATTTGCTGTAGTTTACAATAAGCTCTGTTACTCATCATTAGTTAAGAATGTTAAAACAGGCCACCTGTTGAAGATTGCACGACCTACTGAACAGCTCATAATACAGGGCACAGAATTAAATTCAAACAAATTATGATGTTAATCAGGATTGGGCACTTCTTTCAAAACCTATCACTCTGAGGTATATAAAACTATAAAAGTTTGGAGAGGACATCTGTCTAATTTGTGTTTGCAAAGAATAATCATGTAAGAAATGACTTAGGATTAAAAAGAAATGAACAGTATAATTACATGCAGCATTAATTTTGTGCAGAAATACTTGTCAAATAATTTTTTTCATTATACAAGTCATTTAGATGATTGAAATTTTAAAGGAAATAAAATGGACATTTAAAAATTGTCACTGAATTTATTAATTTTTTTAAACTAGATTCTGCCAGTAGTACAAGCATCATTAATAGAAGTCCAATCAGGTCTCAGCAGAACTCCACTTTATGGCATGTTGGGAATGATGATGTCAGGATTGGAGCAGATGGAATCCAGCCCAGCCTTGGCAGTCTTAGGATTTTGGAATCAACTTGGGGATATCCTTCAGGAGAAAATGATGCACTTTGGCCAAGATTTAGAGGGAAAGAGCAGCTTTGATGAAAAACTTGTGCATTTGGTGAAGTGTCTTCTGTATCCAAAGACTCTCACAAAGCATAAAACAGAGAGAGTAAGATTTACATTGGAGAAAAAAGACACTTCCCATGAAATAGCAGCAGTATTAGAGAGAATTGAACTCGGCAAATGTCAGGCAGAATTTGTACAGAGATTAACCCTGACATCTTTCAAACATGCTCATGACCAGTGGAGCCCAGAGCATTTAAAACTGTTTGGTCAGTTGATAGAACTAGATTCTTCAGCAACCACTGTATCAAAGGTCATTCAGTGTTGCCATAGTGATACTGTGTCTGAGGAACCCCCTGCAGACTATTTTGTGTTTCACATATGTCTGCCATGGTTGAAACGCCTTCAGGAAAAGGAAGAGACTTTGGGACATGTGAAATTTTTAATACAGATTATATTTGTATTTATTCCTGTGATTGGAGATTGTAATGTTAAAATTGTTTTGGATAAATTGTTTGAGGTAAGCATTCATTTTGTACTGTTTCTTTTGATAGATATGTAGCTTATTTATAATTGAAACACCTTTAAAACTGTATAATCTTTTTGGAAAGGACATTTGAGAAACAAGACTTTTTATTAGTTGGGTATTCTTTTATTTGGAGGAATTTTTTTATAGCCTTAATATACCTGCATATCTGGCTTGTTTGCTGGAAGCCCTCTGAAAGAAATGCATCTCAGACAAGTAGTTGACAAAATTATTTGGGCAAGAAGTTCCACCATTTTAAAATCTTACAAAGGTTTTAGTTTTCTCCCAGTGGCAAGAGTTAGCTCCTTTAAAGGCAGCTATATCACAATGGTTAACATCCATCGGTGGCTTCTCTAGGACAGTTTAACTCCCATAATAATCTTTGGTTACATGTTCTCTAGTTTACTTGAACTGTGAGCAGTTTTGCCACAGTGTTAGTATCTCATGACAGATCACAACTGCTGTCATTGTCCAAAACATGATTGCACTCATGGCAAATAATTTATGTTGCCCTCTTTGGACCCTTCATCTCAAGTGCATCTGCAAAACCTAGTCAGGGCTCTTAAGTGGACTGGGTTGAACAGAACCAGAAGATCTTGTTTGTTTACATGACTTGAAGAAAAAAAGGGATAATTCATTGCAGGACTTGCTCAGGGTCTGATTGATTATCCACTCATTATATAAAGAAACAGTGTAAAACCAGATACATTGTTTATGCACATTAGCTGAAGAAGTCAGGGTAGTCACTACTACCAAAGCATTCATGTGCAACCTCTTGCAGATGTAAACCAAGCAATAAGATGGAGGTCAGTGATGATATTTTGAAGCTTTTAAATTGGAGACCAGTCATCTGTGAGGTGACATTTTTCATAAGGTACCATTATTAACGCATCAGTTCATCTTGCCAGGTCATTCAAAGTCTTAATGCTGGTGTGTACTATTATATATCTGCTGGATTTAAGGTAACATATGGTTTGTCTTTAAACTGCCTCCATGCACATGACCATGTGCTAGCTCTAGCCCATATCTCACACAAGACCATGTGCTAACCCTAGGCTATATCTCACACAAGACTATGTGCTAACCCTAGGCTATATCTCACACAAGACCATGTGCTAACCCTAGGCTATATCTCACACAAGGCTTATAGCTACTTCAGATGTGTTAGGAGACTGGAAACATTGCAAACTCTGAGCTAAGGATATTAAACTTTCTTTGACTTGTTCTAGCATATTATAATTGGGAAATTATTTCAAGAAACCAATATTTGCCATAAAATATGTTTGTTTGGTAATATTACCCAATCAAAATATGAGCACACATTTAGTGCTCTTGTTGCTGAAGCAAACCTGAATGCATGGTGAATGTCTTTTTCAGCATGGCAAGGTAGTGGATGTATTTTCTGACTTAGTTTGATCGGTAATTAATGAAACATTTTACTTCCGAAAATAGTTTGTGTCATGTTAAAGTGTACTTATGCAGAGGATGATCTGAATCAAATTAAAGTATTTTCTGTGCTCAAAATACAGTTGACCTTTAAAGAGTGGACATTCATATAGTTTGCATTTGCATATGTGACATTTACAAAAAGGGATCCTTTTCAGTACATTTCACTGTGTTTGCTCTTCTTTCATGTTGCAGAATCTACAGAGACTAGAGACATTACACACATTAGTTGACAAGTTGTTTATGCTGTGCAAGTCCAATTTTACTATAAAGCAGTGGATGAAGAGTGAAGCTTTTGGGGAGAGAATGGTATCCATAGCTACAAATGTCTGTGATATCAGTATTGATATCTTCACTGCAGATGCTGAAGAAGAGATTGAACATGGATGGGCAGTTTTATCCCAGATTCTATCTTGTGATGAGAATGACGGTAAGTGAAACTATGAGTTCTTGATTTTGGAAATGAACTGTAAATCTGCACTTAGTACACACACACACACACACACACACACACACACACACACACACACACACACACACACACACACACACACACACACAAATTCTATGATTGAATGTATGCTGAAGTTGTTATTGTATTTTTTATAAGATGATCAAGTGACTATTGGTCTATTGCAATGACTTGTTCTGTTAATGCTCCTTCCTTCTTGCCATATTTCCTTTTCTGATCAATGATAAATGATCCATATGCAATATGTTAATTTGGATGGATAAATGTAAACATTGAGACTAATTGAGACTATACCTGATGTTGTATTTGATTCACTATCAGTTGGTACAAATTAAAGTATTTGGATGCAATCTTTAAAAGGTTATGAGTAAAAAATCATTACTTAGACTTTGTTTCAGTTATAAATTTGCATATTATTTCTGTTAATTATGTATTTACTTTCTACTGGTTTTTATTCAGATATGTCCTTTTATGAAGTAATATATAAAACAAATTTTTGCTGTAAACTATAACAGTACAAAGGATATTGGAGTCACTCCGTTCTTGGCTGACATGGGTATTACCACTATTGAAGGTGCCTAGGGAACCATTTCCCCTTCAGAAAAAAATGATTTTTGATTTTTAGGAACATTAAAATTTGCAGCCTTGTAACTCTGCAAAATTGTAAGATGATTTCCTGTTTCATATATTCTGTTCCATTTCACTGAGTTAAAGTTTCTCTGGTCAAAATAGTGATGAAAGATTTGTGATTGATTTCAAAAGTTACATATTTCTCCATGGGAAATGTCATGGCACACAGTATGTATAAATTGTTAATGGCATAGATTTGTTATCTGCTTATGGTTTTCTGTTTAATCTTGATATGACTGAACATACTGCTAATGTGGGTCTGAAAGACAGCTGTTGTAATTTTTACCCTATGCCTAAAACTTGTACCCTGATTTGCAAGATTTCCTGTCTTTTCTGTGTATGCAAAATATGCTTCTTCATGACACAGACTAGATGCTACATTCATTGGAACACTTGTTATTGGTGGACAGTTCCCAGATTTTGACTGTCAGTTGAGGTAGTGGTATCCACTATTTAGCTGATTTCAAAGCACTGAGTAGGAAAGCTCACTCTTTTAGATTAGTGTAATTTAAGAATTTAAGTGAATACCTGTGTTTATTTTCAGTGCCCTTGTTGTCAACAGACAGCATTCAGAGGATTTTGATATGTATCCATAACTCCCTACAGAAGCTAAGCGGAGACAAAATGGTGGACAGGACAGACAGGGCTGTCAAGTTTGTGTCACAGGTGGCCAGCAGCTTCTTCTGTAATTTCAAGGTGAGATCAGAATAAACATTTGGCACTCATATCAGGACATTAGCTTGGAATTCACTGATCAGACACATGTTTCCCTAACAAATGTTAAATTTTATCTCCTTATAAGTGTGCAGCGTATTTATATGTAATTTCATCAACATTGAACAAGATAACAAGAAATTAATATGAACAACCTTGGATTGATAAATGCCCTTTATTTTGAATGAGTATTATTCGAAGATATTTATAATTTCTTTTCTTGGTAAACTTTGATTTTCACCAAAATTTTTAGTATTGCATTGGATCTGAAATGGTGAAAATATGGACTGGTTTAAAAAAATTTTGAGTTTAAATCATACCATTGGGGTTGAGAATGAGGCATAGAACAATTCGGTGCTAATTATTGACAAGTCCTGGAATTGTAGCAGGTTTTTAAATTGTGAATTCCAGTGCTGTATAATGAAAGTGTCATATGCTATATGTGGAAATCATACTACCATGCTTCTATTCATCATGTGAGAGTGTACATGCTGTTGAGTAGTTATCAATTTATTAACCCTGCAAGTGTAAGCCATACAGTTTTGGGTTAGGAATATATTGGATTATTTTATGCCAGAAATTGTCAAAATTTGGCAGGTCTGGTGGGCTACATACTGGAAAAAAAAATCAGCAGGTTCATGTCAGGAATGACCTGGACTAGGGTCTCAGACCACTGCCTTTTTCATTCCCAGTACATTAAAATCTTTTAGACCATTTTAAACTTTGGTCTCAGTTTCAGTGCTGACTAAACACTAAAATGTCTGTTGAAAATGTCGCAGTCATGACAACAGTTTGAAAAATTTAATAACTTAATATTAAGTAATAATAGAGGTCAAAAGAAACTACCATTCTATACACACTTATGACAAATGTTAAGGACCCAGATCTGCCATCTTATGTACCAGAAGATCTAGATCTGTGCAGTTTGTTAGGAGTAATCAGTAGAACAAAAAGGATAGACCCTGATCTGCTGGCTCATTATGCAGTGACAGATAAGTGTCTGTGTTGCTTAAAGTTAGACTCCAGTTATAGGCAAGTATGTATGATATTAAAATTAGTCATATTTATATCTTAATATCTAGTTATATTTTAGCTACAGTGCTAAAATAAATTCCACATCTATAGGGGCAGATACATTAGTTCAAGTTCTGACCTGAGACATTTGAGTTGTAAGACTTGAGTCAGGCATTTATTTCATTCAGATGTATTGCTAGATTCCTCACTTGAGTGTTTTAAATCCTAGTCTCAACTTCTGTTGGTAAACTCCATCTATGATTGTGTTAAATTTAAGTCAGACTGAAATTTTTAAAAACCCAAGCTAATCTTTATAAGATAAACAGATGGGCAGGAAAGGATAATAATTAAAGGCCATTGTACATTTGCAGCAGGACATAACCATGGAGTTCTTCCTTGGACAAAATGTTGAACTAATACATTCTATATAGGACTTATTTTATGCAAAATAGTCCAACCTAATATTTTACAAAGTGATCCCACATATGAACATTTAAGCCATCCCTATATTATATACTGAAACTTGGACAAACAAAAGCCAGAAAATCCCCTACATTAGAAACATTTACACTTTCTTTCAAAAGTGTGCAAGTTTATAAAATGTGATGCTAAAAATTATGTTCAGACTAAGCTGTATTCTGATAGATTTATTTTGATATTTTCCTGTTTCTACATGCTTAAAGTATTATTTTCTTCATTAAATGTTTGTATATTAGAACTTATCACTACTGTTCTCTGCTTACATTAGGGCTGTTTGACCATTCCGTCAGCAGAGGACCTCTTATTGATGTTGTTTTCAGTCTCCCTTGGCAATCCCTACAATGTTACAGGTATGGACAAAAAAAAAGTGAATTGTACACATTCTCACCATTAAATCATCTTAATTTCCTACTGTTGTCACTACAGATTAGAGTATGAAAATCTTGACCGAATCCAAAGGTTCCACTCTGTAAACAGGCAAAACAACCAGACTAAATATGGTGGCTTTAATTCAATGCATGATTATTCCTTTAACTTTATGGTAACTGCTCATTTAGATTCCTTTTAACTCAATTGACTTTGTACCCTCTTTGTACAAAAATAACTCTTTGGATTTATTTTACTCTTTGTAGAAAATTAACTCAATGGACTTTGTACACTCTTTGTACAAAAAATAACTCAATAGACTTATTACACTCAAAAAAATGAACTCTGGACTATGTTCACTCATTGCACAAAAATTAACTCGATGGACTTTCACTCTTTGTACAAATATTGACTCAATTGATTTTGTTCACTCTTTGTACAAAAATAACTAAATGGACCTACTACAGTCTCTGTACACAAAATAATTTTAGAGTGTTTTATTTTTTTGGTAGCTTATACAGAATCTTTTTCAGGACAGGCCGTGCATATGTAAGTCAAAATAAAATTGTCGGAGGGTATGTTTCTTTAACATTGGGCATTTTACTTTAAAATTTACTGAGTTTTGCATTAATATCCTGACCTATAAGAAACATAGCCCACATAGGGTGGTGCCATTCAGGTTCATTTGATCTCAACTCGTATATCTCAAACAACAAACATGATGGAAGCAGGATTTAAGAGTAGTTGTGTTACATTTAGTACAATTTCAGTCCAACATTATCAGTTATTAATTAATTTCTAGAGTCATTGATTGACTGTATGGTACATTTTATACCCAGTATAAGCAGTTTTGATGTAGAAAGATTAATTACATGCTGTGCATGTGTGGACTTTTCATGTAAGTATGTGCAAAAAAGGTTGAATGAAGTGTATGTATGTGCAAGTTAGTGATAGGAACATGCTACATGTATAAGGAATAGTACTGAGAAGTGTTGAACCTCAAAATCTGACGACAGATGTTATTGGTTTTATGAGAATATTTAACAGGCCAATCCATACTACTGATATTGTCTTTAGGAGTGCTCTATCAGAAGTTTTTGTATACTCGTAAAATATATGAATATAATAATTATTAACCCCTTTTTCTCAGAGGAAAGCCTTCACTCTGCTACACAGGCCTGGCTTTTTGGGGTCAAGAACATTTTACAGTTTACAGGGGGCTACATGCCCAAGGAGGGGGCAGTTTGCAAGATGGTAGCTACTCTCAAAGAAAAAGTGTCCACATCTGTGTCATCAGTACAACAGTAAGTTAAACTCATTAACTGCCAGAGAAAATTATCACTTTAAGTTACAACAATATCAGAGATAAAACTTTAAAATTTAAAGTAGTGCATAAATTAGCAAAAGAATGGATTCACTTTAATGATAGGTTAATTCTTCATTGTTCATATTGCAAACAAGTATACTGTCTGTACTTAATAGGTGGAGTTCAACTGCAGACTGCACAGATCCAGATCTGCCATTGCATAGAGTGTTGACAGATCTGAATATGTGCAATTTGTTGGAAATGATTATTAGAACAAACAACATAGACCCTCCTCTGTTAGCCCTTTATGTGATGGCAGATCTGGGTCTATGTTGTTTGCAGTTGGACTTGACATAAAAGTGTGAATAGATGGTATTCTGGAAATTGTGAATAGATGGTATTCTGGAAATCATCTGGTGCCAGTAAGCTTAATTCACAAAAATTTAATGATACAGCATTGCAGTTGACAGTATTTGGATTGGTTTGATTTGGTGTTTTACAGCACATCAACACTATAAGGTCATTTAGTGCCAAGGCAATTGGAGGAAAGTGCCTTGCCTAAGAATACACCACGATTGCAAACTTGAGTAAATCCAGTGGTAGGATTTGAACATTCCCTGTTTAAGTTGTTGATCTGGCATAATAAATATAAGCTTAATTCACAAAATTTGTAATGATACTACAACCCTTTTGAGTTACATTAATCATGCCTAATTGCTCTTGATCATACACTTTGACAGTGAAGCCAAATCATTAATAAAATGTTGACACAACATACCAGTAAATATTGGCACATGGTGTAGCAGTTAATGTTGACATATAGTGTGCCAGTAAATGTTTTCAGTATGGTAAATTTTAACATGTAGTGCTCCAGTAAAAATATTCATACATTGTGTAACAGTAAATATTGATATGAAGCATACAAGGAATGTTGGCACATAATGTACAAGTAAATGTTGACAGTGTACCCATAAATGTTGACACATTGTGCCTTAGTAAATGTTGACACATAGTGTACCAGTAAATGTTGACACATTGTTGCCTAGTAAATGTTGACACATTGTGCCCTAGTATATGTTGACACATTGTGTACCAGTAAATGTTGACTTATTGTGTCCTAGTAAATATTAACACATAGTGTACCAGTAAATGTTGACACATTATTGCCTAGTAAATGTTGACACATTGTGCCCTAGTATATGTTGATAGATTGAGTACCAGTAAATGTTGACTTGTTGTGTCCTAGTAAATGTTGACACTTAGTGCTACAGTAAATGCATATAATGCAAAAGAAGGTAAATAATGAAAATGAATACTTGCATCTGTCTTAAATATTTCTAGGTTACAGAGTTACATGGAAGGAGTGAAGCAGTTGCTTGAGGCTGTATGTGAGATACTTCCTGTAGATGAAGACTTTAAACCTAACCCAGTCATCCAAACTCTTTCTGATGAATTATTTATCAAAACAGTGTACCCTTTGCCTGATCAGGTAAGAAAACATCATTTAATTATTTTTGATCCCTGCTCCATCTTCTTGAAAAGTAGGGGATATAGTATGTTTCCGCCACTCCTTCTGTCTTTTCATCTTTTACACTTTCATCAATTCTTCATATATGCTTCCTGATAAAAATACATGTTAATTCATTCCACTGCTTCAAATCCATTGTAGAATATAGGTTTTGGTACCTGAATCCCATCCATCATGGGAGCTTTGTTCACTTTTCTAGACACCCCACTTCCCCAGTTCAATCATTTCTTCTTGGATGGTTTTCTTGCCTTATGAGCTTGAATACACACAAGTACCATCTTCCTTAAATGATTCAAGATTGATTGATCATCATTTAGCTTTCTATGTATTAACTGAAATTGTCCTCTTGCCTCTCTCTCTCTTGCATTGTCCTTGTACAGAAATTTCCTATCTTTTGATCTTTTAATGGGACCTAGGTGCCTGAGTAATCTAAGGCATTTGTCTTTATAGATCAGTCATGCATTTCATCTCTAAGAGAAAGCATGCCAGTAGCTTCCTTGGGTTGGTGGTACTTCTCCACCAAATATGTTACTGGCCTCCATGTATGAATGCTGAAAGATGGTATAAGACACCACAAAATAATTTCTTAAATAAAAAGATCAGCCTGTTTCAAGCAATTTCTGAAACTGTGACAAGTTGCTGAAATTTGCATTGCTTTGAGAGGCAAATTGAAGACCCAAGCGTCAAAAGGACTTTGTCATTGAAGTGATAACTTTGATCAACTTTAACACAGGCTTTTACAAGACGCACTTCAGTCATTACATTGAAGTCTGGAAGTCAGTCTCATGTATGTCTTATATGCTAAGATAGGACACTCCAGTCATTACATTGAAGTCACAAAGTCAGTCTCATGTATGTCTTATATGCTAAGATAGGACACTCCAGTCATTACATTGAAGTCACAAAGTCAGTCTCATGTATGTCTTATATGCTAAGAAAGGACACTCCAGTCATTACATTAAAGTCACGAAGTCAGTCTCATATATGGCTTACATGCTAAGATAGGACACTCCAGTCATTACATTAAAGTCACGAAGTCAGTCTCATGTATGGCTTATAAGCTAAGATGGGACACCAGTCATTACATTGATGTCTGGAAGTCAGTCTCATATATGGCTTATATGCTAAGATGGGAAGCTCAGCACTCACTATTGCCATAGCTGTGTCACATCATTGCTGCTAAAACCATCACAGTCATCTTCAAATTGTACCCATTATCATCCACCTGTTTATTTTACAGATAGAGGAAGCCAGAAAATAGGCTGCCAAAAGAGGAAACATTGAGTTGGTTCAGTGTCTCAGGACAATGTGTAGGGAAAAAACATCATTTTGACCTAACTCCAGTTCATGGCAGATTTCTTGTTTGAGTATGAATTTTTGACCCCCTTCCAAATAATTGGGATGACCCTATCCAGGAGCACTGATTAGACATTAGTCTTTAGGAGGTGAAGGCCTTAGTGAATACCTTTATTCATTGTCTGGAAAATACATTATCATTTCTCCCAAAACCTCAACTCTATCATTTGCATCAGAATGCAAGCTGGGGGGAGTTAGAGACTGAGACCACTGACCTGTGCCTTCTTTGGTTTGTGATTTTTTCTATTTTCTCATATTATTGGCCTGGGCATAATTAGTCTGGGCAGATGCATATGCATTCTCTGATCTGCAAAGTCTCACAGAAGGCAAGGAAATTGGAATGCCATCTGATCCATGTTGCTCCTCTGAAGTGTGAAAAATTATTGATCATTGACATATTGGACTTAAATGCAGAGATTCTGAGAAAGATCCAGCCTTCAACCATTAACTGTGAATGTCTTTTCCATATGAATCCAGTGATGATGGACCTGCACATCTGGTTCATATCGAGCAAGCCTGCTGAAAGTTATGCTCTTCAGAACAAGTGGTGGACATAATTGCAAGATGCCTAATGAAAGCTAATGAGGGGAAATGGAGAGTTTTTCTCAGTGGTACAAGCAGAAACGTAACCTCAAAAGCCTCAGTGCCATAATAACTAACTTCTTCCTCAGGATCATTGAGTAGTTAGTTTGCATCACAATCATGGGCTATCATTTAAGAATTTCAGACATGTGCTGACATCATTAAGGGGAGGTTGTACTCCACAACAAAGAACTTTATAACTTTCTTGAAAATTTTACTGAAAGCTTTGACCTATTAGCTGATATGGACTCTGAAATGGTCAAATAAACACCTTTCAAACTATTCAAGAGCCTCCACTGCTTCTCTTGTACAAAGAAGCTTCCTAGTCCTTCTAGCAGGCAAAATCAGTGAGATACATTCCTTCTACTGTCTTCAATTCTGTTAAGATGGGGAATCAACCCTTTGTCTTGAAACTGCCATCTTTTGATGTGTTTTCCCAAGGGTGTTTACAGAACCCCAGTCTAAGTTGTGAAGTGGTACCTAAAATGGAGATCACACTTCTTGTTACTACTCAGAGAAGGAAGAGATCATCTTGGATATAATGGTTATCCATTCTCTCTCCAAGGATATAACCCAGAACCAGGTGAAATTCTTATGTAGATTACCACTAGCAGAACACTTTAATGCAAATGCTTCATAACTGTTATTCAAACCTTTCTATGGATGTCAGAGGTGAGCTTAACTAGATTTTATATCAGAGACCTTTCATCTAATGAGTTATGGGTGATATGGTGAGCCCAATATTGGTAGCACAACAGGCTGTATTCCCTGGTTGTTTAGAAGCTATGTGATGTTGTTTAAAGTGCATGCATATTCTCTCCAGTAGTAATTAATTTCTGGTGGCATTTGGGGCCAATCACTTTAAGAGGAGACCACTCTAGACTGACTTCAGACAGCCTCATAGCACTTTTCTTGCTGATATCATTCAAAGTTGCAATGTTTTTTTGAGCTGGAAGGAATGAATTTGCTTGTTAGTGGAAGTACACCTGTTGTGTAATGATTGGGTAAGTATCATTTAAGAAACAGTTTACACCAAAAATGGGTTTTGCAGATTTGTAGCTCTAATGGTCATGGACCAGAAAAGTTATGGAATTTTCTGTTGTCCATGATCTGTACATCCATTTCAAAAGTTTATTATTGCTACTCCTCCTAAATTACTTGGAGGATTGCCTTGAAACTTTACATATACATTCAGCCCATGGTGTTTTTGGTCCTAAATGAAAATAGCGCTTCTTGGATATTGATTATGGCAGTCTTGAAAATCGTGTTTTTGATATTCCTTCTGATATGATAGGCATATCAACATGGCAGTTTTCACTCAAAGATTTCTTATGATGTCTAGCTTGTTCTACATGAAAAGGGTTCCATTACACTATAGATACAGTGTCAGTCATCTTGAAAATCTAGTTATTGCTATTGCTACTGCATGTATGGTTATATCAACATATGTTTTTTCTAAAAGTCTTCTTAAGGTGTCTGGTTGGTCCTAAATGAAAATGACAGATCTGATGTCCAGTCCAGTATGACTGCCACATCTGCCTCTTAAAAATTTGTTTTCAACACTCCAGATGTTCATGTTAGCAATAAGTTTTCACTAAAAGACTTATTGTGATGTCTAGCACATCCTAAATAAAAATGGTATTAATTTGAAATCCAATATGGTTGTCATGGCAGCCATCTTAAAAGTTATTCTGTAGCAACTTAAGTGAACAGAAAATCATATTGACAGTGCTTTCCTCCAGAAACTTCTTAAGAAACTCAGTTGGTCATAAATGAGAATGTTGTCAATCTGATATCCAATATGGCCACCATAGCAGTTAAGTTGAAAATCTTATTGCTTCTCCTGAATGCATAGTCTGATCTTAAAAAAAATGTCATTTCTTCTCCTCTCCAAATGGATGGCTATACCAAAATGGTGTTTTCACCTGTAGACCTCTTATCATATCTAGTTGGTCCTAAATGAAAATGGTACCAGTTGTGCATCCAATATGGCCACCATGATGGCTCTCGTAAAAGTTTAATTATTGCTGCTTTCCATGAATGGATGGTCATTATGACTGGATTTTTCTCTAGGTTCTAAATCAAAATTGTGCCAGTCTTCAATATGGTTGCCACAATGACTGGTTTAAAATCTTGTTTTCTCTACTTTCCCTGAATGGATGATCATTATGACATGGGGTTCTAACTAAATGACTTCTAATGATGTCTGCTTTATCCTAAATTAAAATGGTGCCAAGCTGACATCCAATATGTGTACCAAAGCAGCTAATTTGAAAATTTCGCTGATTGTTTCAACACTCAGCCGTTAGAGAAATGGACATATCTGGAATTTCTGGAATTTCTCTTCACCTTTGAAAGAATCAGGTCTTTCAGTTTTAATAAAAACAAAGCAAGGGTTCAAATTCCTATTACTGTTTTAATTACTGCCACAAAAATGACCAAATAGTTGCATTTTTGAATCAGTGTGTTACATACCAAAACTAGGTTGCTGTGATAAGCTTTCTGGAGTTTATTCAACATTGCTACAGAAGCTGAAACATCATGTCAGATCCTGCAGACAAAAAACTTTGATACATTTGGGAATGACTATAAAGTTAACTGAGTTCTAATTTAACATCTGGGATCAATAAAGAAGTGTTCATTACAGTGTTTGGGGGAATAAAATAATGTAGTACATGGACCTACAGATTTTTCTTTTATTTGATTCATGTTCTTTTACTGTATCCTGCATATTATTCCCAGGTCCTGGAGTACTTGTTTGTATCTGGAGAGTATCTGCTACCTCAGAATTTGAAGAGTTCAGGGTCTCAGTTCCCCAATCAAACCTTGTTCTCATCTCTGTACAACTGTAAGCTACTGCTCTTATCAAGTGGACCAAGGCCAGACACAGAGGAAGCTGTGCAGAAAACCTCTTTCAATCTAGAGTGGACAGATTACCGTCTTGCAACCTTGTTGTCGGCAGTCCTGGGTCGGACCATACTCACTTACTGGATGGAGATTGACTCTACAGTAAGTTGACTCTACAGTAAATGGTTATAAATTATGATCACACCGGCTTATTATAGTTGATGTATACAAATATGACATCTCTCTTTCTTCAATAAGTTTTCAGGGTCCCACTTGTCAAAGTTGGTAGAGTCTTATAGTAATTTTATTTTTTCCAACTGTCCATCTATTGAGAGTTAGACTGCTCAGTGTTTATATTGATGTTAAAGAGGAAAAATTTGTATTCCCTTTTTTTAAGTACTGATATATATATGTATGTGTGTGTGTGTATTTGTGTTTTTTTCTAATGCATATGCTTAACAGTTCTATTTTTAAAAAATCCTTAGTATCACAAAGATTTTGTTACTAATTACAAGGCTTTTAGCAGCAGACACTGAAAATTCTCAAATTTGTATCCTTATGAATAAAAACAATTGATTACAGTGTTCAATTGATTTCAAAGATTTTTCTTACTAATGTGGTATGGTATGTTTTCTTGAGGATGTCTTTTATTGGATTTTGATTCTTGCCATTTTCAGAGTTATTGAGCACTATATTGATATTTTTTTCCATTGCACTACCCACAACATCAACATCAGTTTCTTTCCTTTTTTCTTCAAAAACTAGAAGATGAACATCCCCAACCTGCATCCCGTCCAAATATTTTTTTTATTTCAAAGCAAATCCCAGTGTCTAAGGGAGCAGGTCACTCCTTTTCTGAATTTGAGTGTTATTGAAAAAACATTCTTCTATTGTAATCTGATTGGCTTTTAAGACCTTAAAAATTATCTGCGAGGGGTTGACAGTGGGAATCTTTACACCAGATTAATGACTATAATATTAATAGAATGAAGACATAGGCTGATGAATTGTTGGAATACACCGTATTTCATGTAATTGTTCGTACACAAAAAATTATTAATTTTAGTGTACTAAAAATTATATGTAAAATAAATAATTATCATTTGGTGCTACTGACTGTACGAAAAATAAAGGGATTGTACCTGAACAAGTTTTGCAGAACATGTACTACTCGACAACCTAACAGTGCAAACGTACAAAGTAGACCTATAGTTTCTGTCTCATTTCTGCTCTGAGCTCAAGAATCTAGTTACAATAAAATTAAAAGTACTCAAAAAGATTTTTGTTGTTATAAGTGAACAAGAGAGAGGGAGAGAATTTTTTTATTAGTGAATGAGATAGAGAGAGAGAGGATTATGTCTCAGTGTGCAAGCAAGTCTACATCTAGAGCATAGGTAGCTGTTTTGATGTGTAATGTTGGCAAAATGATTAAGATGGTTTGAACATGTATTAGTTATGGGTATTATTTATTGTGAATTGTATGCAATAAAATGAGTCCATATTGTCAAGAAATTACATGCAGTGTGTATTTTTACAGCAACAGTAATCTCATTATCAAATTGCAATAAAAAATAAAGAACTTGTGATGTACATTGTCATAACAACCACATAGCTATGCAGTGTTATTTACATGGTAATTAAACCTGCTTAGCACTTTGGTTATTCTAGTTGAAACCAGATTGAGGGCAAGAATCACAGAAGAGATGGTATCAGTAAGGCTCCAGTAGAGAAATGAGGTTCTCTTTAGGGAAATGAAAATCTTTAAAAGTGCAGTTGAAGCCGTTGTCCATACAGCAGATGTTATAAGGACAAATAATCACACACATTACTTGTTATTTGAACTCGCCAATAAAGATAATAGTGGGGTATATCATAGAATAGATTTGCAATAACATGTTAATTATATCCAAGTCAAAACAGAATTTAAAAGGTAGTATATATATATATATATATAAATATATATATATATATATATATATATATATATATATATATATATATATATATATATATATATATATATATAATATGAACAAATCAATTTAATGGAGTCCATGACTTTCAAATCTACGATGAAAAATGACAAGGGTTTTATATTTTGTTTTTATGATGGCCAGTGGTCTGTGGTCTTCACTTTAGCATGTACTACGATGCAATTTTTGTTGGATATGAAAACATGAGAGAGCTTCTGAACTTGTTTTAATATGCATGTGGTGTTTTGTTATGGTGATGGACTAATTAACAATATTTAAAGGTATGGTCTGTGAAGTCCTTTGTCCATTTGTTAACAAACACCAGTAGATAAAGCTTATGCACATGGGCGCCTACAGGATTTTTTGCAGGGGTGGGGGTTCGATATAGCCAGGAGGGTTATTACAGTAAGAAGTCTGAACCTAAAGCTAATATTTACTTTGCATTTTGAACAGAATATTGTGACATATTTTTAGCTTTATTTACATGATTAAACTTGTCAGAATATATAATCACCACTCCCTCGATAACTTGCGCCGGGATAACTCACAAACCCACTTATAACATGGTGTCTGGCATGGCTTCCGATTTTTTTCAAAGAAAATATATTTTAAAATGTGTTGAACGTGAAAAAAGTCGTGATAAGAAATAGTAAATTGGTAAATTAAACCTTGATATATAGCTCGTTTTTATCATTGAAAATGGTGATTATTGCCCATAAAGATAGAATCCATATTGTGAAATTTGCAATTTCTATTAAGATATCCCATATGTTAGGTTTTTTTAATAGAGAAATAGTGGTTAATATACTGTAAATAAACAGCGCTCAATGAAAAATTCTGGTAAATGCTAACATGTGGCAACAGAGAATGAAATAAACACTAATTAAATGTCTTGCTAGGTGAAATTCACATTATAATCCTTTAATTTCGTCTCAACACTATAATCGCAACATACCTATTCTCTTATATGAAAACATGAAAAGAGTCAGTCGACCATCACATCGAAACCCGAAACCCGTGAGTACTTCTGTGAGAACCTAATTACATGCTGGCTTTGTTTCGATCAACATCGTGGGGAAGTGTTTGTTACAATAAAAGAATCAAATAAAAGAGACCTATGTTGTTTTATCACTTTGAATATGTATTTTGTATTAAATCAAACAAGGTAAATACAATAAAATAAAGTTCAAAGGCATGCCAATAGGAGCATACGTTCTTGTATTCATTATAATTATCAAATTTAATTTTACTTCACCAATTGAAAATGTTTTCACATTTTATGTATTAACATCATTAAAGTATATAATATCAGTAATTTATCCTAATTATTTGTAAATGTGACCATGAAGAGCAAAGGAATTAAGCGAAATGCATACTCAGTGACTGAAAAGCTGTGCATCATGGATAGTGTTCATAATGACGAAGCGAGATAAAAAATTTGCATTGAACTAAAAATTGCTGAGTCAACATTTAGAGGTTGGCTTAAGAATCAGCCGAAACTTTGAAATTACTCACATGATGTTGATTCAGATGAAGGGATAACAAATTAGATGATGCTGTGTATGCATGGTTCACGCAGCAATGTGTCACAAACCGCAAGTGTTATCATTTTCTAATTTATGTCGTTTTAAATTTTTAGACCCATTAAATTCATGGTAATGGTTAACCCTTGTGAATTTATTTTTTTCTTCCATTTTACTTCTACTGCTAATTAAAATCTACACATCGTTCGATCGACATTGTTTTTTCGAAAGGTGTCGATCTTTTGTATTTAAAAAACCTCTACTTTGGATCAAACAATAAAGCTAGAATGTATACCATTCACAGCAAAATTTAGTGACGTAGTACACAACGTGAAGTCGTACAAGTGCTAAGCAAATGGAATCCATGTGGAATAATGTTTTGATGATCAATATACTTAAAGTTATCCTGAAATTATTGTTACTCTGTGAGGAAAAAAAATAAACAAAGTATACCGATATGAAGAGATATTTATTCACTGTTAATCTTAGCACGTTTTGTTAATTGAGTATTCAACACTGTAACATGCCAAGCCACCCCCACCCCATTTTGCCTATATGTCGATCCCTTTGTTAGTTTTGTTGTTTGTTATAGGTCCCTCGATAACTCGCTCCCCCGATTATATTGTCGTCGATGTTTTTGGACCCCGATGTCCGCGAGTTATCAAGGGAGTGGTATATATATATATATATATATATATATATATATATATATATATATATATATATATATATATATATATATATATATATATATTTGCAGTAAGGTTTCCAGGGGTCATTTGACCCTTCCTTGACCTATGCTGCAGGTGCCCATGCTTATGCATCAATCATTGTATTTTCTAACCATTAATAAAATTATTAATTTTTGTAAAAACAAAATGGCAATATGGTATTTTTAACAAACTTAAATCTTCTTAGTAGAAATTTTTATGTCTAATAATTTAATGTATTTTTTGAAAAATACAAAGTTGTATGTGTGAAAAATTATGACGCATTTAAATCGGCCTGGTGTCAGGATAATATGACTGGGTGGGACATCATGCTACATGTCTGTGGCATGATGACCCAGTGCTAGACATCACAATAAACTGCCACACTGCAGAGATCGTAGCAATATGACTGAAAAAGTGTTAAAGCTATGTTAAAAATCACATCACATCACATCACAGGTAATCAGAAAATTATCATTTACTCTCATCATTATAGATCTGTCAACAAGGGTGGCTTAGCAATACCCGGTTTGTGCTGTCGGGTTTATCCATCACTGTCTCTTCATTATAGACCCCCTAATAAAGGTGGCTCAGCAAGACCCAGTTTGTGGTGTTAGGGATCTATTTGAAATGTATAGAAAGTAATCTTAGGTTCTGATAATATAACCCTGCCTGAAAGATGGGGAAGTCCGACATCAATCAGGTTCAGATTCCTATTGTGACAGATTCTGCTTAAGAGATTAGAGCCATCTCTCTAAGTCTTTCTATCAATTGCAGTGTTTTGATTCAAGACATTGTTGACATTGTTGTGCAGCCAAGCTTATCATGCTTCTATCTTTAAGGACATAGCATTGCAGAAAAGGGAACTGAATCTGGAGTGTCTTCTTTCTGATGTCCGTATAATCACCAGACCATGTTAACATTCACATACAGAATAAAGTCATAATCTTACAACTTATGAATATCGTCCTCCATGAGCCTATTCTCCCAAGTAATGCATTTAGCAATGAAATAAAATGTTTGTAAATTGTGTTTCACCCAAAATGCTTGCCTCATCACATTATGATGTTAAACTGGTACACATCTTCCAACAAATATAAGCATTCTCATTGAGGCATATCTCAAGCTTAAACTTAAGAACATCTGGTGCAATGGTAGCCACTTATCAGTGTCAGAGGAAGGTAATTATTATGGCATATAGGAAAGATCTCTTCCCATAGATACTATTTTAAGCATGTTCATTGTATTTAATTGAGAAAAACTTTTGTCTTTCTATGAGGGCCACATTAGGGAAGTGGCAAAAATTAATTTGTAACATTAATGTGAATAGGAAAGTATTTCTCAAGAAATATAATTACAATAATAAAATTCTTTCTGATACATGGAAAGACTTTTAAGGTCGCAAAATATGTCTATCTTTTTCTTTCTCTCACATCAAAACTGTGTTCTAAGATCATGAATTTGAAGGTAATGAAATATCGTGTAGAAAACTGTTTTATGAAGCTGTCAATGTTCGTTTATAAGTCTAGTTTAGCAGCACACTTAACGGACCCCGATCTGCCATCACATAATATATCAATAAATTAGGTATATTTGTTTAATCAAGAGAAGAAACAACATTACTGTATTATATGATGATAAATCAATGTGTAGTTTGCAGTTGTACATATATGTGAATATATACATAAATTGATCACCTGAGCCATAGTTACATATTGTCAATTAATGCTGCATTATCTCACCAATGAAAGGAATTACTTCTACACTTTGGCCTCTTGTTATACAGCTGAAAACTGTTTACATGAAGTATGATCAGTGGACTAATTTATGTTCTAGACATATTATCCATTGTGAATATTTGTCACTGTAAGCAATTTTATTTTCCTGTTTGCTGGAATATAAATTTTCTTTGCAAATGGAAATAGTGAAATTGAGGAAGAAGAAAATATCTCTGCAAATGGCAATAAGGTTTTATGTTCAATGTTGACTGCATAAAGGTAAATATTAACTGATAGCCAGCTACTAATAAAGACACAAAATCAAAGAAATTAAATTCTGCAATTTTCTCTCTATGTAAGGATTTATCCATAATTCTTTGATTTTGCACATAGAATTTTAGAATTGTAAATTGTAATCCATTTTGAACATAATCTATATTCTTTGCATCAGGTATAGTGATATTTTGTATGTATTTCTCACTTTTTCATTTCTTTCAGGTGAAAACTGTGTCGGCAGTAGAAGAAGCTGTAACAGAATTATCTACATGTGTTACCCAGTTGATGGGTGAAATTTCAGCACATGCGAATCAAATGTTAAAGATTACATTGAAGAGGTATGGCATTAAAGTTTTGAAATTTTACATACATTTTTCCCCATGATTTGTAAAAATAAATTTTGAGAATGAAAAAGAAATAAAAGACATTTTTTGTGACCAAATTAGCTACCTTCTTTCATTTTCAGAATTAACATTTTTTTCTAGCAATTCAAGGGGCAGTTTTGTATATATCTATTTAGTGCTCTTTGTGACAGCTTATCAGGTTAATGTGCACTTGGTGCACCTCATTATTCATTCATTTCATAGCCATGATTGAAGTAATTATTCTGAAAATATATTACAGTGCTAGAAATGAGACGCTTCTCAAAAATTGTATCCATTCCATATAGCAACTGTTTTAAGTACATCATCAGAAAGTAATTATTTTGTTGATACTCTAACTACTTTCATGGTTCGATTAATACAACCTGTTTGACCTGTACTGTATCATAAATGTTACATTTTATTTTCCTTAGGAATGGAGTTTGACTGACATTACACAGAATGTATAACTAATTGTAACTTTCTTTTTTATCCTATAGTTGTTACCCTGTACATACAGTGTGTCATTTAATATATTTGCTATGTCATCATGTTAACATATCAACTTATATGAATCTGACTGGTCCAGATAAGCCCATCAAATACTTGTCCAGTATTTTCATCGATGATTGGCTGTGTTGGGGGGGGGGTGCTCGACCAACCTTCTGGAAACTTTTTTCATTTTTAGTATTGCCATCAACATTTTAGTGGCCATCTTTACATTCAGTTGCGGTTGCATTTTTGGGAAAAAAGGTTACATCTGATGGAATATGACCAACTGATATCACAGACTTATTTAAAAGTGAAATGGAGTATTGGTCAGTGGATAGATGACTGAGTGTCCAAATTTAGAACTATAACATGAATGTTAACTTATATGCATAAAGAAACACATCTGTTTTTCTCAAGAATGTTGACAAATGCCTGTCTCCCAGCTGGCTGAAAGTTTTCCAACACAGTATTCTTCCAAGTCAAATAATTCAAACATGCAGTCACAAAACATTAAATCTTGAACAACAGTTTTGCATAGAAACACCTTTATTACGGAAATTGAGAAGATTTCATTGTCTGGCCATCCTCATTTCAGTCCCCATATTTTGAGTATATAATAAGCAAATCATTTCTTAGTTTCTTTTCCTGCGTTTTTTAATCGGCTTTAAAATACATGCTTGTTTTTCAGAAATTTTATATACTGTTGCAATTTATTACTGATTTTGAAAATATAGTTTCAACAAAATTTACATTAGTAACAGTAATTCTCTCTTGTCATACATTTAGGTGTGAAGAAGACAGTCAATTCTGTTTAAGTGTCAAGCCTGTGCTGGAATATCTGTCAATCTCTACAGATGTTCCATTTCACCTGGAGATTTCGTATATTATAGACAAGTGAGTGACCTCAGCTGTTTTGTATATAGTATGATTTCTTGTATTTTTATGAGAATCAATTTTTAGATATACTGGTCATAGACTGGAAGAGCTTATATGATATTCTTTCCATGCTTTATTGTCAGTTAGTGCAAGTTTAGTATTGTTGCTTCTTCTAAATAAATATGAAGGTTACCATGAACATTTTTTTAACCCATTCATCCCCATCTTGGCTAGCCAAGGTTCTGAAATGGTTGACCCTATTGACTCCTTGGCAGATTGAACAGATTTCTGTGCTTTAAGTCTGTGAATTTCATTGGATGTGGCAGCAAGCCACCACATTCAGTCAAAATTAATTGATTCAAATTTGAACATTGTTCCTATATGAACGAGACAAAGGGAGCTCACAACCTGAATGGACTTCTGTTGCCGTTTCATGTTTATAAAAATACCTTTCACTCAAATACACCTATAATGGCTTCTCTCTGGATAGTAGTGATACTTCTTTAGTGGTTTCTCTCTGGTCTGTAGTTACACTTTTGATATTAAACTTACAAATATCTCTTTGAAGTAAATGGATTCAACCATTTTCAGCCTATGTAAAATGCACCACTATTACATGCTATTGGTTAGTTGGCATTGCATGCTAAGGGATGCAACTCATGAAATCCAGACTCCCAATGCATATTTTGCACTAATATCTACCCAAGTAATTACATTTTAATGATTTTATTGTCTTTATTATTAGTAGTATTATTATTAGTAGTAGTGTTATTATTTTTAAAATTGAGTCATTTCTTTGGTCAATATGTAAAGTATAATTGCTAAATACATTCATGCATACAACATAATACTATTCTTAGAACATTGAGTTAAATTTCCATGACTATTTTCTTTGTATTCCAAATGTTGTATTGTAATGTTCCTTTGTTACAATACTGAATTGGTTTTAGCATCTGATTTGTGTTCCACGTAAAAATTAGCTCATTTATGATTTATTTATAACCTGATATGCCACACCCAGTTAAAGAGCAGTAGTTGTTTAAATGAGAAAGGCATTAACAAGTTACAAGAAAGGTGCCAGATAACAAAAGTTTGATAATCATGTTTCATTCTTAGTGGGTAAATAACAATGGCCCAACAATGTTGCCATGTAACAAAGGCATTCACACTGCATTCTTACCTAGTACTTCATTATCATAGGTTGTTTGTTCAGTACAATTAAAACATGAAAAGATATGTTTCTGTTTTCTTCGTTTTTGACGAAATAATTTATACATATTATTTAGCTATTATCCTATACATGCTTGTTGACTAATCAAGTACAGCCCAAAGTACATCTTGCTTGTGATAATTTTGAATTTTGTCTGTTTTGAAAATGTCTGAAAATTTGCCAGTAATGAAAGAAAAGATGTCTCTTAATACAAAAAGAGATTTACAGTTTTTGCTTGTGGATGGGTCTGAAAAAGTTAAACATTTAGTTATCAGTAAATTTAAAAATTAAATATTCAGTCAATACCAGATGCTTGTCATGCAAGCAAGTATTCAGAAATGTTTTCATAGCAAGTCTCAATCTTAGATTAATATAAAATAGATGACTGTCGACAATTTCCTTCAAATCAAATAAAAGAAAGATTAATTCACTCATTGTTATAATTAGTGAACAAAGACTTTTGCATATGATGTTGACACATTCATGGGATGGTAAAAATTTGACTGTAAGGTAGATGTCAGGCAGGTGTGTGTTTTCTGATTCATCTGGGTCTTTTGTTTTAAAATCCTTTTCTCTCTAGTGGTAATTAGTTGCTCTTATATTCCTGATTATTCAGCCTCCAAATGATTTCTTTTAATGTATTATTAATTCTGCTAATAAGGGGTTTTTCCCAAACACTATCACCGCTTCTAAATAAAAGCAGTATTCATCTGACCCAAAACATGGTATCATCTTGGAAACTCTTATTTGCACTATTTATTTTGCACTAAATGATATTGGGCTTTAATTTAAACATCTAATGCATTATATAATCAGTTTTGAATAATAATAGTACTGATCTAGCCACTAATTTATCCATGATTTTGTGAAGGAGTTTGAAACTCTTTAAAGTCCTGGTTTGTAGCAGTGACAAAATCTATGACATTGCTATCCTAATACAAACATTCATGTTAAAGTTATTTAACATAATAATTGCTATTCCATTACAGTTTTTTGCAGTCATGAAATGCCATTGAATTGTTGGTTTATGTTTTGTTAGACTGAACGAGTTTTAAGGGGTTTTATTTTACTTCTGCTTTTTTTCCCAGCTGCAGCAGTCTTACAGAGTGCAGAGTTCATTTGATAAGAAGTATCTTGCCATATTTCACTCTCCAGGACTGCCTCACCTTCATGGAGATTATGGTTGCTAGATTACTGAGTTGTCCTTCAGAAACTCTGGACTGCATAGATGGTAAAATAGTGTGCTGTTCATTTGGTCATGTCTGTCAATCCCTCCATCCATTTGCCCCGAGAAGTTTGTTAGCAAGATTGCACAAAAAGCACCTTGGTTAACAAATGAAATTTGATAATCATATTTGTATAAAAATCTTGTTAACACAATTAATTAAAACCACTTGGTGTAGACAGAACAGAATTTTTTAGTATTATGCAGGTGTAGATTATTAACTCAGACCTGTTTACCCGACCGTATTTGACCGTATTTGTATGGAATAAAGCCCATCCGTACGGTCATACGGTCATTGAACTAAAAATACGATTTGAGGTTGCATTTATTTATTACTTTTTAAAATTAATTTTTTAAGCCGTTTTTTTTCCGTTTCGTTGTATCGTCTCTTCGGTCCGCATCCGCGTCCGCATTTTGTGCCACGTCACTTATTTTGACATTCTCAACATCCGGTTGTTTAAACAAAGGAAAATGCCGACAAGAAAGTTTCAGCACGAAACTGATGATGAAAATGGAAAGTCTAACACAGAAAGCAGCATTTTCTACCAGTTTATTTTACTCTGTGGCTATGCCTTAAATCATCGTCAAAAGGAGAACATTTTGTGCATTGCACTGTTTGCAACTTAAGACTTTTCCTGTGCACATGGTGGAAGAAATGACTGTTCACGGAATCGGAAAATCATACAAAATTGAAATCATTAGTGAATGGAAATAGAAACATTTTGTCAATGATGAATTTTAAAGGAAAGTAAGTCAGTGATCAAAACATACTTCAAAAACAAATAACACGTGCTGAGGCGATTCTATGTGAGTTGATCGCAAATATGAATTTGTCATTGAGTACAGCTGACAAGTTAACGGAAGCAATGAAAAATAATTTATTAACCTTATTTCCATTCTAGTAAATATTAACAAAGATGATACTAGATTTTATCAGATAAATAATTTTGCCTTCACCTATCTAGATAAACTCTTATTATTTTCTAAGTGGATGGGTGGTAACAATGTCATAATGTTTTATATCAAGTCGTCCTTAACTATTAAAAATAGAGAATTGGCTTTAATTAAAATGTTATGGATACGTGTGAAGCTGAGAAAACAGAATTTCTAGAGAAAGTAACGGAGGTAAACAACAATAAATTTGGTTATGTTGTATTTTTTTGTGGTTTTTATCACTATAATATGAACAGGATGTTTAAGTCAGTGGTGTTCAATTTCTGCATATTTGTGTCTTGAAACACAAAATTAATTGAATACCAGCGTTTTTGCAAACTAAGAGTTATTTACACAATATTGTATAGTCATTATGTCGTGTAATACTACATAATGATAATTATAGCATATTGGTAGTATCTACTATTTGTTTGCTGAAAATACTGACTGCGGTCTGAAAATACTGACAGGCATAGCTTAAAATACTGACAGGAAAATTTATGGGTAAACAGGTCTGTTAACTAGATTTTTAGGCATTATATCAATTCTTCCAAATTTATTTCTAATTTAATTTTACTTTGTTGATTTTGATTTTTTTATCAACAGTGGAAACAAATGTTTTGCAAACTCAGATCTAATTTTTGGCATCTTTTAATTCAACACAAGACATATACAGTACATAAACCGTTTCATTCATTCTATAGTTGGACATTTTTTGCACATAATTTATGCTTTTTCAGATATAGGAGGCATTATTTAATACACTTTAAGAAAGACGTGTATTTCTCTTAGAATTATACAGTTCTTTTATCATATAATTGTTTTAACTCCACTGTTTGAAGGGTTTACCTTATAGTGCATCATTCACCATCTGCTTCCATCTGTCTGTTAGTATAAGTGTGTTATCCTCTTAAAATACTTGGAGTAAAGTCCTGAAACAATTTTATCCAGAAGTTGAGTTAGTCCTGCATAGAGTGCAAGTAAAACTGTCCTCAGGGCAGTTTATGCAGTTGATTATCACAGAAGCAGTTAAAAGGTGATGTGGCCAAGCATAAGCAATCACCATTTAATAGAAAAATTGATAGAAACAAGCTATAATGAAGCTGTGTTAAAGCTTCTGAAGACTTGTGGGAGAATCCATTAGGCTCATTTGCATAAGAGCTGTTCCAGTAAAACATACAAGGGACCCAGGGAAGGCACTTTTAATGTGGGATACCCACCCATAGATGCAATTTAGAATTTTCTTATCATTTCAATATGAATACTGTGAAATCTAGGTACCGGGGTATATATTTTTTAAAAACTTTCTTTCCTGGGTACCATGTATGCTTAAATGGAACAGCCCTACATAAAGTAGAATAATCTAATTTCATTTGAAATTGTAGGTACAATATAGAGATGCTTGTTAAAGAAATAAGTTACTTCACATCATTGCC
The DNA here is from genome assembly GCA_016746295.1 of Potamilus streckersoni. Taxonomy (NCBI): domain Eukaryota; kingdom Metazoa; phylum Mollusca; class Bivalvia; order Unionida; family Unionidae; genus Potamilus; species Potamilus streckersoni. Next base: position 284,520 of record JAEAOA010000547.1, on the reverse strand, counting down.
ATGAATAAGAATGTTGAAGCCATAGGTATTTATGATTATTGGCAAATTCATGATAAGTGGCAACATTTCCTTGAATTCAGATTTCACTCCATATATAAACCACAAAATATGATTAATTAAGTAGTCCGACTAGTGTACAAGTATGATTCATGCAAAATGTGAAAATAAAGAACTGATTCAGGAAGGGATTAGATGTCAGCAAAGCTAATAAAGCCTAGCAAAGCTAAATTTAAAACTCAATGTAGTTTGACTTCATGAAGTGCAGCATTGTATTTCTTGCTCACACTGCAAACACCATTAAGTTATTAACGTTAGTCATTCATGCTAGAATATACATCTGTTACTATAGCAACACCACTCAGCATATTTGAGACCCTATCACAGCAACGCAGATGCAGAAAGATCGTTTTCTGTGTTGATAATAATTAAGATCATCAGTAAAGTTTGAATTTCAGTACCATCCAGACTTGAATGAGTTCAAGGATGAAAACAAACGAGACTTGCATTGACTTAAGTGACCCTACGGAAATATTGAGAGCAGCAGAGACTGCATCTAATTAAGAAATTAATTGATTCAATGGACAGAAATTAATATGTTTGTTTTTGTGAATGCATGCTTGATTGTGATAATGTTAGTATTGGCACATGAGTGTGCTGATTTAATTGGACAATGCTGAATCTACCAGCAGTGTAGGTTGATTTATATCCATTGGATTTGTGGGAGTCACTTATGTCCTTCTCTTTTAATAGATCTATGCTATCACTGAACCGTGCTCTCAATTACACATATCACACATGAAATTCGAAACTACTGCTTATATGCTAAGAGACTAAAGCAAATGACAGTTTTGGGAAATGGGAATTTAAGTCTCTTCACCTTTTACATATTTGCCTAATGAATTATGATCAGGTGATGTATTTAAAGAAGAAAATAATATTTGATGTAAAATATATCTTGGGTAATACTTACACAGTGATAATATGGACACTCTGTCCCTTAGCCTTTCTGTAAAGCATAATCTTCCACTTTAGTATTAACTGCTGAATGACTAGATTTGGTCCTCTATTCCACTATTAAAGGTGAAACCACTTTTGTTTGAATTTTTTCTCTGTAAGTGGTCAATGTGTTAGCATTTGCTTGCTAAAACAAGCCAAAATATATTGTTGACATCCTATCCTGCTTGGGAGGGAACGATTTGAGTGATTGTGGAAGAACTTATAATTATGGTCAGGTAAATATTCTTGAAAAAAACAATTGTTAGTTCAAAATACATTTCTTCAACACATAATACATTAGTAAATTTACTGAAGCCTTTTCTCAGTCATACTGTCTGCAGGAAAGAAACTTAAGTGAACAGTCTTCAGTACTGATAAGATTTGGAGTGAAAAATATTTCCTGTTGTCATTGTCTACAAAATCTAATACATTATTTACAAACTGGTTTCCTGAAGTTATTTCACTATTTTTAACAAAATTGTTCATGTTAGAAATGGTCTGTAAGTCTGAAGTGAATGGGTCTACAAGCAGATGTTTTGAGAACACCACCTACTGTATTTGTACCTCCTTTTTGGTATACAGGTGCCCTTGGTCCTCTGAATGTGATCACAATATCAACACCACTGCTGATTTCCACACACCAGACTGAAGTCAGCAATCTGCTCCTTGCGATCATGGATCAGGTTCTCACATGGAAGGAAAACCAGGAAGATCTCCTCCTCTTTGATGGGTAAGTGCAGATGTAAAGATTCTTCAGATGTATATCAAATTCCAGACTCAGAGGTTGTGAGCATAAATTTTTAGTGACTAATTATACATTGGTGAACTGGTTCAGTAAGACCCTGAACAACTTGTTCCCTAATTTAAACAAAAGCTAAGATCCATGTCATAATGTGTAAATTATAAATGCATTTGAAACTTCTTTTTCCAGAGAGGTAAAACCAACTTTGTCTAAGGTCCGATCACCACAGTTCTATATGGAGATTGGTCAGACACTGTTAAAAGTTCATATTTTGATGACATTTTAAATTCCTAGTCCCCAGTCCATTTTTTTCAGTAGCCTATCAGATAAAGCACTGCAGATTCATGTTTTAAGACTTATTGTCCTTAACTTATACTCTTAATGGTGTGTGTAACTGTCAGATTTGAAAGTTGTTACTTGATTGGTGAAACACAAGGTCAGCTGAATATGACCTCTTATTGGTGTCCATCAGATCTCCATGTAGGGCTGTGGAGATCTGATCTAAATCAGATTGAGATTAAAACATAACATTGTAAACTGAAATACACAGTGGGCACTGTTTGCATCAGAGATTGTTTTGTTTTAGAATGCCAGTTATTTTCTGATATCCTACAGAATTCTTAAGAAAATGGTTGTTGATAAAATTCTTAAAGTTTGTTTTCATTACCACAAAATACATAGGACTGGATGTCAATGAATTAATATTTTTATACCCTAGCAATGGCCCTGATTAGACTTGAACTCTGTTATTCAGTTGCATCATATTAGCAGGGGCATTGATGTAATATGAACATATTTATTGTTTAAGAGTACAGTTTATGAAAATGGTACAGAAATTAGTATTTTCATGTCCTGGAAATACTGGAAGAAAACTCCAGGCTATGACAATCAACAAACATTCTGCAAACCAGGTAAAAAATCGTTGATTCAAATTTCGACAGTATGCTTCTTTATATACCAGTCTTTATGTTTATTGTAGCCCACTTTCAGAGGTAAATGGACAGCATGTGCTGTTGAATGCAGAAATCTGCCATCTTCTGCAGTGTGTTGTGAGATACTTGTCTGCTTCCCTGTCGGATAAACACTGGGACTTTACTCTCTGCTCCTTAGTATCCTGGATTCAGGTCAGTTATTAAAAACAAGTGGCAACACATTTTTGTATCCCATCAAAATTGGAAGGAAAATTACTATTTTGCATGTTAGTTTGTTCATTTATAATGCCCACAATATCTCAATCCCTATTAACCAATATTTATAAAAATTTGCTATATGAATGCATCTCATAGGGAGTAATTAAAAAAAAGGTAGCTGATTTAATTTGCATGTTTGAGTGACTTTATTATTTTCAGTTGTATGTTCATTAAACCTACATGAGTGAGCTTATTTCACTCACACTTATTAAATTTGGTATGCGGATACATCCCAGTGAAAGTAATTTAACCACATCAAACAGGATGTCAAGATGACCCAATTATCATTTGTCAGTGTCTTTGTACTTTCAGCTTTTTGTTTGTTGTACTCTTAATACTTTGTAACCAATTTCACCAACACTTGTGAACATTGGTAGTGGATGCATCTCAACAAAGCAACATCACTATAAGAAAACTAGGTCAGTGTGACTTTATGTGCATGGTTAAATGACTTTATATTTCGCCTCTTGAAGTAGTGGGTAATTATTGTACAACCCTCTGCATCACTCTCAAACTATATAAGACATATATATCCAGCCTCTGTGCATTACAATTGTTTTTCTTCCTATTACCTTTACAACAGTTTGGAGTGGATGTTGTTGTTTGTTGTTGTTGTAGGGTTTAATGCCATATTTTCAACACATGATAGATGATAGACAATACATGGTGGCCAGTATTAATGGAGGAAGAAACCAAATGAAGCCCCGAAAGAACCACCAACCCACAAGAAGATACTGGCCAGCTTTCTCACGAACCAACATTGGTGTAATCTGAGACTTGAACCCATGCAGATGACAGTGATCCGTAATGATAGTGCTTTAGACCACTCAGCCACTTGGGGCTCCCATTTTGGAGTGGGTTTTAATGACACTGAAACCCAATAAAAGGCTTGACTTTGCATGTCTTTTTGGGGTTTAAAGCCATTTTTCTGCACAGGGCAGACTATATATGGAAGCCAAGATACTTGGTGGAAGAAGAACGCAGGGAAACCCAGTGGAAGAATCACCAACCCATGATTGGAAGCTACTGGCAAACTTTCCCATGCCCATAATGGCTGAGCTGAGACTCAGAATCCCTACATGCAGGATGACAGTCATTAAGTTGTAACTTGAGTATCTTAGATGACTCCACTTAAAGAAGCAAACATAGATCATATACATACATTATGTAGAACTAAGTTTTTTTTTCCCCACTCTCAATGCATATTGTTATACCTGGAATCATGAAACATTGTGATGAATACTATACACACACCACAAAAATAGGTCACTCTGACCTTTCAGGCTTCACAGATTTTGGTTACATTATGTATTTCACATTTAGTTTTCAAGCATTGTTCAAGTACTTTTATTACCGGAATCATTAAACTGGATGTATCTAGCACTGTTACCTACATTTAATATTTCATTGGTGTTTGCCTTTACAGATCATTCACACATCTATCCTTTATCTCTATGAGCTCAAATCTTGTCTCAGCCAGCACGGTATGTGAGAAAACTTGCCATTAACTGGGTTGGTGGTTCCTACCGAATTCATCTGCCAAATTTACTGGCTGCCATGTATAGCTTATTATGTTCTGAAAGATGCTGTTAAACTCCATTAAAGTCTGCATCACCAAACCAAACAATTCTATTCTTGAGTTTTACTGCATATTGAGACAAGTGTTTTGAAATGCTGTATGCAGACTGTTATTCTTGAAATCATGAAAGTTGGTTAGGGTATGTTCAGTGATGAATTCTATACCCTTATCACAAAAGTTGGTTGCTGTATATTTCATGCTTCAGTGACTTAAGTTATATTTTATGCGCTATGTTTATTTTTCATGCACTGTTTATGCTAGAATAATTAAGCTAGATCAAAGTTTCAAACTCTAACCACTCTTGGGCTACATGAGGGCACTTTTGATGGCCTAAGGGTTGCAACAGCTTTGTTATCTCTCATGACACCTTGTGATATTAACCATTTTGCGGGCCACAGGTTCTGACCTTGTGGGCTGTTTGTTTGAGAAACCTGAGCTAGATAATGGTATGCATATATAATAATACCACACTTACACATCAAAAGAATGTTCTTATGACCTACATTATACTTTCTGGCATAGGTTAAAGCTTTTGCGTTTAGCTCTTAACTGCACAGGTTTTGTTGCTGGCTATGTTCATAATATATAATATAGAATAATGAAACTTAGTGAGGAGATGCAATTTGATGAATACTACATTTTCAGTGCAAAAGTTGGTTAATGTGGCCTATATTTTACACTTCACTGACATTAAGTTTTGTATTTTAAGGTTATTTCTCATTCACTGTTATTTCTTGAATGATGAAACTTGATAATGATATGCAGTTCTATAAGTAACTTGCTTCCAACTTAAGAATCTCACTATGATCTATATATTTCACCTTTCACTAGCTTTTTCATTTATCTCATGACCACTTGAGTATTTGTCATTCTGTATGCATACTATGTCATCTTTAATTATGAAACTTGGTGAGATGATGTATGTAGTAGACCTATTTTGAAAAATGAGGTATGTTACCATTTGTTCATGTTTAAGTGACTTTATTGAAATTTTGTGTTTAAATCTCATTTCTTAGGTGTTGTTTATGTTACAAACATGAAACTTGATATTTGGATGCATATGTGTTAATACTAAACCCTGACAACCAAAAATGGTCACAGTAACCTAGAAATTTTGCTTACTGGTATAGGTGAAATATTTGTGTTTATGTCATGACCTGATCAATTTTTGCATTCTGTATACATGTACATCCAAATCTTCAACAAATGCCAGCTGCAGTTGAAAGTAGGAATAAATATTTTCATTCACTAGATAAACCTTTCACTGTCAGTGCTGTAATATAATGAAACATTTATTATGAAAACGTTCCTTGTGCAGTGAAACCTTATTTAAATATAAAATACATGAAGAAACCATCAAGACACAATTCAGTGGATGACACATAATGACCTTTGTTTCTTTATTTTTCTTCAGTGTATGGGGGACAATCAGGAATTTTTGTTGTCAACTTGCCAGCTTCAGTCCTTGACCTCTGCAGTATGTGATCTTCTGTCAGAAGTTATGACCTGCATAGTTACAAGGGTAATGGCCAATCTTCCTGGATACCCACCTAACCTAGCATCTGAGTGGACAGAGTTTTTTAGTGATGGAGCCTACTCAGTTCTTCTTCCACTGTTTTTGGAATTAACCAGTATGTGAATATTGTTGCATAGTGAATCTTTTATCTTATATGATAATATTTGAAATTTATTACAAAAGTTTAGCCATAATAATAGATGTAGCTGAATACTACTACTACTACTACTTCTACTACTACTACTACTGCTACTACTACTACTACTACTAATAATAATAATAAATGTGCTATCAGCAGGGAGTTTCATATGCCTGTTCTTGAATGATTTTGTTCAATTTAATGTCCATGTTAGAAAATCTGTTATTATATATCAACTGAGATATTTTGCAACAGTTGGGTGATATTGATAGATGTTATGTAATAATATGATATGAAACATATAACATTAGATTATGACTATAATGTTAATATGATAGATTTATGTAATTATGACAGTAATGTTAATATGATAGATTTATGTAATTATGACAGTAATGTTAATATGATAGATTTATATAATTATGACAGTAATGTTAATATGATAGATTTATGTAATTATGACAGTAATGTTAATATGATAGATTTATGTAATTATGACAGTAATGTTAATATGGTAGATTTATGTAATTATGACAGTAATGTTAATATGATAGATTTATGTAATTATGACAGTAATGTTAATATGATAGATTTATGTAATTATGACAGTAATGTTAATATGATAGATTTATGTAATTATGACAGTAATGTTAATATGATAGATTTATGTAATTATGACAGTAATGTTAATATGGTAGATTTATGTAATTATGACAGTAATGTTAATATGATAGATTTATGTAATTATGACAGTAATTTTGATATGATAGATTTATGTAATTATGTAATTATGACAGTAATGTTAATATGATAGATTTATGTAATTATGACAGTAATGTTAATATGATATGTTTATGTAATTCTGACAGTAATGTTCATATGATAGATTTGTGTAATTATGACAGTAATGTTAATATGATTGATTTATGTTTTCGAAGATCTGTTTTTTTTTTCTTTGACTGTGTGGTAGCATAGTAGATGTAAGACTTTTGAAACAGAAAATGTTTTGCTCATTTATAGCTCTACCAGAAGATATTACTGGATGGTCTCTTGTCCGTGATCTGTCATGTGACCTCTGAATTATGTCCATTCACAAGCTTGTTATTGCTACTTCTCCTAAATGTCATGGATGATTGCCATGAAACACACACATTTATTGTTCAGGCATTCAGTATGGTAACCACAGCAGCCATCCCATCTTTACTCCTCCTGAATTGATGGTCATATGAATATGGACTTTTCACAAAGTCTTCTTATGGCATCTAGTTGTTGCTAAATGAAGTTGCCATGGCAGACATCTTAAAAGTCTTGTTTTCAGATTCTTAAAGTAAGGCAGTTAGAGAGCCAACTAATCTTGATGATTTACGTAAGTAGGAAACAATACGTCTTCTCTTCCTGTTTAGCCTAGGGGCAGAGTTGTATAGGATAGCTGTTTCTTTTACATATGTATTACATCAACCTTGAATGCAGATTTCCATCAGAAACTACAGATGCTGAACTTGATGCCTGTTACATAATAAACAAGGCATTGGGAAGACATATCTGTCTGATCAAGTCAGGGTCAGAATTGTTCAGGTATGGTGGTCCACTAGTTTGGAAATCCTCAAAGTAAAATGGAACGTTTTCTGCCAGTTATGTGAACAGAGCACATATCACCTTTGAAGTATGAGTACGACAATTCACTAACTTCATCCAGTTCTCTCAGAGAAGTTAGTTCTCATCACAATCTTGGAGACCATAAAGATCTCCATAGTTCTTTTGACTAAGAGAGGAATGATAATGATACCTTTTACAGTTTTTGCTGCAAAAGCAATTCAAAAGACATGGCATACATGTTTTATCTTGAGAGTACTGGACTTTTGAAGGAGTGATGATACTCTTAATATGGTTGGGTAAGTATTATCAAGGAAATATATTTTACTCTAAAAATTTGTTTTTATACCAGTTCATGTATACCAAGTTCATGTATGTTTCCATATTTGTTTGCACTTTGTTGTTGTTGTTGTAGGGTTTTTCAGCACAAGATAGGTTATACATTACGGCCAGTATAACTGGTGCAGGAAGAACCCGGGAAAACCCAGGAAGAACCACCAACCCACGAGAAGCTACTGGCAAGTTTTCTTATGTACCCATGTTAGCTGAGCCTGAGACTCGAACTCACACAGACAGAGGAGAGATGGCAGTGATTCGGAATGGTGAGAGCTTTAGACCACTCTGCCACTTTGGGCCCCTGTTTGCACTTTGTGGTTGACTGTTGGATTAAAAGTTTAAGTTTTAATTTATTAAAAGTTTAATTCATTTTCAGTTGACCAATTGATACAAGTGAGTCTGTTCCAGAGGTGAACAGGATTGCAGCTTGTCTTCTCACTACAAATCAGAGTATATTAATCACATTGTACTTGTACTATTTTCTCAGTGTCAGATACAGTATGTTGTACAGTTGCTGAAATTATTGTTATGCTTTACTCTGTATAAAACAAAAAGTTGTATTTTTTATTTGCAGAAGAATTTGAAAAGAAAGCTGACAGAGGGATAGTACGACTGTCAGTTGCATCACTTGGCAATGCTGTATCAACCAGTCCTAAATGTAAAGTAATGGAGCATAGGTTACCTCCCTTGCTCATTGCAGGAGAATCATCTCCCTTACCAGACTCTCTCCAGACTTTGATTAACCACTTTTGCCCACTTCTAGGCTCAGGTGAACGTGCAATTCAAGTCACTGCATTTGCCATTCTTCACAAGTAAGACCATTCATATTTATAAATTGTATTTGAAAACTTTTCTACCATTCTTTTTTTGATATACAAATGGACTATACCTTATATAGCAGTCACATAGTCTCTATTTTCAATAGCAATTCCAAGTTCAAATCATGGGATTGCCTCAGAAGTAGTGTAGTAAATGGTCACTTATTTTATGTGGTCAGTGGTCATGTATTTCTTAATCAAATGGTTTTTTTTTTGCTGCTCAAATTGTTTCCTTGAAAATATTGTTCATGCACAATGAAGCATTTGTTTTCCTTTTTGGGGTGGTTGTGATGTTCTGATGAACATAGTAGAAATTTGTTTGGGAAAAGAATAATAGAGAAATAATTTTACAGCATATTTTCTTTAGTTTATCAAATTTGTTCTAATGAACAGCTTTTATCAGTTTTTAATACTTAATAATAGTTTTGAGATCAAGATTGTGGTAAGCTCATCATAAATATTGTTTATAATACAAAAAGATAAAAGAGTGTGCATTAATCCTTATGAGCAAAAAGTGCTGTGGTCTCAGAGAAAAAGAACTGATGGTAACTATATATGTACATAGTAGATATTCATTAAATATCCATTCATCTTTGAGATGAAAATGTTTACAGTCATTTAATCATTAGGTTATTTTTTTTATTCCCAAGTATTGTGACAGATTCACTTGGCAGTTGAAGCTGTTGATGTTATACTATACTTTGATAATGTGAGGTGAACATGCTGATGAGGCAGTCTGGATTAAACATTTAAGTTATTTCAAATGATATTAATGAACCCTTTTATTTTAAGAAAAAAAAAAGTCATAATTGTCATACTCGTGTCTGGCAACCTCCCATTTTTGTTTCATTTTATATAAATTCAAAAAGTGCTTTGAGGTTTCAAAAGGGGATTAGTGCTTGTGACCCAAGAAAGCAATATTGTACAATTGACATTAAATTCTAACACTCATATAAAAATGAATGGAAATTTAAGAAATAAAATATTCTTCTCTTTGAAACTTTTAACACACTTTCCCCAAAATATATTTAGTAGACTTAGCATTGTCAGATATCACCACAACACATGCATACACATACAAAATTTGCTGATACAATCACAACAACATAGACATCAGCTAACAAATACACCATGTTTCCATCTTTAAAATCCATTGAACAGTGGAATATAGTCCTATTTAGACACAAACTTTGCTGCTGTCATTTATTCAGTAAAGTACTTAAAGGTAATGCAAGTATTATTTGTATTCATCATTTCACTTATCAGAGACTGGATAGTATTGTTGTTGTAACATTATACAAGATCTTTATCTGCATTGCTGAGAGAGTGTCAAACATGCAGGTGTGTCAATGGTTGTTTAAACATATGAGTGATAAGATTGAGATGTGCGTTCATACATTGACCTGAAGCAGACTTGTTACTATGTTGACAGATGTACACTTCAGAATGAGTTATGTCAATACGGCGTTTTCAGTATTTGCAAAGAATAAAATGCTCCTCCTTGCTGCAGTGCTTCATAAAGTTTGACTCTCTGTCTGTGTGGGTTTGAGTCTCAGGCTCGCCCAATGTGGGTATTGAGAAAGCTTGCCAGTAAGTAGCTTCTCATGGGTCGGTGATTCTTTCCTGGATTTTTCTGGGTTTGCCTTCAGAAATGAATCATATTTGTATACTAGTGGCTTCATGTGGCTGAGAGGTCTAAAGTATTCACTGTTATGGATCACTGCTACCGCACCTCTGTCCGAATAGGTTCAAGTCTTGGGTTCAGTCAGTGCAGGTATATGAGAGCTTGCTAATAGCTTCTTATGGGTCAGTGTTTATTTCTGGGGTTTTCCTGAATTCTTCCACCATTTAAACTGGCCACCATGTATAGCCTATCTTGTGCTGGACAGTGGCGTTAAACCCTACAAGAACAACTAGAACTTGTAAATTATATAGACTACTGAAATGTTCATGATTTGTGTTATATGTGGAATAAAATGCAACTTTAAAGAAATGTTACTGCTGATTGTGAATAATTTGTTCTTCAGTATGCAGCTGTTTGATTTACGTAACTTCAAATGAATTGGGTCACTCCATTTAGTGGATTTTATCTGTACAAAATAACCCAGTTAATGTAAGCTAGTTAAGAAGTCTGTGAAGTGATTATTATGGTTATTATTTGTCTCTGGCTTACATTTAATTGTCTCACTGACAACCTACATGACATGACCCTAGTTAATGTAAGCTAGTTAAGTAGACTATGAAATGGTTATTATGGTTATTATTTGTCTCTGACTGGCTTACATTTTAATTGCCTCAGTGACAGTCAGATGTATTAACTGCTTTGAGGATAGTTTTATATGAGCACAAAGCAGGACTGTTTACTCTTGATACAAGCTGCAGGTTATATGCATGTTTTGGTGGTAAAGGTCTTGACTACTATATTTATTTTGTTTTATTTTGATAAAAGTTACAAACAAAATTGTTTTTCAGAACATGATTATGATGCAGGTAATGGCAGATCTGTATGTATCACTTTCTGAGAAAGTTTTACCTGGTGAAAATTTATATTTACTGACCTATAATAACAGTAACCTTCAAGTATTCATTCCTTTCTTTTCCTGTTAAAGAATTATTAGAATCTTTGGAAGCACCTATTACAGAGGACAGTAAATAATGTCACAGATCCTATATAAATTTATTCCATTTTTGAAAGCTGTTATGGACTCAGCAAATATCTTGTTAAAAGATAATACCCATGATGACTTGAAAATATTGGGTAGGTTTGTTAGCAGTTCACTTTCATTTGTGAAAAGTTTGAATTTTTTTTTATTTCTTTATGGAATTATATTTTGTTAAATTAAATAATTGATCAATTTGATATTTGGTTAAAGGAATTTTTTGTATAAAAAGACAAAGATTGAGATGTCTAGGCATGATCAGTATTTGTCTTAAAATATTGTGAATATTACAATGTCAAAATTTTTAATAAATTATGTATGAAATGGAAATGTGAGATTCTTTACATCAGATGAGGCAGCATAACTTTTTTCAAAAACTCTTTCAAAGCTTGTTTCATCTCAAGCCAGAAATTCAGGAGGATGCTTAACAAGTTTACAAATCTACTTTTTGTTGAGGTTTTGATGACATCATCTTTTTGAGCCAAAGTTCCAGTATCTACACCTTGGTAGATCAAAGATATTTTACTGCTTTGTCATTGCAACATCTGTTGGATTTCACAAGTTGCCTCCCGTAGTATGTAATTGCAACCAACCAATAACATGTAACAGTGGTGCATTGTACATTGGCTGAAAAAAATTGGAGGCAATTGGCTTCAAGTGGATATTTTGCAAGTTTAAGATCAAAAGTATGACTACATACCAGAAATACGCCATTACAGGTGTATTTGAGGAAAAGGTTGTACAGACACATCACAGCAGTGGAGTCTAAGATTCGGCAAATGTGGATATATGAGAAAGCTTGCCAGTAGCTCATGGGTTGGTGGTTCTTTCCTTGGACTTCCCGGCTTCTTCCTCCACCATTAATACTGACTGCCATGTATAGCCTATTGTGTGCTGAAAAATGGCGTTGAGCCCCAGAACAACAACAACAACAACAAGCATTGGAAAATTGGTATTTATGAGGCCATTCTGGTTTTGTGCTAGGAACTGCATTCAGATTTGAACAAGTTAATTCAGAGAACCAAAAGTACAGAAATATATGCTTGATTTGCCAAGGTGTAGACAGGGTAAAGAAGTCAGAATCATTGCTAGCAAAGATGTGATGATTCATGGTTTACCTTTTCTGATGTCAATGCATTTTAAGTTATGCTTATCAGATAATTACCAGATTTTCTGAGATGAACAATAATTATAATTCATTGGAGTGAAATACAATAAATAATTTTTCATTTCCCATCAGGAGACACTGATAACATTTTGACAGAGAAATTGTAAAATGGTTTGAAGATGGTTACATGGTCAAGTGGTATTCATGGCTACCTCACATACAGATGACTCCGGTTCACCCCCCTCAATGATGTATCATACTTTTTCTTAATGTTTTTATCAGTGAGCTTTTTTGCCATCAATTGGGAACAAAAATTATGTTATTACATGCATTTTCTGTGCAAATATACACAAAAAGCAGCAGAAACTAAACTGTAAACAGCTGACATTATCAAATCTGGTTTTTCATGTTTGTTATACATATTTCTGGCCAATACTTTTAAGCATAAAATAAATGACTAATGGATATGTTTCATCTAGTTGGTGAAAATATAGATAAGAATTTAGTTCAGACTACATAGTCTCAACATCTGCATTAAAATAGAGATAGAAAATAAAAACATAAACATAAAAGAATGTATATATCATACATACAAGTATACAGATAAATCTACAAACAATTAACTGCATCCTGCATTGTTAGGAATGAAATTAAGTGGCACATTTAAAGAGTAACTTGTTCCATCTACTAATAATATGAAAATTTAAATGAATATTATAGTTCCAAAAAGATTTCAATATGCAGTTCTTACTATTAGATTTTCTTGTCATCATTGAGAATACATATTTTCTCATTACTTCATCAAAATTAAATACAGGTAAATTTACAAACATGTTGGAGGCACTGTTTCATCTAGGAAGGCCTAATAGAAAACAATGATTATTATTATAACCAATAATTAGTTCTCTTTTCATACATTCACTAATGTTTGTCCACAGAAGAACACAATACCTACTACAGCAATAAGATCTGAATAATCTAATTTTGATATTCAGTGAAAAATTCTTAAATTTACATAGAAGCATGTTTGTTCAAGTACACAAAAATCAGTAATGTCTTATCATATCTTCATTATCTGAATGATTGGATTTCAAAATATTACTCAAATATGTATAACTGTTGACATATTTAAGAGTATTGCCGTTAAGATGTACAGGGGGAGGAGATGGTAATTTGAAAAAAGTTTGCTGAAAGACCATGCATACTGATTTTTTTGTGTTTTATAAATGATATTATTCTCTAATACATACTGTTCACATATCTGTAATAATTTCCTTAAACCTGTGATAGAAGGACTTGTCAATGACATATCATCGGCAAAACTAAAATTGTTAAGAAACAACTTATTTGGTGGCAGGCATAACCACATGTAACACTGACCCAGTTTACGATTTAACTCATCTATGTATATATTAAATAACAAAGGGTTAAGAATACCCCCCCCGTTTCTCACACCATTGGTTACATGGAAAGTGCTTGATATTACACCTCTCTGTCACACATAATACAACTGTTTGCCATACCAGTTAACTAAAGTATGAACTAGGTAGATAAGTAATATTAAACAACTTTTTAAAGAGTGGCCAATGATTGACCCTACTAAATGCCCTATTAGCATAAAAAAGCATGCAAAAACTGGGTTGCCATGTTCTAAATAATAGCTGACAGTTTCCTTAACCCTTTCCTTCATAGAGTGTATGGCTTTTCAGCCCTTCGATACGCATGTAGTACAATTAAACAGTGCAGTCCGCTATGCATAGGTTTGTTAAGTAGTGAAGTGTATGTTATGTTTAACAGCAATTTTAGCCATATTACATTTTTGGTACACATATATTATATATGGAAAGATTTAAGAGTAAAATATGGTCATTATAGTTGTATAATTATTTTTCACAAAATAATTTTGTATGTGTTTTAAAATCTTGAGAGAACTTGTTTACTATAAAATCAGTGAAGCCATGTGATCAACTCCAGTGGGAAATTCACATACTCAAATTTTACAAGTTCTTTGTGTCTACATCACTAAATCAGCCGAATTTGATAATTTATAAAACTAATGGCTTCCTACATCAATATCAGAGCCTTTACCTAAGTTACTGAATCTTTCATAGTTGTGATTCTACTTGAACAAGTACTGAATGAAATGTGACCTCCATTTTGTCGTATGGAGAATATGACAGAGTGCGACCTACTTATGTTAAATAGCAGATTTTGACCAGAACATAAACAGTGACCATAATGCTCCTTCTCACCAATGAATGTAGTATCTAATTGGGGGTTTTCCCTAAAGGCGGCACTGTGAAAACCTGCTCAAAATGGCTGCTGTTTACAGAGTTGCCACATGGCGCTTATATGGGAATCGGGTAAATGGCCAAAAAGGCGCCTGTATCAGATTTTGGTAGATGGCCATAAGGTGCTTGTATGAGGTAAAGGGTTAAAGGCATATGAGCATAAATCTATTGAATACTGGTTTTTAACACCAAACTGATTATTGAAGATTGTGACTTCACATCTTTGTAGTATGATGCATTCAAATATTTTGTAAACAATAGTCGTTAGAGCTATAGGTCTGTAGTTATTTTTATCCACCAGATTACCAGTTTTGCTTTTTAGTAGCAGTATAATTGTAACATTTGTGAAATCATCTGGTACAAAGTTATGCACAAACATGCAATCAAATAAAATCACCAATAGCATGAAGTCTGATATCTGAAAATTTAAAATGTGCCACATATAAAAAAATCTGATCCTGGAAATTTACCACCTCTGTCTTGTTATTGCACTTTGAATCTCAGATAATGTGAGCAAAAGGAGTATTCAGTACTGAAATAACACGCTTCTTATTTGATTCATTTTTAACATAATGATTTTTCCATATGTCGAATATATTAGCTTGACCATGGTTCCTGTTATTGCAGATTGGTAGTTTATTGGAAGTTGTTGTACTATTTTGTTTAACTTGCTTCCAGAATTCATGTTGTTGACATTTTCAAATTTTTGTACTAGCGAGTCTGCTCTGTGTTTTACTTCCTCCTTCTTACGTAATCTAAGATGATACTTACATTGTGCGCATGCTTGGCGCATTTGGTTACTGAGATGGTAATGATGAGGTTTATTGTTATCTTTGCATTTTCTGCAAAATGGTGTAGCATTTATTATTAAATTTTAAATTATAAAATTTAAGCATTTTCTGCAAAATTGTGTAGTTCTTTGATAGTCATTCCAGCCTAGTATAACCCAGTGACCACATTTTCAAAGCTGTGTCACTCCTGAAAATACTGAGTTTTCACCCACTCAGTGATATATATCCATATTTCACTCAGAACAAGCAAATATTCTCTTTGTATTTTACTAGACCAATAAGACATAAGACAAAGTTAAGTTTCTTTGGTAATTGTTATAGTGTGATGGAGGACCTGCCCCAGTATGACAAGGAGGAGAGAAGTATCAGAGAGGGTGCAGCAGAAGGGAGAGAAGAAGAGGAGGACAATTCAAAGTAAGCATATACACTCTCATTTTCAGGCAATTGTGTACCTTATATACTCGCTTATAAGACAACACCAACTGCAAATAGCACAGACCCAGATCTGCCATTGCATGCTGTACCAGCAGATCTGGGTCTCTACAATTTGTTAGGATGTGATCAGTAGAACAAATGGCATAGACCCAGATCTGCAGGTGCAGTAAACTATAGCAGATTGGATTCTTTGTTGTTTGCAGTTTTACTTGACTTATACAAGTATATTATGGTATATCATATAACTGGTATTGCTTGTGGTAATAAAATATATGCATTTTTTTGTGGTCAGAACACAAATGCAAATTTATAATGGTTGATACTCCTTTCTAGCTCTACAGGTCATAGCCTAGAAGAATTTATGGTATGGTTTTTCATCCATCATCTGTCCATCGATTAGCACAGGTTTGCTCTCACTGCTCCCCCATAAAAACTTGGAAGACTGCTGTAAAACTTTATAAATACATTCATCCCATCATTTAGCTAGTAGATGGTCATATCAGCATGGGGGTTATTCCTATAAAAATTCTCATAATTTTTAATTAGTCCTAAATGAAAATGGTGCTGGTCTGATGTCCTTAATGAACATCACAACAGCAGTTCTATCAGATCTTGATATCATTACTCCTGAATAGTAAGCCATGTTGACATGTGCTTTTAACTGCAAGACTGTGTATGATGTTATAGTTAGTTTTCAATGAAAATGATGCCAATCTGATGTCTGATATGGCTGTCACAGCGGCAATCTTGAAAATCTTGTTAGTGCTAGTTTCTGGTATGAATGATTATGTCAGCATGTGGTTTTCACTAAAGAACTTCTTATAATGTATAGTTGGTCCTTAACGAAAATGAAGCCAGTCTGACATACAATATAACCACCATAGCAACCATCTTGAAAACCTTTTTATTGCTACTCATTCTGAATAAAAAATTATATTGATAAAGGGTTTCACCAGAAGTTGCCTACTTGGTTTTAAAAGAAAATGGGTTTTACTAAAAGACCTTTTGTAATGTCTAGTTTGTCCTAAATGAAAATGGTTCCACTCACTACAGTAGCCATTTTGAAAATCTTGTCCTTGCTTCTCCTTGAATAATTATATCAACATGGAGTTTTCACTGAAAAACTTATGTCTGTTTTGTTGTAACAAAAAAATGTTGCTAATCTGACTTTCAACATGATCATTGGAAACTATCACTTGTACATGGCAGCTCATATTGACATTAAGCTTTCACCAATAGACTTCTTTTGATTTCTAGTTTTTGCAAAATGTAAGTGTTGTTCATCTGATATCCAGTAGGGTCACCATTAGTATTTGGAAAATCATAGTATTGTTATTCCTTCATAAAAGAAAGTTGTATCATAGGATTTTCACTGGAAAAATTCTTATAATGTTTTGTTGTCCTAAATTACAGTGTTGCTTATCTGACATCTAATATGGTCACCATGGTAGCAATCTTGTAAATGTTGTAATTATTGCTCCAACTAAATGGAGAGTCATTTTGACATCTGGCTTGGATCAGAAAGAGTTCTCATGGTGTCTTTTGGTCCTAAATGAAAATAATGAAAGTTTATGTTTAGTATGACCACCATGGTGACCATCTTAAAAATATTGTTATTTTGACTCGTTCTAAAGGGTTGGTTATAACAGCATGGGGTTTACACTGTACATTTCTTATGATACCTAGTAACAGACATTAATTCCCTATGAAATGATGGTCATACTGACATGGAGTTGTCAACAAGTCTTCCAATGATGCCTTCTTAATCCTATATGAAGATGCTGCTACTCTGACTTGTGTTATGTTGAGCAGTAAAATCTTGTTATCTTTGAAGAATATGAGATGATTTCAGAACTCACCCGTTAAAAGGAAAGAAAATGGTCTTGCCTTGCATTTCTGGAATTTATTTTTGCCCATTAGAGCATTGGTCCCTTTGGATAATTTCCTAAACTATTGAATTAAAACCAACATAATTTTAAAGACAGAAAACGGCCAGTTATATTATATTATATGTTATTGCTATGCTGTCAGCATCATAAAATTTTACAGAAAATTCACAAGACAATATTAATTATGTTTTACTTACAATTTCAGGGTATGAAACATTAAGTTGTAGATTGATTGATCTTGTGAGAATAGTAACAGTAGTATGCTTGTAGGGTGTTCATAAATGTATGGAGTATGATTTGTATAGGTAGTTTTTTGCTTTCTTGTTTTTGTAGTTTAGTTTTTCAGTGTTATATAAAAATGACCTCAAGGGAGACAAGTGTATTAACTGAGTTACCCCCTGCTAATAAAGTTAATTACAGAGCTTCCTCATTGTAGGACAGTACTAATTGTATAGAAAAATGGGAAATGGGTGAACGTAAAATAGAGTATATATGGGTTTTGGTGGCCAGGATTGGTTGATAATAAAAATTATTTGTAGGAAAAGCAATCTTTTTGAGAGCTTACCCTAGGTGTAACAGAAAAAAATATAGAGACATTGTTTACTTGATGAATTTTCAGTCCTTTAATGGTCTTGAGCATGGAACACTCATTACTGAAATTAGCACCCAACTCTTTGTTGCAGAACTGAAAGCCATTTTTCAAACACCAGTAGGACCAGAAAATGCTATGGCTTATATCCATTTCTCTACACAGAAACTGTGATCCAGGTTTCATCTATACCAATAAATATAGGTTTCATCATGAGCACTCGGAAATTTAATGTAATTGAATTTTTAATATTGTGGTGTATGCATAGGTTTACTATGGGAACTGAATTAGTACTTAGTCCTGTAATACTGTTCATGGGAGTCATCAAACTAAGATACTTTATATGTGAGGCAATCTTCTACTGAGGCATGTCCAGTAAAGACTTTTCTTGCTGTTCATTTTGACACTGGAATAGAATATTTATTGCTGTGTAATACATTTGATTCTAATGGACTGTAGTCTAAGCTACATGTAGCTGTTCATATGATGCTTTCAGTCCACATGGAATGAATCTGGCTAAAGTTACTTTTCATGAGTTTAGAGGTCATCTTCATGATTTAATCTTTAAAAACTTTTACCAATGCTGGAATTATGTATGCTATTCTTTGTCAACAGAAGCCCTCCAGTATCTCTAGTTAGGATGCAGGAAACCAGCAGGGAATTTTTCTGTGACCTGTTGACAGACCTAAGGGTTGACCAGTGTTCATCCATTTTCCCAACTTCCCCAGAATACCACAGTGTCCTTGCATATCTTTTGTCATGGAAACTTATGCTTACCTTCTTCAAGAGTGCACCAGCTGAGGTTTGTAACATTCATTACTATTATATAGACCAAACATAGTTTTACATGTGGGAAATTATTTATGTCATCATTTTAAAATTTATTGTTTAATATCTTTAGTCAAAATCAAATGTTGAAGCACCAAAAAGTCTTAAGTGAAATACTAGAAACACATTTTTATGAATGACTGAGTGACCATCTGGAAAATTATATTATTAATAGGTTCAGAAGGTCATCTTTGAATAGGTTATTTGCCAAAACAGTCTCTTCATTAATGTGTTCTTGATGAAGATCATGGTGAGATACCATTCAGTATGGCCTTCCTAATGTCATATAGAGAAAAACAAAATTTAGAAAAATGTTTTCAAGTTCGATATGAAGTATTGACATCATCATAGATATATTGTTTTATTTAAGATCAGGATCAGAGTGTTTATTTGATAAACATTAAGGTCTGCACTTTGAATATTTTTGAAAAATTCAGATGTTTTTGAAATTGTCAAAAAATTTAACACCAGTTGATAGGGAAAATGTTTTTTTAAAATATCCCTAATAGCACATGCTACAAGCCAGACACCTGCAAATATATGTGTATGACATAGCATTGGTAAATGATAGTAATGCAAAAAATACTTGAGAACAATTTTGCTACTGAGCAAAGAGCATACTGTAAAATCAGCATTCTCTTAGGGTACTTAGATCAAATCTGGCATGGATACAGTTTAATGGATATAATTTTCTATTATATCTTACAATTTTGAGGTGGTATCATTTTAAAAAAAATCAGTCCAGTAATGAGATCATTAATGTGATCCCATTATCGTCAGACTATTTTCTGAGTATTGTTAAAACTTATAGGATACTTTAGATAGTTAAACTTTAATCTTGTTTTTGAAGAAAATCAGCTTTTTTTGAACCACTGAAAATCAGAATTATTTTGTGCGAATTTACCTTTTTGTAAATCTTTTGAGTGTTACAAAAGCAAATTTAAATCGTTAATTTTTATTTCAAGATTACCATGAAATTACTAGTTTCTTGGGGATTTTGTTTATCGTTTGATTACAAATACATGTATTATCACACTGTCTCACTCGTAAAAGTGTAAAGTTGACTCATAAAAAAGAATCCAAGTGATATACAGACTTTAATTTTTTAAGAAAAGAAATGGACAATGTTGTTTATTTTATATCTTCAGCTGCGACAAGCTTATGCCTCCTACCTTAAAACAAATAGTATGGTGGAGAGACTTCTGTTCACTTTATTCCGATTGATGCCTAACAACCCAGGCAACATGTTTGAAGTGGAACATAAATTGGATGTCAAAGGTAATTTTATTTTTTTAATTGCTAGAGGTTCTCATCCGTTTTACTTTATTATTCTTGGATTGGTAATGTGCAAGTTACATTTTTACCTAAAGTTGTGCAAGAGTTGCTCAAAGGAAATCATTATGGAAAATTGTCTGGTAAGGGAAAAGTAGTCATTCATGCAATGCAGGTGAGATATTTGTCAAGAAAACCACGAGAATCATGCATCCAAGATGACATAACTGACCATAAATCATTTGTAGGTAATGGGGGAGGGGCCTTTAGATCTGAGTGGACTTGGATTCCACACTATTTTTGTTGATACCTTGTACATGAATTTCCTATTACACGTAATTGTGCCTTTCTAAGTTTTTTGTGTTTAGTTCCAGTTGTGAGGAGTTATTACCCTTTTTCCATCATTGTTAACCTCCATTACTGTATATCCTTGCTACAAGCATAGCACAGGAAGCATGCATCATATTCTGATACAGATTACATATATATAATTCAGACAGTGAGCAGTTTTGATTTTCACCATTCCACATCAATATTTAGATGAGATGCAGTCAGTAATTACTCAGGGTCATTAGACTGGTTTTTCATAAGATGTTCTTCTTTAGGCCATCCGGCTAGTTGTGGACCATCACTACTGTCTGTAATTTGCTTTTTCATATATCGGAGAAGAATCCTGTTGATTTCATTGTAAAATACACATAAATTATAAAGAAATAGAAAGGAAATTTTTTGTTTCATTTAAACTAAATACATTAAAATCTTTTCTGAGAAGAAAGAACCGTCTCACAAGAACAACACTTTATCAAGAATTTCATTCAGGAACGCACGTTAATTATCTCATATATTTTGTTTGTGTTTTATTGTCTGCCCATTATAGTTTTATTCCACTATTGCATAAACGCTAATTTACGTAAATTTATAACCCATGGTACACTTTTGTATCATCTTTAGAGACTCTTTTGTGTACCACATTTGGAATCTTTTTCAAAAGTCTAGGTTAAAAAATCAGCATTTTCAGTGTTTCATTCTTTGCTCATAATTCAACAGTTGTTTTAAGATAGAGTTGGTGCTCATATATATCGTTGTATCAAGATAGGTATCATTGTATATTCAAGCTCAAGGTCACAGTAATGTCACAATTATTCAGTTGTGTCTTGACAGTAGATACGTGAATTCCTTCTTGCTTTCAAAGCAAAGTGTCCAACAAACCCAAGTTAGTATTTCAATTTAAGCTTTTGAAACATGATGTTATATGATCCAATACTACTCTGATGTGAATTATTATCTTTTGTCTGTAACTTTATATTCTCTGTTGAATTGTAGCCTCAGCAAGTGTGCATGAGATACAGCGACTGGCATGTGGGGTCTACTTGATGACACTGGAGACTACACCTGCCATGGTGAGACAGTGGTGGAAAGAACAGGACAGGAACACTGCATCTTATGTCGACAAGTAGGTCTTATCTTTAATAAGCAAGACTTTATGTTAACGCTGTGAGTTATTAGGTATTGGTTTACACTTTGATAAATGGTTGATTGAGCAGGTATTGGTGGTCTATTGTTTCCCATCAGAAGGTGAGTAAATAAATTATTACATTCAGGTGGGAAACTTGCAAGACCTTGATATCATTTGGTGCATGGTTGAGTATGCCAGATAACTAAGGAAACATCCACTAGCTGTAGGATGCTGTTTATCTTGGATTGACCAACAGTTGGTTACACGATGCATTCACGATAAACACAAAGTGGACTTAATGGCTTTGGTGTTGTTGCTTCTGCCTGCTTGTTAAGTTGCTATCATCGACAATATTTTGTCTTAAAAAATACAACAGATCTTGCCAACTTATTAAGTCAAACTTTTGTTTATTTTGGCACTTAAGTATTGTATGACTTAAAGAAATGGGTAGAACTATTGTAAAAGTATGAGAGCCATACCATGATGGGTAGAACTATTGTATATGTTGCAAACATTTTGGTTTTGGCAGTTTTCACATACAAAAAGAAAAGAAAAGAGGATTCATTTTTACCAGTCTGCAATTTGCAATAATCTTCTTAATTTTATGTTTAATTTCTGTGACTAGGTTGGTTAAATTGTGAAAATGAAATTCACATGGAAATTTTCACAAATATGCTGTGAGATCAAGTTGGCATTTGAAATCACTTTTTTGTCACTTTATTTATATATTGTTTATTTATAAACTCAGTGGAACCAGTCTGTATGTTTCTTTCAGATACACAAGCAAGCATGTGAGCCATCTGCTGTGTAATGAAGAGATTCAAACTGTACAGAAGACAAATGTCAAGCTTGACAATATGACAGTAGGTTCCAATTTTGTATGTAAAAAATTACAATTTTGATTATTACATTGAAACTAAATTTTCCCATGCCTAAAAATTGTATTTTAGCAGTAGAAGACGTCTATCTCTGTAAAACAACTTCCCATAATTGGGAGAATTACATTAGCTGTAATAACCTTCTATGCACTAGCAGTTTGGATCTAGTCCAAGACCTGCAAGCCTGGAAAATGTAGAATAGGCCCATTGCACCCATCAAAATGTTTTAAGAGACAACTAGTGGAGACAGTAACTATAGTGACTCACTGTTAGAATGCTGAACTGATAGCCCACATCAGATTCCAACCTTTGTAACACTGAGTGGTGTGCCCTTATTTAAGGCACTTTGCTCTAATTGGCTTGGCACTAACCTATTTGTGTGGATGTAGTAAAACCTGTCTTAAAAGACTACTGCTATGAGAGACCACCTGTCTTGAGAGACCAGAATCTCCATGTAAAGATTTATCGATTATATAGTATTATGACCACCTGCTATGAGAGAACACCTGTCATGAGGGACCATTATGTGTTGGCAGAAGGGGTGGTCTTTCAAGACTATTCCACTGAGCACCAAACCAAGACTTATTAGGGTGCAAATAAAAGTCACTTAAGTAATAGTTTGATTCTCACAAAATTTAGACTAAAGAATAATGTGTTATGCACACATTTATTAAGTGAGCTCGTCATACAAGTTTTATGCTAAACAGAGGAGCTGACTAAAATTTATTTTCAGTTGAATACAAATTTGAGGTTGCCTTTATTACATATATACAAAAGTTTGTTGACAAGTTTATGTTGCTGGCAATGTTGGCAGTTGTTTTGTTACAGTGACATATAGTATAACTTCCAAAACTTTTCTGTGGAACACAATATTTGGTCAGAAAGTTTGGTAGATTTCTGAGATCAAATATAATTCTTTATTCACATTAAAGAAGGATCTAATGATTCTACCCAAGGGTCTAAATTTGCATCTGACATCAAGCTGTTCTAAGTGTTTGATGCAAACATATGATCTTGAGGTTGGATTTTCCCTATTGAATTATGATGCATAAGAAAGAAAGAAATTTTTTCTCATATTCCTGGTAGAAAAATAAGGATTAAAATCAAAGTTCTCAATATTGAGACATTAAAACTGCAGAACACCCACTGAATGTCCTAACCTTAAGAGAGCATAACAAATTAGGTTCAACTGAAACATTAAGTGCAAACTTTACATGTTTAGAAACATAACAACATGCAAAGAGATGTGGCTGAGATTGTTGAGGTAATGGCAATACACAGTATTCCAATTTTGTAATGAAGACAGTGCATGTGCATTAAACAGGTAAAAATATCAAGTCCACTCTTATCCCAAACACAGTACTAAATAATGATATAGTAATCAATTTAGCATTGATCTAGAATTGATATGACTTTCATAAATAATATTAATGAAAAGATGTATTTTAAAAAAGAAAAACAATTAACAATTTTTAAAACTCAAATACATTCTAGAATCTGAAACTGTCTCTAGGATTGTTCTTTGATGAATGATCTAAATGCAGACATTAACCTGGAACTGAATAAATGTTTCTGTATGTCAATGTATTGCAAATAATGATCAAGCTTACTACATATTCTGCTCAAATGCTGCTGGAAAATAAGAGATTTTCCAGTAGAAGGTCATGTGGTGAAAGACAGTATTTACATAATGAAAGACAGATATTCTCTATCATTGTTCTACACTGGAAAGCATAATATACAGACAATAATGTAAGAAAAGAATACCTTACAGTAGAACTGAATGAGTCATATGTGTGATTTGAGTTATCAAAGTTTCGATGTTATTTTATTAATGGTCTTATGATTCATTTCAATGCAAATGATATATGATAGTGACATTTTTATGCATCAACCTTGTTGACATAATGCTTTGTGTAGGTTACAATGATTTGTAAAACTTAGCATTCACTGAAACAGAAGTCTACATTTTTCGTGCTGTAGTTTGAAGTTTAATTTGTTTAGATGACTGAAAATTTCAGTTTACTACATGATGCTACAAATATAACATCCTAATGTGTGCAAAATGTTCTGATAATGTGGTCTGATGAATTTGCAGACATCTGTTGGTACACAGACACACTGATAGTCCTTGAGCTCCTTTTAGGTAGTAACAGAAAAGTTTATGATAGTTTGCTTACAGTCATCATTAAGAAAGATGATTTTGTGGTCTACCGAGACATTCAGCAATCATTATGTGGTTTACAGAGTCCTTCAGCAATTTTCAAGTGGTCTGTGATAAAAAGTTTGAGAACTATCTACTTGATAAATATCACATCACAGTCTTAAAATATAAAAGCTCAAACAGGAATAATAGAATAATTTATACCTTTGTTAAAAATGTATGATTAAATCACTTTCAGATCAAAACAAGGGCTATGACAAGGGAGGTAATCGCCACATATGCCCTAGCAGAAGTAACAGTAGAGATGGTTATTACCCTGCCTTCCAATTACCCTCTAGGAAACATCCAGGTTCAGAGTGAGAAGAGAGTAGGAGTCTCAGGACCTCAATGGGAGAAATGGCTGCTCCAGCTTAACATATTCCTGCAGCATCAGGTAAACATAACTAAGCAGTATTCCATTACCAAGGACGACTTATAATGGTAGTCAGGCAAATTTTATTAAGAAACCACCAATGGATGTGCCCATTATGAAAAATAGTACATACTGCACAATAGCATTAAAACCATAAATAGTGGTTGCATGTACACTCTGTCCTTGCTGTAGCAATATAGATAAAACAACCATCTGGCATGCTGTCCAGGTTTACAAGACAGAGTCTTTTTCCTGCTCCCATTGGGAACGGGAATGGGAGATATCTTGATTTGGTTCTTGTCATCCATTTGTCCATCTCAAGAAGCTTGTTGGCAAGAGTTTGCAATAAAACATTCAACTTAGGTAAAATTTACAAAGCATATTTGTAAACATATATAAACAAGATTTTCATGCAATTACAGAAATTTTTTCAGTTTGTATTACACATTTTTAGCTTGCCTGGCGGTAAGATCAAATGAGCTTTTGGTATGGTTGTGTCCGTCATTCATCTTGTAACATTTATTTCTTGTTTGTTTCTCAGAAACCACCTGACAAATGTCAACCAGACATGTAGAACAGCTTGGTATAAAGTCCTTTAAGGTTTATAGAAGACAGCAAAACCTTTACATGACATCTCAGAAAGTGCTGAATAGAATGTGACAAAAACATTTTGAATGAAAAACTTTTCAGTTCCTTACAATTGCTAGAAAGCAAAATCCTTTAACTGACTTCGCAAAAACTGCTCAACAAAGTGACAGCATCTTGCCAGAAAGGCTTAAATTTTTACAGAGGTCAATTTATCTTTCAGTTATGGCTGATGTTGCTAAAAACAGACAATCCTTCAAAGGATGAGTTTTAAAAAATTAGAATTTAAGCCAATTTAAAAGAAAGAATTAGGACATAAAGCTTTTCAGATTTGCACAAATTATGTAAATTTACTCATTGTTTGATATGGAACCATTACTTAAAATAGATAAACCTATGAAATGAGTTCTTCTCAAAAAAGGCTGGCTTGAAAGTCCTTTCACATTAATACAAATTATGTTAGGCTGCTTTCAGATATGACCTCCACTACTGTATACAGAAAACCTTTAGAATGACCATGAAACATTATGTTCATAAACATAATTTGATTTAACACTATCAGTAGTAACCTTCTTCGGTGGCCTAGTGGTTAGAGCATATGCCTCAGATGTGGGAGGTTTGATCCCTGGTCAAGTCATACCAAAGACTTGCAAAAATGGTACTAACAGCTGCCTTGCTTGACGCTCAGCATTAAGAGGTTAGTGTTAGGACTGGTCAGCCTGGTGTCAGGATAATGTGACTAGGTCGGACATCATGCTACATGTCTGCAGCATGATGCCCCAGTGCTAGACATCACTATAAACGACCACAATGCAGACAATTTAGCACTACAGCAGAAAAATTGTTAAAGCTACGTTAAAAATCATTATTACATCACACTATCAGTAGGTTGTAGTAATTAGGTTTATATACACATTCTTAATGCAACTGGAAATACAGATTGTGGAACAGTCTTTAACAGACCTAATAAATGCTCCCATTGTAACTTAAATTTGTTCTTGAAAAAGCTTAAAAATGTTAGGGCAGTTAAATTTATGGGATTATATCAGATTACTGTCCTTATGCAGTTCAGTTTTAACAAAATCAATGGGGTCTAATAATAAACTTAAAATTTGTTATTTAGAATCTAATTTTATGTATAGAAAAGTTTCATAAGTTGGAGACCTGTTTTTTTTTTTTTTTTTTTTTGCAGAATGGTAGTATCATGGATGGTTTGAGGCTTTGGAAGAACAACATTGACAAGAGGTTTGAGGGAGTAGAGGAATGCACGATTTGTTATTCGGTACTACATGGTACAAACTTTCAGCTGCCTCGCCTTCAGTGTAAAACCTGCAAGAAAAAATTTCACTCAGCATGTCTGGTAAGTTATTTCTTCCATCAAATGTTTGCTATTTGTTCTTGTCAGTAAACTATTGGCTTTTAAAGCTGTTGTCCAGTTACATTGGACGTTGCATTCCAGACTTTGTTCTGTTCTTCCACAAAAATATGATCCAGGTAATTTGAAAAGGGCTGTGGGTTTCATTTGTCCAGTATTCCCTCTTTTCATCATTTTTCACACATTTACTAGTAGCTTAAGCTGCCTGCATATCTTACCTTTTGATCCAGCTATCTCTAGTGATAATGGGGACGTTTGGTTATCTTAATTGATACATTGTGGTTTCATCTCCATGAACAATTTGTCAAGCAATCAGAGAATAGTTATTTGGATCCTTGTAGGAAAGGAAGGCTGAAAAATCCAATTTTGTGCACTTGGGTACCTACCATCTCAGAAGGGTGAAAAACACAGGCAGTGTCCAGCAGTAGCTTTTCTTTCCAATCAAGGTAGAAAAGCAAATTGTAACCTCTCAAGCTTGGAGGAAACTAGAAAAGACATTTGGTTTATTGGCTTTCCTTCTTACTCAACTTTGCAGAAACATTTCCTTGCATTTACAAAATATAAACTTAAAGTTTATATCCTTTGCCATATTTCTTGAAAGTTTGGCAATGGTACTTCATCTATCTTCCATTTATGTGCATGTAAATACATTTAGACTTTATTGTTAATCTTTTTTTTCAAATATTTTTATACAACTTGGGTTGCTAAATTTTCTCATGTTAAATAATTCTTTCTTTTCAGTACAAGTGGTTCAACACAAGTCATAACTGTACATGTCCTCTATGCCGGAACCTATTTTAAACTTGCTGTGATTGTGGAATTCAGGAGACTGTATGAGAAACATGATATCAGGATTTATTAATTTGTGCTTGATATGAGAAAAAAAAAATGTAAAATTTCAAAAATTGTGCATCTTATTTGTCATTTCTTACACAAATTTTTTGATGCGATTTGGCTTTTTAACATAGCTTTAACAATTCTTCAGTCATATCGCTACGATATCTGCAGTGTAAAGTTTATAGTGATATCTAGCATTGGGGCATTGTGCCGCAGACATGTGGCATGATGCCCCTCCTAGTCACTTTATCTTGACACCAGGCTGACCAGTCCTAACGCTAACCTCTTAATACTGAGCACCAAGTGAGATAGCTGTTAGTACCATGTTTGTAAGTCTTTGGTATGACTTGGATGGAGATTGAACCCACAGCCTCCCACATCCCAGGTGGATGCTCTAACCACTAGGCCACCGGAGTGGTCATTCAAAGCAGCACCTTCACAACATGTACAAGCAAGTCTATATATAGTTATATGGATTTAGCAAACTTTTAAACATGAATTACCCATTTAGTTGGTATCAATTTTGTAGCATCAGAACTTTTTTAATTACCACTTATAAATGAAATCATTTAAATAATACCTAACAATGTTTAAAATAATATATAAAGAAAACAAAATTTTTAAAAAGATTATAAATATTATTTATAAGTCAGTTTAAAGGATCATTAAAATAGCATTATTTTGGGCGTTTTGTTCTTTCATCTATGTAAATTGTAATCATTTTAGATGTCAAATCTTTCACTTTTTTTTAGTACACTGATTTTCATCCATTTCTAACTAAAAAAATAAAACTCCAAATTGATTCAGTTTGTCTTGTTGCATGATTACTTTTATTGATGTTAGGCTGCAAAAACACTAAAAGAATTACTTTGCTGTAGTGAACGAAAGCATCTTATGACATTTTGTTTCATGGTTTTATTTAGTGAAAATGAAATATAGTTTTAAAATATATTAACTATCCTTGTTTTTGACTTGGTAAATGTATTGCAAATATTCCAGCCAATTAAAACAAAAACTCTTAATTGGATGTGGAACTATAAACAGTGCCACATGATCACATGGCACCTTCATTCCAATAGCACCTGTAAATAATACAGCAAAATTGTTATAAATCACACTTAGTGTATAGCACATTAAATGAATAGAGATAAATTGGTGTCCTATTAAGGACTTGTAATAATTACCTATAACTTTGATTTATAATATCTGATAAAGGGGCATATAAAAACAGGCAACATATGAGTGACAAGGATAGGAGGTTAAAACCATAAAACTGTTAAAAATTACCAAAGATACTCATTTTGTACCATATTTTATTGCTGGAATCATCCCTGGCCCTTGAAGCATTAGTATGTGACTTCACTTTTTAAATGCACGTTCTCATATTGACAACAGCAGTAAATGAAAGTGTCACACCTAACTGAAAAGTGGTCTAACATGTTGACTACCTTACTGAGAAAGTCATAATAGGATTGTCAGGTCTGTTAATTGTGAACCCAAGTCCAAGAAGTAAATGACTTGTACACAGGAACTAGATAACTCTCTGCAGCATTACTAGTGTGAGACCTTGAGGGCATGAATTGTACATTAAATTAGGTGTTGGGCATGAACTACTAGCTTCTAAAAAATATACATATACGGTAAACACTCATCACTAGAATAGATGCAATGAAGTATTTTCACAAAAGAAGCTATGTCTCATTCCTTGATAAAGAGGTTTCAATATGATAATAACACTTTATTAAAGACACGTTACAAACTGGCTAATTCAAACAGTTTCTGAAGGTTTTGACTTCTTTGATTTTGCTGTGTTCACTTCTTCTCCTCTCTTCCTTTTCAGTCCTTTCAATTTTCTGGTTTGAAGTTTACTCAGATCCTGTTTTTGCATGTGAATTCTGCCCAGCTTACTTCCAAATGGATCCTGAGAAATGTTCTTGGTCTTTTTAGGCTAAAAAGAAAAACCAAACTTAAAAATTACAACATAATTTAATGTAAATGTAATGCATAGACTAATTGATCAAACTTCAAAATCAGTTGGTAAAGTTTCTTTTTTATGAATCTGCAGGTGCCAAATTAGGTCTGTCTGTCTCAATTTGAAATATTTCAAGTTTCATACAAAATTTCCTGAAAAAGTATTTTTCAACCCCCAAAGGAAGTACCAAGATACAATTAAAATGACACAGAAATGTTTCTGAATCTATTATATACTGCTGGAAAGTTAATTTTATTGTGCTGGGATGAGTTTCAGGAAAATGCAAAATAAAGAATTTATGTTTCTTCATGATCATTTCAGATAGGCAATAAATGCCAGGGTAACAAAATTGTACACCCTCACTAAACTGCAGGTATTATAAAACATAAACATTTCACATCAAGTGAACTTTGACCTTTTGATCAGACTCAATAGGAAGCTGCCTTTCTTTCAATGTAAGGCAACAATGCATCTGATAAAAATGGGGTGCAAGAAATTTAAAAAGTACATTTTCATTATGTGGAACCTAAAATGCCAAATTTTAGCCTGTGTTTTTTAACTTTGATGTCCTGCTTGAGAATAAGTTTGAATGGTTTCCTTTCCCAACATTATATCACACATGAATTTTTTTAAAAATTTGGTTCCTTGAAATTTGTGAAACAAAAACAAGTTTCCATCCTCAAAGGTACTGATGCTCACTGTCCAAAACAAATGACCTGGAATCAAAGAAAACACCGTTTTTCATTTTACATGTTAAGTGTTGAAAAAAGCAAGGATATTTGTCAACAATTACATGACTTTCAACTTGTCAGCTGTGGTGGCCATCTGTATTATTTTAATTTAGGACAATTTAGTCATCATAAATTGTCTTTTGGTTGAAAAAACCATTGTCAATACAACCAACAGCAATATTTGTGTTCAGATCAGCAACATGATTGAACTGTACGTCATCTGAGGTTTTCTGGTGAATACTGCATTTTGATACGACTTTGCCTTGGAGTAGCAGCAATAAGATTTTTGATGCAGCTGCTATGGTGGCCATACTGGATTTCAGATTGGCATCGTTTTCATTTACGACCATATACTTACTGTAAGAATTCATCTGGTGAAAACCAAATGTTGATTTCAATATCCACCTCAGAAGTAGCAATGTAAAAGCTTTCCAAGATGGCAATCATTATGGTCATAGCTAAAATCAGACAGGCATCAACTAGACCTTCAGATGAATTTGTGTGTAAAACTTCATGGCAATCCTCCAAGTTGTTTTGGCGGAGTATTGATAACAAATGTATGCCTACGGTAGACAAAAACATGACAGATGAGAGGCCATCTTATAAGATGTTTCATCTACAACCAGTAGAGCTAAAAGACTGCCACCTGAGCTCCAGTCACCTTGACCTTTCATCTATCAACATCAGAATCAATTGGGAGCTGCCCCTGCTCAAGTAAAGCATACCTGTTACACATGACAAAAATTAGGCCAATGGACTTGCCAGAAAAAAAATGTAAATCATATTTTCAGTTCTGGTGATCTTGACCTTGGAAGGGCAGGGATTTCAGTTTATGCGCACACAAAATTTACGTCTGTGTTGTTGTCTTCCATTGATGTTACTGCTGCAATCTTGAAATGGCTTTGTGATTGTTTTGCCAAAATAATGGATGTGAAAAGAAATGCCTGTCATATAAGCCATTCAAGAAACTGACTCTCAAGCACAAGTGTTTCCATCATAATGGTTTAGACTAAGTTCAGATGACTTAAATGCAAACTAGATTAGAATTGCTGAAAGTTGCCAGTGTAAAAGGGATAATACTATTGACACTTGCGTCTTGAAATGGGTTTTCAAAACATCAAAGTAATTCTGCTTTAGACACAGCTACTCGTTCTTGACTAAGAGATGAATAAATGCGAAAATGCGTAAGTGGCAGCCTGGAAACCTAATCAATCAATGCAAAAATGGACATTATGATGTTGATAAAGGAAGATGATATCTGTCCACTTCTCCCAAATGAGATGATGCAAGAATTGCTAAGATAAGACTAAGAGGGGGAAAAGGAATTGTGGGATAATGAACAATAGCTGGGAGTCCACATCATGTTGCAGTTATCTCCAAATGCTAATGATAACAAAGATTACCTACAGAAATTATATAATGCAGTATCATTTATTTTTGTGGGACCCAATTTTTGTGGGGAGCATACAAGACAATTTCATGGGTACTTCAAATTTTGGTTTTGCCTGTCCAAGTTTGCTTATTATTAGGTATTCAAGTTGGTAGTTTAGCCTCTAAAAATATACACATGAAGAAAAAATCGGCCGATTCAAATGGTGGTAACCTGTATGTTAAAAAAAAATATTACCACAAAAATAAATACAAATCAAAGACCTGAAAAGTTGTATAAATAGTTTTCATCCAAGTAACATCAATGGAAGCCAACAACACTAAGAGAACACTACCACCTCTATATGTAGAATCAAAACACCTGTAATGATCAACCACTTATACTGTTTTTGTCTGAGTGCTCAACTGCAAAGGAATCAAACACCATAGTGTGAAGATGCTAATTTTACCTTAAGACCGTAGAATTGATCTTTGTCTGCCTCAGATGAGATTATGGCAAGGCGGAATGAATCCCACTTATTAGCCAAACTAAGGTGCAACAACACTTGTTACCCACATCACTCCCTAGCATGTACCCTAAGTGGAACCAATGGAGTTAGTATTTGCATTGCTGTAATAAAGTGCATGCATCTTTCAAGAACAAATGAAAATCGTTAACTGATGAGCAAAGAGGATTTGGTACCGATTCCTCTATCCAAGGGGAGCCCACTATAGTCCGACATCCACTTTGGCAAGCAGATGGCTGCTTACCAATTCAACTGCTAAAACAACCTCAAGATGTGCTAAAGAAATTTTTAGCATGGGGAGAGGATAGGTAGTGATTGTACTCCTTACGTATTATGATCCAGATTCTTTTCAAAATTGAAGAAATAAAGATTCAGACCTAAATTTCACAGGATAACTGTGTCATGCATCTGGTTTATAGGAGTCTTCCAATGTGTTGCAAAAACTATTTATTATCAAATCAAACAAACATCATCTTCCTGTATTGCTCTGTACTAACCTTTGCTGTTTTGGGAACCTTGAGAGCTCTTTTGTAGAGGTCATTTGAGGCTAGTTTTGTCCTTCTAACTGTGAGATCTAGTGAGGGTCCCATATCCTCAAGCTCAATACGAGGAGTACGACTGCCAGACTTTTTCATGAGAATTCTAAATAAAAGATATGACTTTAATAGCAATGGGAATACAATACCATAGAAACATGCATGGAACCAGGATTAAACTAATGTATCTGATATATTATCCATAATCACTCCTTTAAAATAAAAGTTGAAATGCAACATGATATTCATACAATGTAACCCTAATACCAATACATACATATGAGTGTGTGTGCGACATTCACTAGCACAGTGACTAAAGAAAAACTAAACATACATGGTCCAAACAAAACGTGCAAAACAGAGAATGTGATTTATCTCATCACATGTAAGATCTGTGGGCTTCAGTATGTCGGAGAAACTGAAAAGCTACACAAAAGGATAAACCTTCATAGATCTGATTGGATGACAAAAAAGCTGTACAGAAGCCCGGTCGCAGAACACTTCTCCTTCCCTGGCCACACTTTCAGTGATATAATACTTATCGCTATTGTTAACAACCACAGCTGGAGTTCCGAAACCAGGAAGGAAAAGGAATCATACTGGATACGCCGCCTTAGAACATTGAAACCCAGCGGTCTAAACCAAGAAGACTAGAAAATGAAAACTATGCACTAGTAAAATTTAACATTTTCTAAATCTTCTTATTATCCTTCAATTTTTACTATAAGAATAACGGGTATAGAATCAAATATCCGGGATATAATCTGCGTTATATAAATGTACAAAAAGTAAAAATAGATGTCGCTTTGGCTTGTAGACTTTTAGGGAATTATACCTTTTCAGTTTCCGCATCTAGTCTATACAAGCTGGTTTTATTTATAGTTTTAGCACATGTGAAGACAGCCATGTAGAGGTTTACAAACACAACATTTTTGTTTATTTGTTTATCGTATATATGTTTTGTATTTGCCTTTGGAAAAGACTAATTAAGAGTCGAAAGCGCTTAAGCTAGTTAGTTACTAGTTTCGTACTGTTCAAGCTAGTTAGTTACTAGTTTCGTACTGTTCGTTGTCAGTTTATTGCATATATATATATATATATATATATATATATATATATATATATATATATACACACACACATACATACACACACACATATATGTTTAAATGGGGCTTTGAGTTTGCTGTGGTAAAATGCTCAATTTGCACTTGTACAGTCCCAAATTCAATCCCTACATAGTGCATATATGAAAGGTTATGATCACTAATAAAGGCACAGATTTAACACCAAGTTCAGTTACAATCACCTCAAAGGTAAATAAAATCCTATACATAACAAGTCACTGCTATTAAAAGACTGATTCCTTTTTGTATGATGTTAAAAATTGAACTGTGATAGCAGTTAAAATTGTGGGTTGGAGACCTATCCAGACCGGCCAGTGCCCTGGGATATCCTCAGGAAAGGCATTTAACTCCCATTTCTGCTTCATATAGCAAAATAATTCATGTTAACTACATCTTTCTCCCCAGTGTGATCAAAAAGTTTAACATGTGACCATAATGACTACTAACGATTTTAGCCTAAAATCATGGTGAATCATGGTGAATTTTTTACTAATCATGGAACACCAAATTTCAAGGTTTTAGTCAGTAAACTAGCTCAAATATTTAAAGTTGCAATGAAATTTGATCAATTTATATGTCTTCATGATCTATCTTGTCTGATGATAAACTACCACTTGATTCTACACTCTTATCTGTAAGACTGAAAGCATCTCCACTAGCTATAATGAGACGATAAAGCATTACTCCCTCATTTCTTTAATGCTTGCAGTATTTATAGTATAAAAAAACACCATGTTTATGAATACGTTTATGAAAGATGCAGAACAATGTAAATTTTTACTGACCAAAATTTAATTTGCTTTCAAAACTTCATGAACTTTAAATGTATACATCATGAAAGCATTGTAGACACATCTCCACACTTAAGAGACAACTAAAAAGGAAGTAATTACCATGAATGAATAAAACTTTTAGTCACTGCATGGATTTAAAGGAGTATTTATTTTTTTACTCTTGACTATGAATACTATTTAATAATCCATTAGGCAAACAAAGTTGGCCATCACTATTACCAAATATGTCTTACACATAAGTTAACTGCTGAATCAGCAAATAAGCTATGCTTTTCCATAGCCCATTACAACTGCCCTGTATAGAGATAATCCAGTTTACCTCAACTGGCTTAATCATAGATATTTATAGTTTGTATGAGACCTTATCTAACAGTTATCTCCTCTGCAATGCATTCATTCAATACAGCAGTCACATCAGCTGTGAGAAATAAATAGTGACTGCAACATGGAACTGGCCATTTTGATTTAAATGAGTAGGGAGAATTTAGGTTAAAAATACTAAAGTTCACTACCACAGTTTGATGACACTAAGGATAGGCATAACATATATATGACATCAGAACTGAGATAACAAACCATCTGTGCTCAAACCAATATTATGAAACTCAATTTAGAAAGAACTGTTAACATATTAGAAGCTGCTAAAAATTCAACAAAAAGGAAAAAAAAAAGTGACTGGATTGGCACAACTGGTTTTGTCTGAGTGCCTAACCCATAATTGTTTTTATATATATTTGTTCTAATAGTAGTGTCTAAGAACAAGATAAACCTAACTATCTTAAAGCATTTGCGTTAAGTCTATTTGCTGTTTACATGTTTATAAAAATGTCAGCATCTACTCTAATTGAGGTTTTTGCATTTGCGGTAAGTGTTAAAAATTCATAAATTACCAATAAGGTTTATAACTATTTGCACATAAATTTATTATTTATTTGTGATTATATATACATGCATACATCATTACTCAATATTTAATGCCGTTTTGAAATGAGAAATCTGTGAAATTACACATTTATTTTAAACAAAAACTTGAAATCTGAAACCCTTTAATTGTTCCTGCTGCTGTAGGGTTCAACACCATTTTTCAGCACAAAATAGGCTATACATGGTGGCCAGTATAAATGGTACAGGAAAAATCTGGTAAAACCACAGAAAGCATCTACCCACAAGAAGCTATTTGCAAGCTTTTTCATATACTGCTGGTCATCAAACCTGAGATTCAAGCCCATGCATACTGAGGTGAGATGGCAATGATCTGTAAAGGTGAGTGCTATAGAACACCCAGCTACTCAAGGCACCTTTAATTTAAGATAATACACAGTATTAGTTACAATGTGTGGTGGGACAGTATTGTATTCAGCAGTAAATCTAACCTGTAGTTGCGAATGTAAATTTTCCCTTCGATAGCTGTGATTATCACCACATGCTCAAGACCAGCAAGTCGTATCTGTTCTACTAATGTTCCTCGGAAAAAGTCTGAAATTGGAATGTGAAAAACATTTTGTAAATAATATTATAAATCTTTCCAAATGTTATTATCAACCAAAATGTCAGATCTTAATTAACAGTGTTAGTGTGCATGTCTGTGTATGATTTAGATTTTTAAAACAGCTTTAAAAATTTTTCAGTCATATTGCTACGATGTCTGCAGTGTGGCTGTTTAAAGTGATATTTAGCAATGGGGCATCAAGGTGCAGACATGTAGCACAGTGTCCCACCCAGTCACATTATCCTGACACCAGACAGACCAATCCTAAAACTAACCTCTCTTAATTAACAGTACCTAATAACAAAAATGTAACTGACATGAGAATTATTCATAACTGGGGCGGAAAAATGCTTCTCTAACATCTCATGGCAAGTGCAAACTTTTGCTGGTTAATTTTTATAAACATTTCCAGGTTTCTAATACAAAATCAGGAAACAGGATTTGCTTGTGGCATTTCATGAAAATCTCAATTCTGAGCAAAACTCTTTTCTCCATTTTGTCTCAATCTGTTATATATTATCCACAGATCTTTGAGAATTTGTCAGAATATCTGAGAAAGCTATATATATATATATATATATATATATATATATATATATATAAAAGGTAAGGTTAGCAATGAATCTTCTAGGTGGGTGGAGGTGTGCAATATTCAATTTTTTTAATGCTGTTCAAAATATTTTTACAAATCATGCCTTGTCCCCCCCTCAAAAAATTGAATGATAATGGTCTGTCTACCCTGACAGCATGGCTTTAAGAACAGCTGCAACAAAGTAAAATAAAAAAAATAAATGACTAACATCAGAAAATTCAGTGACACAATTTCCAAGATTAAGGTTGTGTGGTTTTTAATGCAGAATAGTCTCCCTTTGAAATTCACATGCGACCAAATTCACAATACACCACTCCCTCGATAACTCGCGCCCGGATAACTCGCGAACCCGCTTATAACGCGGTGTCCGGAATGTCTCCCGATTATTTTCCCAAGGAAAATATATTTTAAAATGTGTTTAAACATGAAAAAGTCGTGAAAAGAAATTGTAAATTGGCAAATTTAACCTTGATACATAGATCGTTTTTATCATCGAAAATGGTGATTACCGTATTTTCCGGGGTATAAGTCGCTACTTAAAAATGACGTGTGCGACTTATATGCATGAGCAACTTATACGATAAATTTTTTTTTAACGACTGTGACTGATGTGCAGTGATGATGTGCTTTAGCGAAATGCATCTGCCGGTATACGGGCAAGCCAATTGCTGGAAACTTACATATGGTACACGTAAGTATTAGACTAAGATTATCAAATTAAATAGTCAAATAATATTTAGTTATAAATGTGCTAAAATTTGTTGTTATTAATAAATAAAAAAATTAGAAACAATACTGAAATAACGATTGCCATTGTATTTCCTTTATTATTCCGCATGTACATCTTAGAATCTTGCGGTCTCTAAATTTCAGCACATTTTCCCACCCAAGCTGCTAGTCCTTTGAACTTGCTGCCCAGCTATTGTCATGTTCTTTTGATGTACTTAAATAAATACAGAATGCAGAACTGGGGTTATTTTGTTTTTTTAAACAACGAATTATGTCAATGTTAAACGTTTCCGAGACCTGTTAGGGCTTCATAATTTACTTTAATAGTAGGGTTTTTTTCATTTTTTCAGTTGGTTTTCCAATGGCTTGTTATAAAAAAAAAACAAAAAAAAAAACAAAAAAAAAAACAAAAAACAGCTGATTGCTCTAGTTTTAAACTCTGGATTAAGCCAAGACTGGCTTCATGGAGAGAACTTCAAAATACTGGTGATTAATAAAAAAAAAAAAATGGATGGTGAACAGTTTCAATAGTTAGGTGAATTCGCAATGTCTTCGTTAATGTATTAAAATCACTGTAGCGTATAAAGTGCCTTTGAAGTTCGCTTGGGTTGTGGAAATGACCGATATATAAATACGTACCGTTCATACAATGGAGCATTAACAAAATATAGTTTCACAATAACGTATGATTTAAAATTGTTATATTAGCGTAAGTCAATAAGTTTTGTTTTAAATTAAATTCGTGCCATTTATCATGGCACCAACAACTAGAAAAAATATGATGCAGAATTTAAGTTAAATGTTGTAGCATTTGTGAAAGGAAACGGTAATCGTGCAGCAGAAAGAAAATTCAATGTAAGCGAGAAGATAGTGCGTGACTGGCATAAAAAAGAAGACGAGTAAAGGTCAACAAAATAAAAACCAAGAAGGGAAATCGTAGTAGCAAAGCAAGTTGGCCAGTTCTCGAGGAGAATCTATGAAAATGGATTGTGGAACAGCGTGCTGCATGTCATGGACTTTCAACAATTCAAATACGACTCAAGGCAAAGTCAAAGTCTACTGTAATACTGACTTTTATATAACTCTTAAACAATTGTATAATATTTCTTACACGAAGTTGGAAATTACCAAATCGAATGCAATGGCCGGCTGTATCAAAGACATGATTATGGTAAGTGTGGAGGAGCGACTTATACACAGGAGCGTCTTATAGGGCAGAAAATACGGTATTGCCAGTAAAAATAGAATCCATATTGTGAAATTTGCATTTTTTCAAAATGTGAAGTGATATTTCTCAAACGTGTGACAAACCTCAAGTGTTATCGTGTTCTAATTTATGTCGTTTTAAACCTATTAAATTCATGTTGGTAATGGTTAAACCTTGTGATTTTTTTCCTTCCATTTTACTTCTACCGCAATAAAAATCTACACATCGTTTGATCGACAGTTTTTTCGAAATGTGTCGATCTTTTGTATTTGAAAAAAGTCTACTTTAAAATCAAACAATAAAATTAGAATGTATACCATTCACCACAAAAATAAGTGACGTAATACACAACATGTGAAGTACATGTGCTAAGCGAACGGAAACCAGGAGGAATAATGTTTAGATGATTTTCTCAATATATTCTGTAAGTTATCATGAAATTAATGTTGCTGT
This sequence comes from Potamilus streckersoni, assembly GCA_016746295.1. Classification (NCBI taxonomy): domain Eukaryota; kingdom Metazoa; phylum Mollusca; class Bivalvia; order Unionida; family Unionidae; genus Potamilus; species Potamilus streckersoni. The sequence continues at coordinate 244,516 of JAEAOA010000547.1, read as the reverse complement.
GAGGAAAAACTAAACAGATATGAAAATATATTTATCAACTGTTTATCTTAGCGCGATTATTAATTGAATATTCAACATGCCAAGCCACCCCACCCCCTTTTCCCTATGCGTTGATCCCATTGTTATATTTGTTGTTTGTTATAGGTCCCTCGATAACTCGCGCCCTCGCTTATATCACGGTCGATGTTTTTGGACCCCAATGTCCGCTAGTTATCGAGGGAGTGGTGTATATCAAACCAAAAATTTTTAACGAGATTTCATTTTCAGCAATAAATTTATATGTTTGTAAAATAAATTAAAGACTGCATTATCATTTGTCATCAAACTTAAATACTAAGGGTCTTTGATCAAGGCCTGTAAATTATGATCATCACTAAAAGCTATGACCTTTAGCCAGTTACATCACTGAGGATTTTTAAGTTCCTCCTGATGTAGAGTATAAAGTTCTTGATTCTCTTTGAGGTCTATGTGATCTGGACTTATGATCTTTACCATTATATTTAACACCCAACTCTTATGGCCTTTTCACGGTGATAATTCCATATATTAAAAGCATCATGTACCATTCTGTTTGCAAAGAAATTTATGTCATTGCTTCCAAGTTGTTTTTTGAGAAGACAAAATTACAGTCAAATCATGTATCCTATGTTAAATAAATGGGAAACAATGGCTTTAGGGAGATGTTTTAGTGATCTAGAAAGAAACAAAGGTGAGGATCCAGAAGAGAATTTGTATGTGTGCACCTGAGCTAATCTGGATTAATCCTTGGGCCTTTCCCATCTGAAATCTATTTATTTCTCTTGTCCAAGATGTAACAGAATAAGTGACATACAATCTTTGTCTTGAGGTAAAGTAAGGAAACCAACAAACATGCACAAATATATACACACATTACACTCAGCTCTAAAAGTAATAATTACCTAGGAATAAATTCTTGATTCTTTTATATTCACCATCCTGATCAAATATATCTCCAGCAAACATTATGCAAGGCTTTGTTCCCACCGCACATTTACTTCCCTGAAATAAACATGAATGATTGTACACTTTTCATATAAAATACTGTTTCATCTGCAAATGTGCTTTAACTTAAAATGTTACTCTTTCAATTAATCCCACCTGAAAACACCACCTTGAACAGATAATATTACTATTCCAATATGGATATTACTATTCCAATATGGATAATATTACTATTCCAATATGGATAATATTACTATTCCAATATGGATATTACTATTCCAATATGGATAATATTACTATTCCAATATGGATAATATTACTATTCCAATATGGATATTACTATTCCAATATGGATAATATTACTATTCCAATATGGATAATATTACTATTCCAATATGGATATTACTATTCCAATATGGATAATATTACTATTCCAATATGGATAATATTACTATTCCAATATGGATAATATTACTATTCCAATATGGATAATATTACTATTCCAATATGGAATACTGTCACATACCATAAAAGCTTTCCATTTCAATATTCCACATACAAACTGCAACTTAAATATTTAATTTTCCTATTTTGGCAATGATGCTACGATACTAAAAAAAGCACCAGTAAGTCTCAGTTTTAAGCAGGTTAAACTAACATCCTGCAGCAGGTCAGTATTTCCTACTTTTCCATATCTGAGGGCACATTACTGCTTAACACTGCATCTGATTACGTTATTTGGATGTTCCATATCAGAACTACCATCTACATTATTGTTTATTCAGAAATTGAACTATCTGATACATTAGAGTCATAAGAATAAAATGCACCTGCAGGAAACATGGCTGAGTAAAGCAACAATTTTTAAACCAATTCATTTTAAAAGATCTTGGTTACTGATCTGTACACATTTTCAGCAACTGAATAAAAGAGCAGACAATACTGCTACCATCAAAAACGTGAATGCTATATCTCAACATGCTTACACAGGTGAGAGAAATATTAGTCAAAACCGTACATGAAACTGGACATATTTTTTTAAGACAGTGGCATCAACAGCCAAAAAAAAAGAATGTTTACTACCGCACTGATTTTAAAATTTTCACTTTGGTGTTCATAACTGCCGTCAGTGACTGTGTGACGATTAATTACCACCTGCATCAACAATCTTATCTGTAACAATAAGCAATATTCCAAATGAAATCAAGATTGGCAAGTAAAAACCCATGTCTCTGACACAACACAGGTCACACAGACCTTTTAATGAGTGAAAATATCTCTAAAGTTCTATTTAAATATGAAATCTGGGTTAGAGTATATAACATGCACTCAATCGATTTGAGTTCATTTTTTAAAAATTACAACAGTATATCTGAGCACATCCAATTTAGAAGAAATCAGCTTTTAATTGTTAATTTTTCCAAATGAGGTTTGCTTTCTCATACACGCACTGAATTTGAGACATGTGACTAGACCTTGTGGCCAATTCGGTTTTAATGCTTTCAGGTATGAGGAACTTAATCATGTGTGCAAGGACAAGGTGGCCATGTGTATATACTAGGATCAAAAGTGCAAGCAACTGAGCTTGCTACATTATCAGTCACAAATGAATGGATACATAGTGGATATCTGTGTTTTTAGAGTAATGTGATTATGATGTGATGATTTTTAACATAGCTTTAACAATTTTTCAGTCATATCGCTATGATGTCTGCAGCGTGGCAGTTTATAGTGATGTCTAGTACTGGGGCATCATGCTGCTGACATGTGGCATGATGTGGCACCCAGTCACATTATCCTGACACCAGGCCGACCAGTCCTAACACTAACCTCTTAATGCTAAGCGTCAAGCGAGGCAGTTGTTAGTACCATTTTTGTAAGTCTTTGGTATGACTCGACCAGGGGTTGAACCCACAAGCTCCCTCATCCCATGGTATAACTCGACCAGGGGTTGAACCCACAAGCTCCTTCATCCCAGGCAGACACTCGAACCACTAGGCCACCGGAGCAGTGATATATATATTTTTAGAGTAAATATATGGAAATATTTCACACATGAAGCCAAAACATTTTACTGTTATGAGCAGTGAAGTCAGGAGTGACAGTACAAAAAGTTTCCACTTTAAGAGTCAAATATTTCTTACTCAAGAAATTTAGGTTTCTTTTTATTAAATTTTTTTAAAAAGGATGAACCAATAATTTGCATGAATTTTCTGTGCTAATGCACCTAACTGCTTTATTATGTCAATAAAAACAAATTTCTAAATTTTTCAATAGCTTGGGGAAGATGTTTTAAAAATTTATTGTCTACACATTAAGCATCAAATTGTGTATTTTGTTAAGTAATGACTGTATTCATATGAAAATGAGATGTTTTTTTATTTTTTGAAACATATGTTTTGCACAAATTGGCACTGTTACAGTGGGTTGTCGCAATGTAGAGACATCAAAGAGCAGATTTATCCAACAACTTCTGAGTGTAACATTTTTAAACAACAGATTTTAATGACTTGAGTCTACTTGTAAAGATATTCATTATACTGTTTATTTCTGCATTTAAACATGAATATTTGTGTGGCCTTGGAAGGCTTGCAGTCAAGTTCATTAACAGATGCTGTATCAAATTTCTGATTCTCAATTTGGCTTACAATCAACACAAATCAATGATTTATCTGTTTATGTTCAAACAAGATTATGATGTGAATTAAATTGCTATCTAAAAGTATATTTAATACTATTTTTTACTCAAGTTTTTTTCCTTAAAAATGTAAATGTGTGTACCATTGTCATAGATTATTAAAGGTATACAATAATGTACAAGTGACACTGCAACAGGTCATGTAAATTCAGTCAGACAGTTATCTGTATTCATGTAGAAAGCTAATTACATAAAATGTAATACCTGAAGCATACTTTTCTGTATGGAGTTCTTGTTTAGGCATTACTGATGACATCTCATTGATTGCACAGGTGTACACTAGTAGGACTTCTTCGGACACATTTTAAGATCTGTGCATTTTGATGTGGAGGGAGAGGAAGGGAGGGAGAGGAGGAGCAGAAGAGAAATGGAATGAGACTAACTATGGAAATACAGGTGTGAATAAGAGCAGAGATATTTTGCAATGAGAAAAACCCCGGTAATTCCAAATGTGATATTACCACAGTCGTGATCAGTGTTATCACCAATGTGGCAATATCGTTTTTCTACCACTGAATAATTTCAATACCTCACTTTGAAGTATATAATTTGGAGTTTTAATGTAGCTTGAATATTTTTTCAGTCCTATCATTATGTCTGCAGTTTGGCAGTTTATTGTGATGTCTAGCACTGGGCTATCATGCTGCAGGTATGTAGCATCATGTCCCACCCAGTAATATTATGACACCAGGCGACCAGTCCTAACACCAACCTTTTAATGCTGAGTGCTAAGCAAGGGAGCTGCTACTACCATTTTCATAAGTCTTTGGTATGACTCAGCCAAGGTTTGAACCCATGACCTCCTGCATATTCTGGTAGAAGATTGAGCTTAAAAATTTAATTATGTAGGTCAGAAATGTATAGGATAATTGTCTGCTGTGGAATTCAGAAAGCAATACAAGTCAAGACTTTTTTTATATTACTCATTTTTATGAAACCATGGAAAAGTGGTGAAGCATATATTATTTAATCAATGCAAGGCATCAATGCAAGTATGAAGACAAATAATAAAACTATAAATTTGCAGGGCCCCGATTGTTCAAGTGGTCTAAAGTGCTCTCTGTTACAGATCAAAGCCATCTCACCTCTGTCTGCGTGGGTTAGAGTCTAAGATTTGACGAATGTGGATATGTGAGAAAGCTTGCCAGTAGCTTCTCGTGGGTTGGTGGTTCTTTCTGTGGATTTCCCGGTTTCTTCCTCGACCATTAATACTGGCTGCCATGTATAGCCTATTGTGTGCTGAAAAATGGTGTTAATCCCCACAACAACAACATAAATTTGCAATCCTATAAATGGACTGTTGTGATGAAGCTAGAAAGTGAGTGGCTATATTATGGAAATTCCTCTTTCTAAAAATAGATGTACTCTTACATCATGCAAAGTGCCATATTCGTTTCTGGCCTTGTCATTTTGGTAGAAGGGTCAAGTTTATTTATATTTTGACTGCTGCCTTAGTGTGTTGTTGATGAATAGTAACAAAAATGTTTTATCGCAACAATGAAATTAGGACAAACAGTCTGGTATGAAGACCCTTGTACATTTGTACATGTTGCAGATTTCAAACCAGTTTAGAATTTTTTTCACAACTTTCATCTTACAGTGAACTTTCAGAAAGTAAAAATAAATTCTAATTTAAATGGTACTTGATAAAGCAATCTGACTACTCTACAATTATAGTACTGTAATCTGGTTACTCCTATCAGTTAATATTAATTGTAATGTATAGTTTCTATTGTGGATTGAATATGACAATTTTTCTACACATTCAAAGTGTGTTTATAAGAAACATATAACACAATTTTCTTCTTGAAAAAAATTGTAAAAATTAGTAATAAATACTAATATTCATAATGACAAATATAGGACATAATTCAAATAAAAGTACGCACACATGCACAAACACACATACATTTCATTTCTTGCTTTGCTCCACCTTCTCCCAATACTCTTCAGAAGTCACTTCTCTCTAAATTCTAAGTCTTGCCTGACCCTTGATACAGACATGTAAAACACCAACATTTATCACCAAAAGATACTAGAATTTAATTTGGTTCATATTAGAATACCTGGACAGAAGCAACATTGTGCTCTTATAATTTAATTTTGGCCTATTTTTTCATTATATAATAAACCCAAAAATTTGGAAAGTTGGTATAATAGCTTTTTTTAAAATGATTAATGCAGAGTACTTTCATGATCAAGCAGGATCTCAAGATAGATACCAAGCTTGCTTTTGATATCAACTAAGTATCATTCAACACAATGGAATGCCAACATATTTTGACGATTGTTTGATAATGGGAATTGGTAAAACACAAATGAAATCCAAATAAAATGAAAGAATATCCTAGAGACAAATGTATACATGCTGAACTGCTATGTGTAAAATTATTCACGTACTTACTTTTATATCAAACATTGACTGAAATTTTTCAACCCCAAATTCTACCATATCAAGTACATGGTAATCAAACATCCTCCCTGAAATAAAAAAAGAACAATAAATATATTTTTAACTTCTCTTTTGCAATTCTAAATTAAATATACAAGGGAACAATTTCATAAGAAATAAAGCATTGCAGACATTACTGATCTGTGCTATTTTTCTTTACATTTAATTATTTTGATTCTTGTTATACAATAATGCAACAATCTTAAGCATAATACATTAATCTCGGCCTAAACAGGAAATATGCACATTTCATCCCCCATCCCATCTTGCAGTTTTAAAAAGTCTCTAAGGACACTATACGAACATTTTCCTTCTCTATTATCATGTTAGCCCGACATTTCTACTTCAATATCAATATCTACTTCAGAAACTTCAAAACACTGCTGCTCGGATCATCCTTAGAGTACAACGATCAGAGCATGCCTCTCAATATTCCCAATATGAAGTTGAAATCATATGGACGTTCTTTTGAATACCAGGGTCCAGCAACGTGGAACGAACTGCCCACTGCACTTAGACACAGTGATTTCATTCAAGAGTGCCCTTAAAGCACATCTTTTTCAACTGCAAGAACAGTCATAATGACCTAATAATGTATCCTTTGACCGTATCCTTACCTTAAAAATATTTACAGTATGTTTTTTCTGTTTCTAATTTTTGTGGTGTTTGTTTTTATTTTTGTAATCATTTCATCATATATGCTTTTTATTCATTTTAAGCGTTGACAAATGTTGTAAAGTGCTTATAGCTTCTAAAGATTAGGCGCTATATAAAGTCCAAGTTATTATTATTATTATTTAAAGTTAAGTCCTATTAGTACACAGTATTCCAGGCAGCCAATTTATCTGAATAATTCTGTTTCTGTATAATGGACATTAAAAAAAGAAAAGTGCCTTAGTGAATCTGATGATTACAAGCTATAATAGTTTCTTTTTCAAAACCACTAATGAGTCCAAATGCACACCTGTCACAAAACTGAAACAATCTGTTTATATTTTTAAGTTTGAAGACAGGAAATAAAGTTTAAGGTCTGCCAATAATATTATAAACAATTTTAAATGGGAAATATGGCTGTTTTCATTTTTGGCTATTTTAGATAAAACTTGCCTACTTACCCACAACAATGTTATGAGGCCGTTTCTTGGAATGTGATCCAAACATAAACAATGCTGAATCACTCTTCTGTGCAAAATATTCCTAATAACAAGAAAAAAAGCAATTGATTTAAATAAATTACTTTATAACTACATCTGAATCAAATAAAAGCATAGATGTTTACAAGAAATTGTACAGTAATACAAAATTTGTTGATTAAGTTTCAGAAACTGCACCATTTGCCAAAGTGGTAACAGTTACAACACAATGGTCAGTCATTTATTACTCTGGGAGATATTTTGTGAACTGGCCAGTAATTTACAATAACTTTCAAATCAACAAACATTAGAAATACTACTTAAAATAAAAAATTTTTTAACAATAATGTAATAACTTGTTATGTGTGATGTGCAGGCCTTTTATATGACTGCCTCTGCTAAAAAGAATCCTATTAAGTTTTGTAAATTTGATTGTACTCTTGCTAATGGATTCATTTCATTGACTTTATTTTTTAGTGAATGAAATCAATTACAATGTAGTTCTCATATTCCATTACATCTGACAAAATTCAAAATATATACTCACTTTACAAAGAAAATATTACAAAGTCTTATGGGAATGTCTCATTTCAGAAACTAACTTGTTTTCATTACTGCAAACTGTTAAATTAGTTCAAAGATGAAAATGAAAGGTCTGTATTGTTTACTTACCAAAGGAGATGAAAATGAGAAGTCTCTATTGTTTACTTACCAAAGGAGTTGAAAATGAGAGGTCTCTATTGTTTACTTACCAAAGGAGTAGAAAATGAGAGGTCTGTAATGATTACTTACCAAAGGAGTAGAAAATGAGAGTTCTCTATTGTTTATTTACCAAAGGAGTTGAAAATGAGAGGTCTCTATTGCTTAGTTACCAAAGGAGTTAAAAATGAGAGGTCTCTACTGATTACTTACCAAAGGAGTTAAAAATGAGAGGTCTCTATTGATTACTTACCAAAGGAGTAGAAAATGAGAGGTCTCTATTGATTACTTACCAAAGGAGTTGAAAATGAGAGGTCTCTTTTGATTACTTACCAAAGGAGTTGAAAATGAGGTCTCTATTGATTACTTACCAAAGGAGTTTCATCCTCGAAAGGCCTCAATATGTTCCTCCTGAAACAAAGATGTTATGAATTATGCATACATGTTGTACTTGTGATTTTAAATCATATTTATATTAAAAGTAATATATCCATGTATACATTTAAAATTACATTTTAGCAATAGATTAAATGACCTCTGGGCTAAAACATCAATGGGGAGTTGACTCTATGTATAGACTAATTAGGAACTTTGATGAAAATTACAATGTTGGTACCAGTGACCTTGGCATTTTGGCTCCTGCTCATGTAAAACTTAACAATCAAAGGCAATAAAAAAAATAAAAAAGGAAATAAATTAGTGTGCAAAAAAAGAAAATCAAATTTTAGCTCCATTGTATGTATGTATGTATGTATGTATGTATGTATGTATGTATGTATGTATGTATGTATGTATGTATGTATGTATGTATGTATGTATGTATGTATGTATGTATGCATGTATGTATGCATGCATGTACATATAGGGTTTAATGGCACATCACCACAATACTTGCTACATGGTACCTATTACAACAGACCTGTTTACCCATAAATTTTCCTGTCAGTATTTTAAGCAATGCCTGTCAGTATTTTCAGACCAAAGTCAGTATTTTCAGCACACAAATAGTAGATACTATCAATATACTATAATTATCATTATGTAGTATTACATGACATAATGACTATACAATATTGTGTAAATAACTCTTAGTTTGCAAAGACGCTGGTATTCAGTTAATTCTGTGTTTCAAGGCACAAATATGCAGAAATTGAACACCACCGACTTAAACATCCTGTTCATATTATAGTGATAAAAACCACAAAAAAAATACAACATAACCAAATTTATTGTTATTTACCTCCGTTACTTTCTCTAGAAATTCTGTTTTCTCAGCTTCACACATATCCATAACATTTTAATTACAGCCAATTCTCTATTTTACATGGTTAAGGACGACTTGATATAAAACATTATGACAGACATTGTTACCACCCATCCACTTAGAAAATAATAAGTTTATCTAGATAGGTGAAGGCAATCTTATTTATCTGAAAAAATCTAGTATCATCTTTGTCAATATTTACTAGAATGGAAATAAGGTTAATAAATTATTTTTCATTTCTTCCGTTAACTTGTCAGCTGTACACAATGACAAATTCATGTTTGCGATCAACTCACATAGAATCGCCTCAGCAAGTATTATTTGTTTTTGAAGTATGTTTTGATCACTGACTTCCTTTCCTTTCATCATTGACAAAATGTTTCTATTTCCATTCACTAATGATTTCAATTTTGTATGATTTTCCGATTCCATATACCGTGAACAGTCACTCCTTCCACCATGTGCACAGGAAAAGTCTAAGTTGCAAACAGTGCAATGCACAAAATGTTCTCCTTTTGACGATGGTTTAAGGCAAAGCCACAGAGTAGAATAAACTGGTAGAAAATGCTGCTTTCTGTGTTAGACTTTCCATTTTCATCATCAGTTTCGTGCTGAAACTTTCTTGTCGGCGGCATTTTTCTTTGTTTAAACAACCAGATGTTGAGAATGTCAAAATAAGTGACGTGGCACAAAATGCGGACGCGGATGCGGACTGAAGAGACGATACAACGAAACGAAACGGATAAAAAAACGGCTTAAAAAAATTAATTTTAAAAAGTAATAAATAAATGCAACCTCAAATCGTATTTTCAGTTCAATGACCGTATGACCGTACGGATGGGCTTTATTCCGTACAAATACGGTCGGGTAAACAGGTCTGTTACAAGGTCTAAAATGGCAAATGTGAAGAAATGCAGACAAATTTAACTCAGGCAGGTTGATTATGAGCCATAGCAAAGTAAATGCACGTGAATATGTGAAAAGCAAGCAATCCAAATGTACACAGTATGCAACCATGATGCACTAGCAGACTGGTGTATCTTATTGTCATTCTAGTTATTCCAAGTTGAATGTTCATTATTAAGTGGTGTAGCAGGGCTGAGCAAATCCCATAACCAAACGTCCTGAACGAGTAATTTTTGAAGTCGGGCAAGTAAAATTTTCCAAGTTGCTAGTCCGGGACAAGTGTTTTTTTTTTAAAGTCAGTCTAGTTTTTATTTTCGTGCTTTAATCACTATATCTACCTTTACTTGGCCAATCATGCATCCGGGTGTACCGAAAACTTGATTCTAGCCACTTTGTGTAAAGTTACATCCTGTTACCGCTTGACTGCATTTTGGGTTAATCGGCAAATCAAAACACCTCAAACTAAAGAAAGCCAGTATGATAAATTAGAAGTGTTGTACATGGTTTTCTTGCAATGACTTTACTCAATCTAGATCATGACGAGCGACTTAATATGATTTTAATGCAGCGAGTCAGGGTAATTAAATTAATGATAGGTATTTTCCTGACATCAGTGTCGGTTTCCTTTATGAACTGATTAAATGACAGTAATGATTCTTTCATTTTAACTGTTCCACATGCGATATTGTATTTGAAGTGAAACAATTACACTATAGTCCGAGTCAATTAACCTGATTGTTTGTACCCCCCTACTAATTTCAATAACGGAAACCTTTAAGTTGATAAAATGTGCAATGAACTTGACTAAGTCATTCATTGATTCATTGATTTATATTTTATAACAAGAATGGCCATAACACTGTCATCGTCTGGGCGTTTCATGCTTAACGGAAGTTTTCAATATAATAGACGGACATGCTTGAGATCAATTTCCAGTTCCTGGCCCAGTCCATTTTCAGCAATGGGGTGTATGTGCGACTAAAGCTGTACATGCATAAGTCATCTGCTTCCTATATTTAGTGTCAAATCAAGCAAAGGAAAATAATTACAAAAAAAAGTGCGCCTTTCACGTGGATTTAACAAGCGATTTCATTAATATGTCTGTGTGTGCAAAGGAATACAATTCCAAACTGAATGTTATGGAAATTACGGAATTATCTGGCAGTTACCGAATAGGATGAATTAGGTCATTATTATGTTGTCAGATGGAAATAAACTGCCCTATAGTGTACAAAATATGGTGCCATGTTAATATGGAAAGTCCATTAAGCATGAAAGGTGCAAGGGGTTGCCAGTATTAGTGTCATTTTGGTCACAGTCAGGTTAGAAATTATAAATCAATGATTCAGTTGACTTAGTTCTGTGCACTTTTTATTTATTGAAATTGGTAGCATCGGACTGTAATTAATGAACGGTTTCAGTTCTTATTTAAAAGAGAAAATTGATATGATCACTTTAGAAGTAGTTACCAAGCAAGCTGATAGATACTCCTTGGATAAAATGAGTTTGATAAACCATTTTCGTAAGGAAGGTAATAATGGCGATTTGGAGAATGTAAATTTGTTTGAAAATGGAGGGTTAAAACGTAAGACAGATACTAAGTGTGCGGTAGCTATTTCTCCAAAGAGACATAAGCAACAATCAGTCATGGCAAAAAATGTCAAATATGACACTACTAAGAGACCGAGAAATTTTTAGCCACATTGGGTTGATTGTTATCCCTGGCTTGAATATATTGTTTCGGAAGGAAAGATGTTCTGCAGTTAATACAAACAATATCCAAAACTAGCACAGGCGGGAAATTCACCCAGATGAACATTTATACAAATGGACCAGAGCTTGAGGACTTTAACTCAGACACAACTTTCAACTGCTGGCTTAGTGCTGGTGCCAGACAAAATACATGGACATAATTTTCAAACCCATCAGCTAAAACATATATATGCAAACCTGAAGAAACCAAAAAATAACAATGTTTTTGAAAAATTAAATTCTTTTAAGAAATAATTGTGTTGTATATTATTTTGTTTGTGTTTAGTATGGATTACATACATTTCATCAAATCTCGGCAAGTGATTACGATTTTGAGACTAGTAAAAAGGTGGGAATAGAAAAGAGTAAGGTGGAACTAATGAAGAAAAAGGTGGGACTAGTGAAGAGAAAGGTGGGACTAGTGAATATTCTGAAACCACTTGTCCTTGTCTAGTGGTTAAAATAATATTTGCTCAGCCCTGTGTAATGTCTTAATATGTTGCCAAATTGATCAAAGTCTACTGTAGAACATAATATTTGGAGTAGAAATCCTCCTCTCACCTTGAATACAAAAGTCCCTGAGGCTCTATTATCAGATATTCTTTGGCAGTAATAAAATCTTCAAGCAGGTTTTTTGGTGTCAACAGTGGATGTAAGTACAACCACTTACATTTTGCACCAACAAGAGATCATTAGAAGTCATGTCAATATTCTCATCTAAAGTAAATATAACACTTTCAAGACTGCCAACATGGCAACCAGTGGATGCAAAACTGATTGGTGCCATTCTCATCCAACTAATTATTACATAAAAGCTTTCGATGAAAATTCCATGTCAGCATCACCATCTCGTCAAATGATTACCATTTTGTGACTAGTGAAAAGTATGGAGTAGCAATGACAAAATTTGCAAGATGGATACCATGCAAAAAATTTTTTTTATTAGCTGGATCCCCAGAATCAGATTTGTTTTGGTTGTGGGAGTGGAGAGAACATCATGCTACATCATTGTGGACATCAGACTGGAACTTAGAGCTATGCGTCAGTTTTGTGATGAAAACCCCAGCTTGATACAGTATGACTTTCCATTTAAGAAGAGCAGCCCAAAAAAGATTTTCAAGATGGCTCTTGTGGTGGCTACATATGATATCTGATCAGCACCATTTTTATTAAGGTCCATCAAAACACCAGGAAAAGTCTTTCAGTGAAAACCCCATGTCAATATAATTATTCAAACAAAATAACAAATTTTATCAAGATGGTCCCATTACCTATATTGTAGGTCAAATCATCACTAATTTCATTTAATACCAACTAGTCGCCAAATAACAAATTTTATCAAGATGGTCCCATTACCTATATTGTAGGTCAAATCATCACTAATTTCATTTAATACCAACTAGATGCCATAAAAAGTTTATGTTGGAAAAACCCACATGCAGGAATGGCTTCCATTTTGAAGGAATAGCTATAACAAGATTTTCAAGATGGCTGCCATATCTGATTTAAGATTTCAGATTGTCACAAATTTTATTTAGGACCAACTAGACATCACAAGAAGTCTTTCAGTGAAAACCTTTTCTCTATAACCGTAGTGTGAATTTTCTATATATCTAAGTGGAATTTATTACCTAATGTAGTGGTAGAGCCAGAAAATGTGATCAACAGGTGTCAGACATTCATGTGCAGTGTTTCAAAAATTAATGAGGATGCTGTATCAATTGTCTTCATCAGACAACCAAAAAGAAATATGAAAGTACAACCATTGTATTTGTCTTCTTCATCTTTCCTGCAGATTTTTCCAGGCCACTCGTGACCTGAATATTTGCTTGCGAGAGAGAGAGAGAGAGAGAGAGAGAGAGAGAGAGAGAGAGAGAGAGAGAGAGAGAGAGAGAGAGAGAGAAATAGAATTCTAACCTTTTGTATGTGACTGAATTAGGTTTCTTCAAGATATGCTGAAAGAAAGAACCAAATCAAACAATCAGCCACATTTGCACCATGGAAATAAGCTGTGCATTTAACTTGAAATTTCCTATCTTTCGTGCTGCTTGCTTACAGTGACAGCATGCTTACTGTAGCCAGTGATTGCTATTTTTCAGTCCTATGGACCTCATATGCTATATAGCAATGGGTGATTATCTGATTATCAGAAGAAAATGAGAGTTATCCATTGATGCATTATATTATTTTATATTGTCAGCACTTTACTTCATTTGGAACAGTCATATTTTGGTGTGCATGACCTTCATTTGCATATATTGTTCAGTTTGATACTGAACCTAGTACGAAGTAAAATACAATAGTTTTGACATATAGCACATTCAATACCTTACATTTCATATTTTGATGATTTCACCGTTTCCTTGGAGAATTCAAATATGAAACTACAAGTCTTTTGTGTGTTCATTTTGTAACCTTTTTTTATAATATATATGCTACTCTTTATTAACTATGTATGCCAGTAATTAAATGAAAAAGAACTTTGAAAATATTTATAATGGTAGTTTCCTTCTGATGGAACTGTCTGTAGACTTTCAGCACTGGCATTAACTTGGAATGGGGGAGGGTTTACAAACATATATTGATCAGAGGGTGAAAGCAATGAGATAGAACTAAAATCTGGCACAAATACTGATAAAATATTATCTTGATCAAACAAAATATTTATTATGCTAGGTAAATGTTCACATGGTCAAACCATGGCTGTTTTGAGAACATAATTTTCACAGTTTATGATCTGTCTCAAGTTTGTGAAGCTTCATAATAAAATTGATAATTGATTTAGATAAGATTAATTTTTTTACAATCCTCAAGTAGGGAGTTTTCAAATAAATTATTTGGTATTTATAATGTATGACCTAGTAGAAGTGCTGACATAAAATCGAAGGAAAAAATTTCTTAGATGTGTATATTTCTACAAATATGAAAATCTCAAATAACATTCAGCTGATTAAATCTAACAACGTAGTAATTCATTCTAAATAATTTTGTTTATCTTACAAGTTTAAGTTATAATCTTTCTATTCTGTCTCCAAGTATCTAAAGTGTTAATAACAAGAATATTTTTATCACAGGTGTGTCTGGAAACAAAAAGTCATTCACCTTGAAAAAGCACAAATGATGTACCAAAATAGCTACCAAATACATGCAGAGTTTATCATAAACAATTCATGAAGAAGTTGCATGTAACTGAAATTTAATAATGTTTGGCAATTAAATACATGAAGAAAAGTGAATGTTTAGTGCTCAAAGAAATTGTTTTAGACATAGGCATCAGGCTGGTGACTTATGTAAACCCAAAAGTCCTGACTGAAATTCCACAAGTCCTGACTCCAATTTCCACATGCTCCAAATTTCCCATTTTTTGATAATGACACAGAATGTAGCAATATCTACAATTCATATATAAATTCAACAGGGTCCAAAGGGATTTGAAGGTAATGAAAATGTTAATAGTGTTCATTGCTACACTGGAGTGCTTTGCAGAGACAAACTGTCAACCAAGTGTTCTGAAATTTATTTTAGTTGGGCTTTGCTGATAGCTAATTGCATCCTATATCAGCTTTATAAATGAATAACACTTCCGACAACCAATATGATTATGTTTTACATTCTATATATGAAATAAAATCTGACCTTTAAGAAATGTTGCTGCTGTGCACAAACTTATCACAAACATAATACTTGTGACTTAAAAATTCTCATTCAAGGAAGTAGTATTTGATAACTTGCGTTCTTGTGCCTGCATCTTGCATCTCTTTGAGTTACCTATAAAAGGTTGATTTACTTCCTGATCCCTCCTATACAAATTAGCACAATGGGCTCATCCAATGCAACCTTCAAACACATATCACTAGCTAATGTCAGCCAATTCAGTAATATGTGAAATAGGGTGGTTTATACCTGACCTCACTGCCTTTTATTGTCACTATTTAAAAAACCCATGGGATAGTTTTTTTATCAGCTTCAATCAAGACTGTTCACCATTTATACATGCTACATGTAACAGCCATATATTGAAATTGGTGTTTATTTGTTGTAGTCCTTTTTTTTGTGAAGATTACCAAAATTTGTATTTTCTCAAAACATGATCATGTCAAGGGGTTTTGGGAGTATAAAATTTTATTTTCAGCATGATGTGCCATGCTTCAATGTGATAAAAATCAGATCTCAATTTCACTTCAGGTAGTGGTGATCTGATTCAAATTGTGCCATGTTATGGCAGGTGTGCCAACATGTTAAAAATACATCGACACATTTCATCAGCACAATCACAGTTTAGTCAGGGAAATTAAAATTCTTTTATCAAGCCAGATGGGCACCTGACTTTTCATATAGGTTGGGCCCGATCTAAATTTTGATGGGCCCTGGGCGTTGGGCTACCAGATTCATTTAGCACTGATGTAATCAACCGTTCAAGTGTATAAACAGATAAATCATTACAACACGAACAAATGAAGTTTTCATTGTTGTTTTGTATGCAATCCACAAGATTTTATGAAAATAACTAGTATGAAACTAGCTGTGAAACATGTATGTCCATCTAATTATCTACAGAATGCATTCTATTCACTCGCTATCCATTAAAACCCTTCCTTTTTACCAAATCCACATATCTATCTACATTAATAATTAGAAACAGATATTGGTACCTTTAAATTTCATCATAAGGTATTAATATACAAAAAAGATAAAAAGAAATGAAATGAACTGTGTTCTAGTATAATATATATCATAATTTCTGGAAAGCATTTCATTTCAGTTATCTAATGTTCTAAAACTCTTGCAGTGATATTATTTTGATATGTGTTAAACAAGATCAAATCTCCTAGGGATAAGTAAATTTTCCAGTCTGCAAGATGGCCTTTATTAAAATTTGTCCAACTGATCATAACTGAAGTCTCACACTTGATGGACACAGCAGGAGTTGCACAACTTTAAACATTATATATGGGCAGGGTCACAAAATCCTGTGTTTTCTCCCAAATGGAAGGGGAACTACATAAAATACAGGACTTTTGTATGAAGAGATTTCCAGTTAGCATAAAAATATATTAATTATTCTACCAGTTCCTTGAGTATTTGGGAGATGGTCTCACTTGTGTTGCCTCCCTTTACAAATGTTGCAGTCTTTGTGTTCTCATGAATCTTTGGTTCACGACTCTGAAGAAATCGCTTTCCTCTCTGTGTCTTGGGTTTCCTAAAATAGAGAAAGAGAAAATTCAAATAAATATTATCAATCAGAAGGATGTTCAAAAACCTTATGCTAAAACATAATTGAAAGTTTATTTCAAAACAAAGAGAAGCAAAAAATCAATTATATAATAAATTTTTATTCATCAAATTCAGCTACGATGCCATCTCTTATAAAGCAAGACTTGACAGTATGCAGATGATTAAAATGGTCAATAGAAATTATTGTTATAAAATGAGTCTGGTTTTAGTAGTTTTACCTTTCATTATTTTTTTATCTGAGCATTATTGTTACACTCCAGGAGCAAGTCCCAGGTGGTCCATTATTAAAAGTGATTCTTTAAGTGATAATTGCACACTGTTATTTCCTTCACAAGAAATGCTTTATTTGATGGTTTTTTTTAAGTTTTGTGTACTGTAAGTTTGAAACTGGATTATCAAAACACCAAAGAGACTAAAATGCATCAAAGGGGAAAGAAATGCATTTTACAAAAAGTTACTAAAACAATGACATGGTGCTGGAAAGAAAACAAAAATCAACAAAACTTAAAGCTGATATGTCGTTGTAACACACCGAAAAATATATTCTAAATCACTAAAACGTGTTAAAAATCATTTAAGTGAACATCTTATGTACCAGAATTTTAAAATTACTGAAAATAAGACTTAAATTTTCAGAAACACTTTAATTTTTAAAGAATATTCAGCATAAGCTACATTATACTAAGGTACTGGTAAATAAAATTGTCTGCAATCAAACCTATTATATGCATTAAAATTAATCTATCAATCTATTTTATCATCTTTATCTCTACTCTTGCACTTCAAACAGTGGAACGAACGGGAAAGAATATAAACAAGTTGGTTAGATCTAATCACAGGAGTCTGCAGTTTTATCAATAAAGCACGACGAGATTTCTGACATAAAATCACCTTAACGGTATTATAAATTAACACATATATAATACCGTTAATATGATTTCATGTTGTCAGAAATTTTGTCGTGCTTTATTAATAAAACTGCAAACTCCTGTGGTCGATTTAACACACCCACACCCACAACGCCATGGAAAAGTGGCGACAATTTGTCTCTGCCCTGTAAAGAGTACTAGTTAAGTGTTTGATATTCAAATGCCTTTTCTTTTCTTAACTTACACTATTCTCTGCATAACCATGTTTTCAAGTATATAATGAAACGAACGCAAAAATTCACTGATGATCCTACATCAACACGTGTTTACAGAAGAGTATGCAAGGGATGTAACTGTTGTAGAACTGATTGTTGTATGAATCGAGACAACCTTGATGAAAATGCGTGTCTTATCGTTTCTTTTTATAAATTCCCAAATATTAGCTCGAGAATTAGATTCAAAAGAAAAAAAACTTGAGATATTGTTAATGTTCCTTCTACGTAACAATTAATAAGCACCGCTTTTGAAACCCCGAAAACAAAAATAAAAAGACCCCTTTACTGACCACAAAACAAAACACCCCCCCAAACCAAAACAAACAAACAAACCCCTCCCAACCACGCCAACTTAGGTTAAGGATTATGGAATCCTTAATGTAGAAAACACTAAATCATAATATATAAATTTTATAAAGTAATTCTGGAAAGGAACATTAAAAGAAATTACACGATTTTTTATCATGTAAAATGCTGAATTTCCGTTGATTAATCAGTTTTTTTTCCATCTTACTGCAATCGTTTTTTAAAAAGTCACACGTGAACGTTCAGATAATAATGAATACCATAGAAGATGATTTTTTTTAAAAAAAGGTAATTGAACTAATTCCGATTATTATATTTCTATATCGCATACAGAAGATATACATTTTTTTGTTTGAAGAATACAATTTTGATCTTTTTCTTTATTTTACTGTCAGCACATGTTCAACACATATGCAGCATATGATACTGGATATTTATGTGTAACAAAATATAGCTGACATGAGGGAAATATTAGATATCATATTGTTGACACATTGTTGATAGCTTATGTGTGTGTGTGTGTGTGTGAGAGAGAGAGAGAGAGAGAGAGAGAGAGAGAGAGAGAGAGAGAGAGAGAGAGAGAGAGAGAGAGAGAGAGAGAGAGAGAGAGAGAGAGAGAGAGCAGTATATAACATATCAACCAGTAATGATATCGCTTTTATTGCACATTTTACATTTTCATAAATAATGATCGCTGTATCTAAGCTGCTAATAAAACTACATAGTCAGATTTCATACAAATCCTAAACTGAACCGCCTTAATTATACCGTGTTTTCCAGATCCAATGGGGTCAAAAATGACGTAGGCCTAAAACGCATCCTATTTTCCAGGTAAACAAACAGAAACCAGAACGAAGAAGCAATGGAGATGTAAACACGAAGCGAAATAGTGATAGATTAGTATTTCTAAGGGATTAAATCAGCTTTTTTGGGCGAAATCGGTTGGTGTGTTTCATAGACAGTTATATACAAACAAGTGTCTTGAAAATGACAAGCCATTATAGACAATTCGTGAGGTCATCGCTTTGCAAGGTACGTACATCAAAGTTGAGATAAACTGCTTCGTACCTTAATGCATTTTGCATTACAGCTCCATATGCCGCTAAGCAAATATATATCTTTATAACAATGGAGCTGCAAATATCTCAGATAGTCCAAGCAGTCAAGGATGTCAAGCAATGACGGAAATACGTTCATATATATGACTCGTTTATCTGTTCATCTTTTATCTCAAAACTATAAATCCATTCGACCGTTTATCTATTTGCTAGTTTGTGATTATCAAATTCGTTGTTTGTGTGCTTATGTGTGAAAGCATATTCTTGTATTTGCTTTCGTTTTCGCCATTAACTATCATTTTCTATACCACAAGTCTCGCGGGTCATGTAGGCATTTGACTGACTATTTCAGTATTGGGTGTCATTTTGCTTTGGATAAAAACTCTTATTCTAGATATTTTTAAATCGCAGTTATTCACGTCATTTGGATTCGTAACTATCCATTATCATTTTGAAAGGTCACTATTTAGACATCCCGATAGATGCATACGGTAAAATCAGTGTTAAAGTACGTAGAGATGATCCAATACACTCTGGATTGAAATATCGTGCACTGTAAATTCGTATTGTTTTCGATTGGTACGATTAAACTAAACGCGCTCTTATTTTGACCCAAGTTTAGTAAATGACCAACATTATAAATGTCTAGAGCGATATATAACTTTCGTCTGGAAATTTCTTGGTGACAGTTAAGGTGCAGAGCATTCAATAATCAGGATTTAATAGACTTTGGTTAAAGATAATTAGTGTTAAATTCTAAAGAAACAAAATATATTTAAGTTAAAATGAGTAAACATATATGCATCATTTAAAAACAAAAATTAATCGATTACAGTCATTTATTGTAGCTGACCGTTGAAGCAAGTATGTCAACACATATGTGCCGGGAATATATGTCGAAAGTGGTTCTATTGCAAGTGGTGCATACTTACAGTACACATAACACCTTAGATTAGGCGCACAAATCATCCCTAAAGTTTGATTTATCCAGCAAAATGGATCCTATATTCGAGGACTGCCAAGTACACCTAATTCTTAAGTTGGATACCTTCGATGATTCACTGTTTTCACTGTTGAGGATGAGCAGAGGGTATATATATATATATATATATATATATATATATATATATATATATATATATATATATATATATATATATATATATATATATATATATATATATATATATATATATATATATATATATATATCGACTCCATGAAACACAACTAGAAGATTACAACTGTCTCTAATAACTTTAGGTATTTGTGTATATCACTGAGTAACATAAATTACATGAGTATTTTTGTATCTACTTCGGCAAAATACCCGCGTTGGATTAGATTGTTTGCCTAACATCACATCATAGCATACTACGAGATTATTAATAAATCCATTGAAGACATCTGCAGATGGGGCTTCATCAACATAGGTGTTAAAATCAATAATATCATTACCGTCTTCATCCGATGATTTCGCTTCCTCATTAAAAATCTTTAAGCATATCGTAGCATGCTGAACGTCTACAGATGACGACACTAAATATAATTTATCCCACTTTAGCCATCACATCATCAGATTATGTAATAATTACGTCTTACCATACGTAGATGAACTTATAATTGCTGTGATAGTATTTGGTAGCGCTGCATGATCCTTAAGTGGTTCATGTTTTCGTGTTGTAGAGAAGACAATGATATCGATATTGTAGAAATATATAATAAATAATATGGATTTATATTGTGTTCGATGCAGAGCTCCCAACCCCACAAGTGGATTAACAACAATAATAACAAAAAATAAAATACATGCACGTACAGGCATGTGTGCAAAAATAGTGGTACAAGCAAATGCAGATTTATTTCATCTCGTACTAAGACAGGTGGTGATATCGCTGCATCACTGGGAAAGTTACCAGGGACTCCATGGGCTAAATACCCATGAAAAGAGCATATACATGGATATAATTATTGTGGTTCTGGAACCCGACTTGTAATTATTCAAAGATAACTTATAATAGAATAAAATTATTATATCCCAGGACGATATTGGAGCGTTGGAGCAGTGATTCGTACACTTGCTGCAAATGTCACACGTTCAGTTGCTGAAAATTGGTTAGCACGACAGGCAATATGGCAAACTTATCTGCCACCACTTAAAACGATTCAGCACGCACATTTTGATGTCAGTGTTCCTAATGACGTTCATCAAGCAGATATTTTGTTTTTATCGCACGATACTATTAAAACACATACATGTCAATCGCTCACATACAAATAGGCGTTTAACTGTTGTTGACGTTGCAAGAAGATATAAAGAAGCAGAACCAGATGACTCACATCAATCCATCGCGATCAAACAATCGTTGAGCGATTTAATCAAACACTTGCTTAGCGATTGTTTGTATGTCAATATGCAAAGGAAATATCCATGGACCTTAAGTCCTCGTACAAAGTTCAGGAGGATAAGAGATCTCGTGAATGGGTTGAAAGACTACCAAGTGTGATAGCTGCGCTAAATAATGAAATTACTCGTTTACCTTCTATTAAACCCAACAACGCGATCACAATAAACATATACCAGTACAATGACGTGACCCGTCCTCAAAACAACCGGTACTAGGTAATGTGACTTTAAGATATTTATATGAAAACGGTGAACTTGAGGGTATTAACAAAGATCAACTCATCGTATTTGGAGTGTGACCACACATGCAATTTTTATCGTGATAAGATCCACGGGTAGAGCTGCAATTTACAGACTACAGTAGTTTCAACTGCTCTTAAACGTGGATTTGTACGTGAACAATTACATGCAATTCCTGAGGATACACAATTACTACCCCTTTCACTTCTGTGACTGAGAATACTATCTCATCGACGTCGGTTACACTCAAGACAGGTCAACATCACATTTTAGCGTTTATGACCGAGATTACTATTAATTCTGTCAATTGTAAATTGTCTTGGAATTTTTTTTGAATGCTGCCACAATATTATTGTGTTGTAGCTCATACAATGATTATTGTATTGTTGTTTCAGCGTTATAATAAATTCAATATCAAGAGCCAAAGACACGCTTACTTTTATTGTTAGATCTCTGATAACCAGCTAATTTGTTTTCTTTGCTATATCATTGCAATTGTTGCTGGTTTCCTGAGTCATTGCATATATCTTCTTACATCTGTTTAGTTTTGTAATATATTTCCTTAAATTCAACGTCGGTAGATTCAGAATAACCAAGTATCTTTTCTCATTTTATTCTCCATTTTGTTTTACCCATTCACCACATGATGCATCAGCGCCGATATGTAATTGTTTTAACATTTCAGCGTATTTTTTACTGACATAAAATAAATTTCTAGCGACACTACCTGCGGTATCAGGAAATCAGCTTATCATCGATTACAGGTTTATCGAAACATACGCGAGCATTGAAGATCTTAAAATGATTAAACTGTGGCGAGTTACCATCAGTGTAACTCACAATTGTACCTAATTTAGTTCCGCCTGATATGTTAACATTACTTCGACTTATAAATGTGCATCTCTCCATTGTATAAGCAATTATAAAATACAGTTCAGCTTCGTCAATAATTAATCTTGTACAATGTCATTTATGATCATATGATCCTCCTTGCGTACATTTACCATTTATTTTTTTGCCAAGATCTTTTGCAAGTTTATTTTCGAGACCTGTATCGTATGGATTTTTATCAGGGGGATATTTCTTTTGTTGTGCTAAACAACGGTATCAATATTTTTATATCAAGTTTATATCGCGGTAAAACTGTTTGAGCTTAACCGCGTCAGCTAAAATGTTTTCCAAACCAAACATTGACTATCGGATGAAGGTTTTTCGGTACAAATTCGAATGATGCAATACACGCAAATACAGTTAAGTAAAAATCTGTAAGGGTCTATTTATGGCAACTCTGGTCATATCGTGTTGGATGTCTAAATCGCTTGAAATACTCAGAACACTCACCCGCGTAGAGTAAACGTCCAGGAGAACATGTAACCATATCAGCGGAGATAAGATCTTTATAATTGTGTTTACTATTCCACAATCCACTGTGTCCGTATTCGATACAACTATCTTGGACATCTTCAAGAAATTCTAAACGTATTGGTTTCCATGAATTTTCCTTCTGAGCAGCTTGGGCAGCAAATGACGGAGAGATTACGGAGAGATTCCGTACGATAAATATATCCATTAGGCTGTACAAACTGATAATTTTTCACAGATTCTGAACTTTGAAACAGCCACACAGATACAGGGTCAATCTTACTGATATTTCTGATGAATTCAAACATATTACCGTTATTGGAATTTAACAGTTCGATTTCGTGGAAGTATTGTTGTGTCGGAAGTTCATGTGTGTGCTTTATCATAAATAATCTCTATCGAAGCTTCATTTTTTATATTTCGATTCATACAAAATCTCTCCGGTTAATGTTTTCAGCATTATTTGGAATCTTATTTGTTTCCAGTTCATCAACGTCCATGGTAGACACTCCGGTATCTTTAACTATTTTTGACAACTTATTATTTTTTTTAACGTCTTTGATCCGTTAAACCGTTTCCTTGTTTCGCTTTTGTGAAGAGTTACGTAACAAGCTCAGCAACACAATCCAAGCGAGAAATTTTTATCGATAGGAGGTCATCGACGTTAGGTTTATTAATTCAGCAGATGTATCGCATGAACAATTGCCGTCACAGGATATGCTCGTTCATTCAACTTCAGTCAGTAATCCTAGTTTTGAATTTTAAGGGCCACGTTTGTCATGAATAATACATGTGTTGTTTGTTCCCACGATAAATTTTATTCTAAAAATATATTTACGTGCGACGTCGAGATAATTAATAATTGATGATGATTGTTTGTCATTCATTGTAGCATCGACATCCAGTATATTTCTGAATGTTGACCACACATGAGCCGCACCATCGTTGCAAAATTCCCTCTTCACGAATACGATTGATTAGCGTCTTATTTGTTAAATCGCCTTGACAATTCAAATGTTATTCTCTTAAGAACAAATCTGGCTTTAGAGTGTTTTATCGCATATATATATATATATATATATATATATATATATATATATATATATATATATATATATATATATATCTGCGATATACCTAAGGTGATATATATATATATATATATATATATATATATATATATATATATATATATATATATATTGATTCAAGCCAAGAATAAATACAAATGGTAATTGATTGATTCTTAAGATCTTGGTAAAAGGGCTTTCGTAAATAAATTATGTGGATGTCACATAAAAAATGTGCGTTGCATAAGTCTAGGAGCAAAACGGTGTTTGAAGTGTGCTGTTGGTGTTAGAGCAGAAACGCAGCTGTGTTTAAAATGCAGTGGTAAAAAATACAGAAAGCTGAAATATGATAAAATAATAACGCAACAGCAGGCAGGCCGAACCCTATAAAAGTTTGCTCGAGTCATTACAAAAAATAAAGGTTCCTGCAGACATCAACAACGCTAAACTAAACTTTTCTATTTCCATACGCATGACTTTGTCAGGAGGTTCGCTCATTTTTGTTATATTATTGTTGACGTATTTTTTATGATTTGGTCAGGTGATTTTGTTTACTCGTAAAGTGACCCAATTGTTGTCCTTCACCCTGCCTGCTGTTATTGATAGTCAAGGGGAGTTTAACCAAAGATTTTATCTAGACCTACACGATATCTTGATCTTGGATCATGTAGATTTCTCGTTATAAATCCAAACGGAACAGATTATGCTTTAGAAAAGAAATTTTTAAATTTATTCATATCCATGTCCCCTGAACACCAGGTATAATAAATATTCTGCAGGGTATAATTATCTACTCCATTACACACAACCAATATATTACAGTTATCTCTGATCACCTTTGGTATTTGTGTGTATCGTTGTGTAACATAAATCGCGTCTGTACTTTTATGTCTACCTCTAGAAAATATTCTAGCTGGATTAGATTGTTTGTCCAGCATCACATCATCATATACTACGAGATTATTAATGAATCTAACTAAGTCATCTACAGACGGGGCTTCATCTATATCTGTGATAAAGTCAATAATATCGTCACCGTCTTTATTAAGTGATTTTGCCTTCTCGTTAACATCCTTAAGTACTTCGTAACAATGCTTATCATCTACAGATGGTGCTATTAAATATAGTTTGTTCCATCTCAGCCACTTCATTATTAAATTTAATAATAATTGTGTTTTACCTGATCCAGATGGACATATTATAATCATTCTTATCGAATTTGGTAATGCTGGATAGTGCTTCACTGGTTCCTGTTTTTGTGTAGCCGAAAAGTCAATTATTGTATTCATATTATTAATAACATGAGTCTCTATTGTGTTCGATGTAGATCGTCTACACCCACAACTGAATTAACAGCAATATCAAAAATAAACGACGTGCATTAACAGGTAAATGTGTAAAATGTGGTACACAAAAATATAAATTTATCTCAGGGACAACAAAGGTGGGGATATTGCTGCTTCTTTAGGAAAATTACCTTGAGCTAAGTATGCTGGTGAGAAACACCTTCCCAGATATTATTACTGTGGTCCTGGAACTAGACTTGATATCCGACTCGATGATCAAGATCGACCAAGACCAGGAGAGTATCTAGTAAATAAAACTGATCAAGCGTGTCATATTCACGACGTTGCTTATAAAAGTAAAGATTTGCAGCAGCGGCACTTTGCAGATGTGAAATTGATTCAAATTAAATTCTGTATTTAATAAATCTATCAGAGAGAAACTCGCCAGTTTTCTAATAAAATCTGCTATGAAAAGTAAAATAATGTCAGGGCTGGTAATTAATTGTGTAATTATTATAATGGAATCCATTTATTATAGTCAAAGAGGGTATTGGAGAGGTAAAGCAGCGATCACTAAACTTGCTAAAGCAGCAAAAGTTTCACGTTCTGTTGCTGCAAATTGGTTAGCACGACAGGCATTGGGACAAATTTATCTACCCCCACCAAAAAAATTCAATATGCACATTTTGTTGTCAGTGTTCCTAACGAAGTTCATCAAGCAGATATTTTGTTTATACCCCACGATATTATTAAAACACGTGGACGAAAGTCACACACGTACAAATTCGCGTTGACTGTTGTTGACGTTGCAAGTAGATATAAAGAAGCTGAACCATTTTTAGCAAAGACAGCATCTGAAGTTAAATCTGCGTTTGAGAGAATGTATCAACGTGGTGGTCTACAACGGCCACATCTATTACAAGTTGATCCTGGTAAAGAATTTCTTGGTGCAGTGTCAATTTTGATGAAAAAAATGACGTTAAAATCAGACGAGGGCATACTGAAATTCACCGTGATCAAGCAATCGTTGAACGATTTAATCGAACACTTGCTGAGCGGTTATTTGGATATCAATATGTGAAGGAAATATCTACTAACTTAAAGTTTGGTGAGCGATCTCGTGAATGGGTTCCAAGGTTACCAAGTATGATATCTGCATTAAATAATGAAATTACTCGTGCAACTTCCATGAAACCTTCTAATGTAATAACAAAAAAATATATACCACGTAGCGATGAATACGGAAAACGAGGTCAACAACCAGTATTAGGTAATGTAATTGTGAGGTATTTATACGTATCAGGGGAGTTGGAGGGTGGCAAAAGACGAGCTACTGACCCTATTTGGAGCGTGATTACACATACAAATTTCTAGAGTGGTTAGATTCATTGGAAGAACTGCTATATACAGACTAGATTCTACTGCCCATCAGCGTTGATTTGTGCGTGAACAATTGCAAGTAATTCCTACAGGAACACATTGACCACCACCTTCACTTATGTAAATTAGCACCTCTTCGTCGATTGCATTAAAAAAACAGGTCAACATCACATTTTCACGTGTGTGACCAAGATAACTATTTATTCTGTCTACGGTAAATTATCTTGGATTAATATTCGAATATTGCCATTAAATTATTGTGTTACAACTTGCACAGTGATTATTCTGTAGTTGTTTTAGTTTTATAATAAATTCAGTATCAATATCAAAGTCACGTTTATTTTTTTGTCACATTGTTTCTAAGACGCTATTTTTTTCTTTATTACAGCATCGTCATTAGTAATTTCTTATGTTATCACATAATCTATAATAACATTATGTAGTTGAGTTATTCGTCTGACGCGAGATACTGCAAGATAGACTAAGTTTGAGCACTCGATCTGGTCACCTACAATCCAGATATTTGTATCAGAGATAGTTAATCCCTGCGACGAATGAATCGTTATAGCGTATCCTAACGTCCACGGTGATTTATCCATATTCAAATCCACTTCAACTGTACTAATAGGTACCAAAATAATGTCATTCAATACCAGATTTTGTAATCCGCCGACCGGAATTTCAACTTCAATATACTGTCGTCGATGATCTGCTGGGCGATAACATAATGCTACAGGTAAATGTGAAAATTTTTCTTTACGTAACGTAAATAATTTCTTCTGCAATTCATCACGAACTATCTTTCTACTTGCGACTATCAAATCAGTAGGTCTCCATAAAGTCCAAAAATCATTCAAGGTAGTTTCTGGAATTATCTCACGCATTATCTCACATTGTATTTTATCTGGTTGTAGTCTGATTAATCTTTTAAGTTCTTTCAGCGGTT
Source organism: Potamilus streckersoni (assembly GCA_016746295.1). Lineage (NCBI taxonomy): Eukaryota > Metazoa > Mollusca > Bivalvia > Unionida > Unionidae > Potamilus > Potamilus streckersoni. Next base: position 216,215 of record JAEAOA010000547.1, on the reverse strand, counting down.
CATCAATAGCTCTATGGTCATCATGTATTTCTTCATAATAATCCACATTATTCTTTAGCCATTCATGTGGAGACTGTCCAACAAAAGGCGGTGGTTGACCATGGTCACCACACACATTATCACAGCAGTTTGTTTTTCAATAACCACTCAAGAAATATTTTTAGTGTTTCTAACAAGACCGTGTCTATCTCGTCCCATATAATATACATAGGCATATATTTTTCACCCATTCGCTCAAGGAGACCATGTATCTCCACACCATCTAAAGAAACTATGATATGTACATGTTTTGACCCCTCGTTCTTTTATCTCTCTGGCGAGTTTATGTGTATGTGTCAAAAGGATCATATCTGAATTGTTGTTCATAAATAATTTAATCTCACAAGTCGTTTTACCTGACACTGCACACCCATTAAGATAAACAGTCTTATATCTAGCCACAGGATCGTACACAGATGGTGCAAATGATTCTGATATTTGATTATTATTTCTGTAATATATTTCCTTAATTTGAAGCAGATGGTTCAATTGCTCATAATTCATCCATCATATAATTAAGACAAATATTCAAATTGAAATTTAGTATATATATATATATATATATATATATATATATATATATATATATATATATATATATATATATATATATATATAAATGGAGCAAAAAGAATTTGTTAGACAACCAATATATACGAATTACTGGGTGTCCAATGATAGTGTTATTAGAAAGTGTATACTAAAGAAACCAATTGGTAGTATTGATAATGCTGGTTTTTTTAGATTTATTATTAGTAGAAATAAAAGCTATCTATCACATAAATTTATATACGAGTAGTTTTATGGTGTCGTTAAAGATGGAATTGTTATTGTCCCCAATGATGGATCTCCGCAACATAACGAGTTATCGAACCTGGAAGCTATTAAGCAGAGTAAGAATTGTAGACGTGGAAATGCTGGTATTTCTCCTAAGACTTCTAAGTCGGTCATATCTACTAACATAGTTACTGATGAAAAAATAGTTTTTAATTCTTTTTATGCAGCCGCCAAACCTTCAGTTAAATTTGTAGCTGATCATAAACGAAATTCTGCATATTCAATAAAGTATGACCAAAGTATTATATTTGAGTACGTATAATAACTGTGTACTCTTCAGAATATTATTTTACTTGATATAAAGTTCGAGGCTATCAATCTTGCCAAGGTTTCTGTTTAGCTATAATCACATTTATTTGTCCGCCTTCACCGTCGCTTATCTCAGTTTCGCTGTCATTTATCAAAGAATCAAATATCATAATCTTTTTCAGTCGCATTAATCGACTATCATTGTTTTTTTCCTTTCGTAATATTGAGACAGTGCACTTTTATCTTTTCGATTGAACTCATAAGAGGCGTGAATAGTCATATTTGTTTGTCATCGTTAACAGCTAAAGATTCTAAAATATAATTATAAATTGACTTAATGAATCTGTAGTTAGAATTTAACGTTGATTTATTTTCAGATTTTCTCTGCTGTAAGAATTCAAAGTCATACATGATTTTTTGAGGACTAAGGCAATCGGATATTTGAAATCCTTCATGCTTTAATTTTTTAATAACAGAAACAATATCAGCAATATTCTCACTGTTCATTATATATATATATATATATATATATATATATATATATATATATATATATATATATATATATATATATATATATATATAATAAAAAACATATAATCACAACAACCCTATATGAACTCTCAGCTTGTCATATAACATTCTGATAACTTCGCAGGCATTTGAATTAAATCCCATGTGATTTCCTAAGGTGCCAAACAACATCTTAGTGAGACCAGGAGGAAATTCGAAAGATTAACCCCATTTTGAACCCATCTGTTGCCCTATGACATCAGAGCAGGTTCAGAGGTCACATAAGGACGGCACACAGACGTCATTTGAACTCCTCGGTTACCCTATGACATCCGGGTAGGTCCATAGGTTACATTAAACGATTGCATGAACATGAATATATATATATATATATATATATATATTTATATATATATATATATATATATATATATATATATAAATATAAATATATATATATATATATATGTATAGGTTTATTTATTTATATATATATATATATATATATATATATATATATATATATATATATATATATATATTTATATTTATATATATATATATATACACACAGATGAACATGTGGTGTTGGTATACTTATCTCTAAGAACTTAATTCTAAGGACGGCATATAGATCCCATTTTAACCCCTCTGTTGCCCTATGATATCAGAGCAGGTTCAGATGTCAAATATAACGATTGTATGAACATGAATATATATAGATGAATATAATTTTTGATTTTTGTGGACGGCACAAACATAAACTTTGAGGAGTACCTACATCCAACAGATTAAATACACTCACCCTAACATAAACCCTGTGAGTGATAAAAAAATGTACAACGCCACTTGGTATATGGCGGGTGAGTATATTTAATCGTTCTGGACTTCGTCCCCACTTAAAAAGACAAATTGTCATCATATCGCCAATCGTCGCCATCCTAGCTGTCACGTAGATTAGAACCAGCACCCGCATGTACCACGGCCACACCGTTAAGCCACTAAACTATGGTCTTGTCTTACATAATTCTGTTCAAATAGTTAATATATACGTAACTTATATACAAAAATGCACAGGAAAATGTGTGAGAGTAGATACTGGACAAATATTTATAATTATTATAGAATTGTACCATGAATTTGATTTAATTCTCAAACATAATACTATACAATATAATCACGTTGTATATTGCTGCATTAAGAGTTTTCGTCCGTTAGGGTTATTTACAAAGATATAAATAACTTTTGACCTAAATACCAGCGGTAAGTTTTACGTTAATCGGCTGAAAATTTAGGTTTTAGAGACAGATATGTACCATTATCTTTTTGTGTTACACTTTGTTGTTTGCTAACACTCAACTGTTTGTGAATGACAGATAATTAAGTAATATTTGTCTGAAAAACGATGTATTTTGTTCGTACTTAAGAATCGTAAATATGTTACATTTATGAACAAAGGGAAATAACTTATCTATTGTTCAATATAGATTCAGAGCTTAGTTATCGCGCTTTGTTCCCCTATGAATTCAATTAAATATTTATTATTAATATTATTAATAATGAGTATTGAAGAGCCACACTCGGCCAAAATAGCTCAAAGGCGATTAGAGGCAATTAAAAAATATCTACCTATTCATGATTCTGTTAAGAAACAATTACAATTGCGTCAGGAATCTCAAGCTGAGTTTGAGGATGAAACAAAACAATTTAAACAGATTGTAGAACCAACAAAAAAAAATTGTTGCAGCAACCGAAGCAACACAACAATCTCTTGCATCATTGCCTGTCGATATTGCTCGTTCACAAGCAGCTCAACCATTACCACTACCACCACCCGTTCAACCTCCTCGACCACCAAGAACAAAAATTAAGGTAATAGATAAATTTAGACCTGAAGGTATTGCTCTAATCAGGGACTGAAACCAATTATTTAATTTTGCCGCGTTTTGATATTATGAGAGAGAAAAATATGTAAAACCAGAATATGTTAAATCTCTAAACTCTGAAAATTGGATCAAGGAGGTATATCTCATCGCTACTAATAATCCAGAAATCAGATCTAATGAAGAATATAGAGCTTATAACAAATTTGGTTAAAATGTAAATAAATATATAAAAATTATTGAACAACGAGAACAAAAAACAATGAAACTATTGCAATCACAATCATCATCAACACGACAACGACCACCACAAGTACTACCACAACAATCAGAACCGTCATCACCAGGAAAACCAGTAACGACTACATAAACGACTACGAAAAAAATTACAACAATATCTAGAGCAAGAACAAGAACTAGAACTAGAACAAAAACGGCAACAGGAAAAACTACTACAAAAAACACCACCGAAACCAATTGAAGAGGAAGAAGAAATATTTCAAGACCCTGGTGCAACTGGAAGTGGTCTAGGTAGTGTTCTTATTACTTGTACCAATAATGTTCTTGCTGATGTTGAACGACTAGAAATTCTGATTGGAGGAAAACGAGCTGGTAATAATTCCCCAGTAATTATTAATGAAGCAGCAGATATTTGGAAAAGATTATTTATAGGCGGTATCATGGACATTGATGTGTATCAGTCTCTCATTAATGAAATCGCCGATGATTAGTATAGTGACTAATTCACCAGATTAAGTATGTAATTAAATATAATGACTTTTTAATAAAATGATAGTACCTAGTATTCAACGTTGACCAACTGTGGTCAGGGCAATTAACTCTCGAATACCGATTTACAGGCAACCTACGGAGATGGGTTAGGTGATGTTCTGCAGGGTCTATATAGAAGAATAGCCCCAAAAGCGATACCAATTGCAAAGCGGCTGGGTATGAAAGCTATTGATGTTGTTCGTGAAAAAGGTATAGGTGTTGCTGGTAATGTTGCTAGCAAAGTATTCTCGGCCATCAAAGATAGACTAACACGATTAATACGCAGACCTCAAGCAGTCCGACCTGAACCAGTGAAATTGCCCAGCACTGACGTAATGCCTGCAAGTGTAAGTAAAATAATAAATTAAGCCGCTAATCCAAAACTAGCGGAGTTAGTTGATGTCCCAGTGTCTGAAAAAGAAAAAATATAACCGCTAGTCTGATAACAGGAAGTGGTCTTCGTTTTAGACGATAATAATTATAATAAATATGTTTAAACGTATAAGTGATCCTGCATTTGACATGGACGCACGAGTTCTCAAAGATGAGACTATGCACGATTATCAGTATTATTCTTATGACGCCCGAATTCCAGATCAGCGTGGACGAATTGAATTACTGGTTCAGGATACAAGTAGATATTTCTTACGCACTGAAGCATTTATTGAGGTCGAAGGTGAAATATTAAAAGCAGATAATACTGAATACGCCGCTAATGATAATGATGGTTTTGTTAATAATGGTATTATGGCGTTATTTGATAGCGTTACGTACATGATTGACGGAAAAATATTGAATCAATTCAAAAAGACGTTGACGTTGCTACAACAATGCTTGGTCTTGCAAGATACAGTGATGATTATTCGAGATCAGCTGGTCCATCAATAATGTTTGCAAAGGATACAACTGATTTTCCAGAAAGTAGAAACATGACTATTGGTAACGTGAGAGCTGCAGGAGGAGCTGCTGATACCCTTGCAGTATTATCGATGAATGCAAATTTTAACTGAGGATTTGCAGTACATATATCAATCTTAAAAGGTGAAAATTTTATGTGCAATTCCACTATCACATATCTTTGGATTCTGCAAAAATGTCAGAAAAGTCATTTTCGGAGCCAAACATACAGTTGTACTCGTGTGAAAAAGTACCGATGATGATGTAGTATGGCATGCTGAAGAAGCTGATGATGCTGCATCTAGAGCACTTCATGGTTAAGTTATACTAACCAAACTTTCGCTCTGGATTTCAGTAATGTCACCAACGATATCTGAAGAAAATCGTTTACTATCTTTAATGAGTCAAGGTGGTAAATCAATGTTTTCATGGTTAGCGATGACCACAGATGTTATCCAAAGTGCATAATGGTTTATTTCCATGGCAGATAGCCTCTCAGCAAGGAGTTTCTGCAACGCGACATATATTTATAGCGCTTTAAATATTGCACATGTAAAAAATCAGACACAAAGTATCATGATATTTGATAAGCTCGGTGTTTCTGAGGTTTCATTAAGGATAAATGGACATCAAGAACCATCCGATGATATTTTGTTAAATTTCGATCAAAATCATGTAGCACGTGCATCTGTCTTCTGTCGTTTATGGGACGTGATCAGAACGTTGATACTGGTTTACAAATAACAGAACTGGATTTCACAATGCTGTATCCGATTTATTACTTTGCGCTAGAACATTTAGATATAACTAGACAATCTATTGTAGATATACATTTTCGAACTCGTGTAAATCGAAGAGTCATTCCTAATTACAGAGCAATTGCTGTTATACTCAGTGATAAATCAATATTACTCGAAGGTGCTGGTGGACGAATGAGAGTCATTGATGCTCCAGTAGAGAACACGTAACACGTAATTAGATCAATTATGAATTTTATAAATGTCATACAATCTCGCTAATGTTACCCTGACTCCTGGTCAGGTCAAAAGACTGCAATCAGCATCAAACAATAACTGTGGAATAAAAATATCGTTGAAAAAAAATCAGATTAGCGGTCCAAAGAAATTATCGTTGACCGATCGCCAATTCAGTAACTTTAATGTGGCAAAAAACTCAAATGAAGGCGTCAAACTTAGTCTTTCTGCAGGCGCTATCAAAGATACTTTTAAAAGGGTTGGTATATTTCCCCTTCTCGCTGCTATGCCAGCATTAATAGCCGCTGTAGCCCCTGTTGTTGCAAAAGCAGCTGCAGTAGGCGCTGTTGGAACTGCGGCTGGAATGGCATTAAAGAAAGCAACCGGACGTGGAATCAAAAAAAGGGAAAAGGTCTCAGATTACCAGGAACCCCGCCTTCATAGTACAGAAAAGATCTAAGACTTCCAGGGACAGTTTACTGATCTCGCCTATGTCTAATTTTGATTTACTCGATGCTGCTAAAAAAACTAAATATAAAAAATTTCAGAGGTGTTTTATGCGCGATCAATTACCAAAACAACTTAAGAATACTGAAACCGATATTATTAATCTCGATAAAAACTCTGGACCTGGCACGTATTGGGTAGCGTATGCAATTGATCCACGTGGAATTATCTATTTTGATTCATATAGATTAGCGCCACCAAAAGAATTTCTTCATTATGTCAGGACAAACAAGGACGATTAAAGACAAGAAATATAAAACTACCAGACGTACTTATACGAATTCCTACTGCAGTTGCTAATAATATCGTTACTTTGGCTGATCAGGGTAAAATACAGGATTCCGGTAAGTCAGTTAACGATTATGTCAAGACGACTCTCGGTGTATTTAGAGGAGACGTTATTATGAACAAAAATAAAATTACAGATCTTGGATATCCAACCACAGATAGTGATGCTACAACAAAAATTATATTGACGATCAGGAATCTAAGAACGTATTAACCAACGGTGGTATAATGCGTGCAATTCCTAATATGAACTATAATGGTATTAGTAACTTAAAAACACCAGAATCTGAGTTTGATGCTGCTACAAAATATACGTCGAAGATAAAGATGTTCCAATCAGTAATGAAATAGTCACGCTCAAAAATGATTTTACCGGTCACTTGAACATGTTTGTGAGTCTTCGAAGAAACAAAAACAGAAATAATAACGAATTGTTTGGAAGTCCACCAAATGTTGATATAAAACTTACTGATATTAACACAAAACTTAACTATTTTATTAGTGGAATTCCGGATAATGTTCAAAAATCGAGCCTGATTAAAATTCCTCACAAACAGATCATTAACATCGTGTACGTCGTCGGATCAGGTGCAGCTACATGGGCACAACGAAATAAAACTATCAAACACACCGCAGAGGTTGCTGGTATATATATATATATATATATATATATATATATATATATATATATATATATATATATATATATATATATATATATATATATATATATATATATATATATATATATATATATAGGTTTTCTGTGTTTAGCGTTGCAGAAATTAACATACTTACCACATCTCCATTAGCTAATAAATTATCTAGAACCGTATCTACAATGTTGGATAAAGATTCTGAAGAAACGTTAACGTTGGAATCATCGGATAGAAGTTTGTCCTCCGCTAATTACTGGTGGTGTCTGGAATTTGTAACTAAAGCTCCCATTTTGATAAATTAAATAACAACGTCATTAGGTATAATGAATCCGATGACAGAGTCACTCATTGATGTTCAACGTCACAGATATAATCAGGCGTGTAAGTGTCAAACTGAACTAAAAATATATCATTGACGAATACACGTTGAAAGTAAAAAAATTATTGCAGGCGCATGGTTGTTATCGATGTAGTAGGTTACTCGGTTTCTGCTGTTGTTGCTGGAACAGGAGTATTATTATCAACGTTAACTATGACGGCTCTTGCGGTTTTAACGATTGTCGTTTCTACGACAACATGTGCATGTATTCTCAGTATTATCGCTAAGAAAATATCTACATGCACGAAAGATAAATTACGCGAGTACATGATAAAATTACACACAGCAACAGCCGCCTATACTAAATTATGCTCACATCTTTCCTTGTATCTCAGTGATGGTAAAATATCTGATGAAGAGTTAGCTATGATAATGAAAACCTACGATGAAGCATTCGTGATGGAAAATAACGCATCATCTAGTGACAATAACGAAAGGATGGAGAATTAAATAATAACCATAACAATAATGTCTGATTCAAGAGAACTATTGCAACAGATCGTCACTAATACGACGCCATAAAAAACTACAATGATATCAAAAAGTTCGACCAATCCTGAATTCAGCGTTAACTTTCCAACTGCAATTACAGGAAAAGAGATAGCATTAGCTTAGTTAGGTGTTTATTATAGCTGGCCTAATATTAGATCAAAAGCATTTGGTGGACTACAGGCAAATAATTCATTAGTATTCGCAAATAAGAATAAATCTGATGGAACTCCCGATTGGCAAGTAGTTAGTATTCCAACTGGCAGTTATCAAATAGAGCAAATCAGTGAGGAATTCCAGCGCAGAATTAAGTCTATAACCGGAAAAGAATCAAAGATAGCAATTACTGTATTTAAACCTACATTATCGTCGGTGATTGAAATACATTCTCCTGCCTAAGCTGTGGATATTTATCAAAGTTTGAATAGATCAGTGTTAGGATGGCCTGAAGTCGCACCGGTTTATCAAGGTCCACCAGAACCACAGAGATCCGACTTCGTCACAGATGTTAAAAAATTTATACAACTTCCAGAATATCAAAATGTAGAAGAAGCTTATCCATGGAAATTGTATTCTGGTACTAATAGAGTTGCACATTATATAAATCGAATAGATAATTATTTTATAAAATATACTGATGGCAAGAAAAAAGATAAAAAATAGCAACACTAGATATTGATCTAATAAATTCTTATGCTAATACGATTAAATCTGAACAAGAACGTGTATTTAAAAATCTACAAAATTTACTTTTAAGTATTATTGTTTCTTACAATGATGATTTAAAAAATCAAATAATTGAATCAATACAACATTTGAATCAAGTTGCTTCAGACCTAGAGTTCATGAATAATGTTTTTGTTAACAGAGAAAAAAGATTAAAACTACCACAGTCAGTTCAAAAAATGTTTTTTTTGAAGAAATTAGAATTAATGAAGAAGATCCAATTCAATGTATTCCATCCAATCACTTTTTCACAAGAGTTTTTCTTAAATATTTTGGAATTTTGCAAGAATAATTACCAACATTTATAATACCTGGATTTAACTTTGAGGAATTAGAAAAATCAGTTAGTAATCTTATTGATGAATACTTTAAAAGAACATGTGATTCATGGAAAGAATTAATCCCGTTTCCAACTGTTCTCAAATATAATAATGACCCATATGGAACAGGACGTCATATTTCACCTAATTTTGTTAATATAACATCTACCAACGCTTTAAATCTAGTATGCGATGTAATTGATAGCAGCTACTACATTGACCTTTCTAAGTCTAATCAGGTTCAGCAGGGATACATATTATATTCGTCCAGTATTCAATCACCCCCAGGGTGGCTAATTGTATCTGAGCCAATAAATCAAGTCTACCTGCGTGTTCATAATCCATTGTTGTCAAGAATGAATTTCAAACTCACAAATCAGGATGGAAATATAATTGATTTGAGAAACAAAACTCTATATATTAATTTATACATACGCTCGTAGATTGGTCTAGATAAAATCTTTGGTTAAACTCCCCTTGACTGTCAATAGCAGCAGGCAGGGTGAAGGACAACAATTGTGTCGCTTTATGAGTAAACAAAATAACCTGACAAAATCATAAAAAATACGTCAACAATAATATAACAAAAATGAGCGAACCTCCTGACAAAGTCATGCGTATGGAAATAGAAAAGTTAGAGACTTTAGTTTAGCGTTGTTGACATATTTTTTTCAACCTCTGCAGGAACTTTTATTTTTTGTTATGACTCGAGCAAACTTTTGTAGGGTTCACCCTGCCTGCTGCTAACGCCGTCAGCAGAGTTGCTGGTATAAAAGTTTCCTAAGACTATCTCGCCAGATTTTCACTCCAACAATGAAGATGTAGCTAGTGGCATTGGACCAAAGGTAGGCAGATGATTGGTTAATAGTTTTACCCATCCAGCTGTTTGGCAGATCATTATTTGAGAGAGGCTTGAGCTACCTGTCGGATCAAAGCAGTTGATCGTTATCTTTATGGCAACATAATATCACTATTTAAATGTGTCACTTAACTTCATTTTTTAACAATGCAGGACACAAATAATTGTTGTAAATTAATCTGTATACTTGTACATATGATATATATGTTCTTTTATGTTTACAATGTTTTACTCTATATCCGTATTTTAATTTCGATGTATGGACTAGGCAGTCTGAAGAAAGCATTCTTATCTTATCTTATTAATAATGATTTTTATATGATTATTAGTCAGATAATTTTGTTATCACAATAGTGTTTGACTAAAGTTTAACTCAACAGTGATTAACTACTAAAGTTCAACACAGTAATTTTTGACTTCTAAAGTTTAGCATAGAATGTGTGACTACTTAAGTTTAGCACAATAGTCTTTGGCTACTTTAGTTAAAAATACAGTAGTGTTTGATTACATAAGTTTAGCACGATGGTATTTGACTACTCCAACAAATCATAGTAGTATATAACTTCTAAATTCTGACAGTGATATTATTACTGAAGTTAATCGGCATGGTAGTGACTGTTGTGTATCTCATTTAATATTTTGACTGCTGTACTCATATTATTCTTTGTCATTGGTGTTAGAGTGAGAGTTGAGATATATGCACTTCAATATATTTGATATCATTGAACGTGTACCTTTTGCATTTGACTTTGAAATCATTTCGATCTCAAATGGTTGCAAGCTCGACGTCATTACACACGTACGGACAATTCTTAAATGCATTACATTAGCTTTTAAACATACAGCAAGTCTTCTCAGAAAATCATTATATTATTTTCCAGTACAAATTCCCAGATTATGCAGAGGTAGACATAATTGCAGTATTCAACGCCTTTACAGACCTAAGGCCAAGGGTTGCTGACTATGGTTTGTATTTTTGACATAAACAGTTAAGCCAAAATAAAACTTTAAGCACCAAAATGCTGCAGATACAAACTGATTTCTCTGTTCTTTTGAACGTTTTGAGATTACTATCAAGAACTCTATAAGTATTAGAAAGTCATATATCACGTGGCTTATTGAACTTTCTGGTGATGAACTAGTTCACATTGTGATCAGTAGCTGAATAAAGCATGAAAGGAAAGAAGGAAGATAAAAGCAAGAAAAAGATATATATATATATATATATATATATATATATATATATATATATATATATATATATATATATATAAATGGTCTAAGAATGAGATTGAACATTTATTTGATAACAGATTATGTGCGCTCTACATTTATGTATCGAACATGAATATATTCAAGAATTAAGTGTTGATTGCTGTTGCACTAAATACAATTAATAAAGACCTACTTTGAACCATTAAGCAATGCAAACGTTGTGATTGGCTACTATTCTAAATTAGACATCTTTACATAGTTTCTATTAATGGATATCCTTCGGTAGTATATACGTAAATTCTCTACATCTAGAATTATACCACTGAACAACCTGGTCATTTCCCTATCATTAGCCTAAATAATGCAACTGTTAATGAAAAGCAAGCTATATCTGTTACCTGAGAGTTAGTTCCACTTTATAATTTATTTAAAAAACCAACAAAAAGATGATAGTATTGACTTGCGTATCATTTCCTGTCTCGTCACCATTAACTTTTCAACTCTGCTGACAGGTTTGTATGCATATTTCACAACTTTACTAGCTCGCAGACTTCAAAGGTGAACTCCTCTGTGACAGGTCTATAGACTGAATCCTGTCTTAGCATATAAAACAAAATACAAAACAAATGAAGTCGTATAGATCAACAATACAGGATGTGTTCATAATAAAGAAATTGCAGTTATTTATGCTTAACAGATTAAATATTAAATAGGCCTTGGATATATATATATATATATATATATATATATATATATATATATATATATATATATATATATACGTACCCAGCAGTGATGTATATTGCATTATCTAAGACCAGATTAATATGAATTTCTTTCTCATCTCTTTTGTTTATATGCTTTAGTTAACACATTCATCAATTATGCAACTCTTTAGGTCTAAAAAACGTACATTAATCCCATTTATATTGATCCATGTTTGTCAATAAAGTGATTCTCTATTATTTTACCATAATTATTCATATTTTATTACAGTGTTCAATAGTGGAGTCAAGAGAACTCTTTTACAGCTAGATGGTACCATTCCAGTTACTTACAGGGGTAATTACTTACCAAATTACAATTATATTACTGTTGGTCAGTCACCTTATTTCGACTATGCTCTAAAACGTCACTAAAAACAACAACTCTGTGTTCAAACATCAAAACACTGATATTGTCAGTTGATTAAGCTCGCCAAGTGAATTTTGCAAATGTCCATTTAAAACTCGCTTCTTGAATCCCATTCTAGTTTTGGGGTCATATAATGGGCCTGATGTGTCCTTTCATGTCGTATGATTTTGCTGACTATAGGCAACTTGTTTGCCGTGGGTTGCATACCGTGCCGTTGGTGGAGACAATGCAGATGGTTGATTAAAGGATAGGCTGATGCTTTCCACTCCAATGCAACATATTAGTTTGACCACAACTTTAACTGAACTGATGGTTTAGATGGCCCTGTCTGATCAATCGGCTAGTCATGTCAAACTAGAGGGTAGACCAACAAGTAGGTCTCTGTTTTTATTCTTTCTGACAGCAGCTGCTACTTGTTGGTGTAACTAGAGAGGCTGTATTAAAGACTCAACTTCATGATTTGTACAGATTTCGACGTTCATCTTTGTAATTAAATCAAAAGTCTTTTCTCAAATCTTGCAAGGGAAGTAGCTTCATATGGCAGTGGCAAGGTGTGTGATTATTATTTTTAGAATAGCTTTAACAATTGTTTTCAGTCATATCACTACAATGTCTGCAGTGTGACAGTTTATTGTGATGTCTAGCACTGGGGTATCATGCCGCAAATGTAGCATGATGTCCCACCCAGTCACATTATCCTGACACCAGGCCAACCAGTACTAACACTAACCTCTTAATGCTGAGCGTCAAGTGAGGCAGCTGTTAGTACCATTTTTGTAGGTCTTTGGTATGACTCGACCGGGGATTGAACCCATGACCTGCCGCATCCGAGGCGAATGCTCTAACCACTATGCCACCAGCGCAGTTATGGTGGCAAGAGTCAGTTGAGACAAAATTTTACTTCGCTAGATCTTAGCACTATGCATAGCTTTGACACGCAAAATGCAATAAATTAGCGTAAATCTCTCTTCCGTTGTTGGACATGAAGACGTGTGTGGCATATGTGACAAAATATTTAGTATTACAGCTATGTGAAAACCTACCAAAACATCAACCTAGGTTGTGAGATCTGGCCTCAGATGGACCAAAAATACTATAGTCAGCGACATGGATGAGGAAATTCGTTCGAGTCTGGGAACTTCGACGCGATTTCTCTTCTCGTTAATATAAGATCGACAACCATTCAAGCTGTGAACTTTTTTGATAGTCATAGCTCTTTAAGGCTTGATTGGAGAGCCAATAAATGTCAGAAGAAACAGTCATTAGTAATTATGATATTTCTTTCAGAAACATGTGTACCTTTTTAAGTAGAATATTACTGTCATATTAAGTTATTTTATTTTACTTGTTTCGGATACCTTTTCCTTTCTATGAATCTTGTTGAAATTGTTTAAGTCTTTAACACTAAAATTGCAAGTAATAAACCAAGTATTGTTTCAACAATAAAATTATTGATATAATACAGAAACAATTTATCCAGCTGATTCAAAAGCAAGTTTATGACGCTATCATTATTACCAAGTAATGACGATGCTTTATTGCTTTAGCAAACTTAAACACATAGTTGTAATATATTTCCTTCTTTGTTCAACTTAATCAATGAATGTATTTGTACAGCCTTTCTCACCGCTACCACCACCACGTGTTCCATTTTCTGCTCCTGTACATCTTTAACACAATTTGCCATGGATAAAATTGCATCTATCTTGCATATAGTTGTAAACAAATAGTTGCTAATTTTAGAGCCGTTTTCTTTAAACAGTCTTTAAACCTGTCAATTTTAAGATTTATTCTTATGATATTTTTCCTATAGTTATCTGCTTAGCCTGTTAAATTTCCAAATATTTTATTTGTTCCAGTATAATAAAAAAATGTGTTATGTTTATTTTGCTTTGCTGATACAGATTTGGATATGTTCTGCCTTTCATATACTTCAGCCTCTGATTGTATTGATATTTTTTATTCATCTATTTTAACTGTATAAGCTATAGATTCTTTTTCTTTTTCTAAGTTATTGACTTCCATTTCATTTGTGGTTTTCATGTTTTAATTCTCCATGTCTCGTAATAGATTATCAGATGGTTCATTTATTTTAATTACTTGAATTTGTATTTCCTTTTGAATCCTTTGATGAACAATGTGCGCTGGATATTGTTGTAAACGTGTACCTCCAGGTTTATCATTTGTTGATTTCAATTTCTTTCTTTCTTTTGTCCAACATGTACAGGTTGAAAAAGCCACTTCTACCTTTGTGTCTAACTTTTAAATTATGTTAGATTTTACCCTTGCAGAAAAATTGTATAGGATATTTTCCTATATCATAATAATCACTTTTAAGACTTCATTGTTGAACATTTAATTTAATTTGTATTTCATCAATGCTACGATCATACTTTATTAATTCATGGTGTTGATCAAAAACACACACATAAGCAGGAGCTTGATGAGTTTCAGTTTCCTAAAACACATTTTTGGTAATGGGACTTTAAGGTATGATATTAAAGTTGCCAAAATTATCTGGAAGGTAAGAAAGATTATCAAACTCAACTTAGATCCTAAAGGAATTTTTTTTTTACAGAAAATAAAAAATTTTGTGAGAGGAGTAATCAAGTTCTTGATAGAAGTAAAGCTAGCAATAACACTAGTTATGTAAGGAATAGCTACCAAAGAATTGGTATAGTGGAGTTGGAAAACATTGTTAGAAAAGGAATAAAGGAAACATTTAGAAAAGTTTGTAAATAAAAGATGAACATAAATATCCAGGTAATTGCTAGATGCTGTAATACTTCCAATGATGCATATAATGATTAACGTCATGGATAGGAACACATCCACTCTTAATCTGGAACTTCTTCCATCATAAATATTAAACAGAGTAGAAAAGACATATGATATGGGAGCAAAGCTTTTAACATGACCAAATAGAAATACTGCGTGACTCATAACTATTAGTTATGGTAAGTTAATAAAAATATTTACACCTATATATGTGATGAAGATATTTTGAAGTTATTGCTGACCCTGGTCCCCTAAAATTCAGAGTTTGGAGAAAATTGAACAGGATTGACTTACATGTGAAGGTTAAAAAAAATTTTTGTTCAAAGTGTGTGGATATATTTGTGTGTGGTCAAAAAAAGTAAAGTCATTTTCGAAAACAAAAATCTCAAATGTATGGCTAATGCAAAGATTAAATGCTTTCGCTGTTTTTCAGGGAGGACATATAACATTCCTATTGCTATATGGCTGATGGATACACATCCGTTCAATCCACCTTTGGTGTATGTCCAGCCAACCAACTCCATGGAGATAAAGTCAGGGCCCAACATGGACAGCAATGGGAACGTTCATATTCCTTACTTATTGGAGTGGATATATGTGAGTTGTGTGAGCTTTTTTAAAATCCAGATATTATTCATTTTGGGGTTCTGTATCAAGAAGCAGGGTACCTATAGCAGCCAGTTTTACTGTCCGTCCATTCACACTTCTTGTAACCTCCAAAGTTCTTCAACCCTTTGATTTCAAACATATGTCTGGTTCTGGCTCCTTAACCTGCACTGTTTTAATGACCCAACACAATTGCATTTTATGGCACATACAGATTTAAAGAAACAAATTGCTGTTTACCATGTCCATGAATGAAAACTTTTCCGATTGGAAACTCTAATGTGAACTCAGACAAGCTCTATAAAAAGGTAATAAAATATTAATATTGACATTACTTATCTAGTTTTTACACCATTTTTAGGATGTCGTATATTATTATTATTATTATTATTATTTTATTATTATTATTATTATTATTATTATTATTATTATTATTATTATTATTATTATTATTATTATTATTATTATTATTATTATTATTATTATTGCCTGAAGGAAATTTGGATGCCAACTTGCAGGTAAATTGCATAGTATACCTAGACGTATCTTTTAAAGCTCTCTTCTTATCAGGTACCATTTTCTTGGAGTTAAATGCATTTTACATCAATTTGTAAATCTGTAATTCAGCAACCTCTTTGCTACCAGTTTTGGTTTAGGAATCACTTAACACATTTTACAGTTTGGTATATACAATTTCTTTGTGACCTAGCAGTGTCGTTTGTGTATTATGTTTTGGCAACTCTATAGTTCGGTAGTGTTACTACATTTGATATTCATTATGCATGGGATTTGCTTATAGCCAGTCATTTAATATAAAATGATTCAGTTTCATACGAATATTGTCTTGTATGTTTTTATGTGTTTAGTAGCGCCTACTGTAGCTTGGACAGAGTCAATGAATGGAGCAGCATTAAGCAAATTCTCATTTATACACAGAAGGTTTCAATGATGCTTGCAGTGAGCTTAGCTCAAGAATCAATTAATAAATTTTGATTTTAATTAGTAAGAACATTGTCTCTTTGGCAAAATGGACCTTTTACGGTTTTGTCTTGTCTCCTTTTTGGACTGAGTGATGGCCCTTGTCAGTCAACTACCTATTTTCAGATGGGAGTTTGTTTTGTAATCCGTATACACCAAGATATGTCCACTTTCAACATATTCTTATGCATTTTTGATGTCAGCTTATTTTCATAGATATAGAAATGGTATCAGTTGGTTTGTCTCATCTGCACTATTTTGGGCAAACTTGTACCCCATGTACTAAATGCGGAACTTCTGTCGTGTAAATTGTGGTATGTGTGGCCATATGCAAGGAACCCATCACTCTGTTGAATATCATATAAGCATTAGAATAAAATCGAAATATAGACTTTGCATCTAAGTAGTTTTCAAATAAAAGATATTATGTTTTTTATGACTAATAAAAAATTCAAATTAAAAGTAAGAGCACAACAGAGTACGACTAGTATTAGTCCACAAAATGTTCAACAACTAAA
Organism: Potamilus streckersoni; assembly: GCA_016746295.1. Lineage (NCBI taxonomy): Eukaryota > Metazoa > Mollusca > Bivalvia > Unionida > Unionidae > Potamilus > Potamilus streckersoni. Next base: position 198,596 of record JAEAOA010000547.1, on the reverse strand, counting down.
CACTTATAGGCATTTATAGGTTTGATGCTAAGATAATTATTACTACCTGTTGCTTAGTTGCCAATTAGTCTAGATATTTGTCCACCCAGAGCAGTCAGTGCCTCTGTGGTAGTTTCTTGGAGTGAAATGACTTGCCTTGGAGGGATGCATTTTGGTTTCATATTCGGCTGATTATAGTATTACGGTAAAGAAATATTTGTAATATTAGCAATACTTAGGTCATCTAAAAATGCTCTCTGATCAAGATTAGATTAATTTATTAGTTTTTTTTTATTTTCATATATGGTCTTTGGTGAAATCCAAAAATTGGTTTCTGAGGAATAATATACATTAAATCTTCTCACAAATATTATATTATATTATATTATATTATATTATATTATATTATATTATATTATATTATATTATATTATATTATATTATATTATATTATATTATATATATATATATATATATATATATATATATATATATATATATATAAACTTACGTACGTTATGCAGACAAACACACAGAAAGCCACACAAAATATTTGTGAATGCACGTTTACCTTCAAGATTTTAGTTTGAAGTTTACAATGCTTCTTCTGCCGTAAATGCTATCAATATTTTATAATGGACTATTCGATTGATGTACTCTGGATATAGTGATAGTTCTTGAGAATACCTTAATATTAAAATGATAGTGCAGGATAGCAGTGAGAACGATTACATAGTGATATAACTGAGCACAATCATAGCCTAGACAGAGCTTGATCGATGTAAACTGTTGTCCTATTGGGTCACGTAATTATGCATTCTCATAGGTAGTCTGGACAATACTGGATCGCAGTGACAACACTGGTTATACAGTGGTATAATTGAACACACTCTTAGTCTTCACAGTGTTGAGTCATGTTGGTGACGCATCATAAAACTAATATCTGAGCACACCCTGAACTGCACTTGACAGTACTAGATTCCAGCTGAGAAACCTGTAATGTAGTGTGACATAACTGAGCTTACGTTGATTTCGTCTTTGTCTCTAAGCCAGCTTACACATCCTCAAAAGCACACAAATGCCTGAATAATTTAGATATTTTAAGTAAGGATTTATGTTACTGACCAAATACCAGTCATGAATTTAAAAAATCAAGTTAGAACAAATGAAGATGTAGTAAGATACCCAGTTAATTACAGTCTTTCATAAATTCGGGGGATCAGTATTATGTGTTATTTTTGTTGTTGCTATTCGTTTTGCATCACAGTTTAAGAATATGATGCAGAGCAGCCTATTAAATATTTTCATTGTTGTAGGGGAATATGTTTTAAATGCCCCACTCACATATTTTAACAATTCTGGCATGTGTTTATAATTTTCTGTTTTCAACCATTCTTGCAGCCGAGTTCAGACCTACTTGGTTTGATACAGATTCTGACTATAATATTTGGAGAAGAACCCCCCGGTGTACTCCAGAGTGGTTCCATCAGCTAAACCACACAAACAAATTCAGGAAGCATGGCAGACACCCAATCATTCTGGAGAAGGTCATTATTTCTTCCTTCTTCTGAAACATTCCTACATGTGTATCCATGGTCATTTGTTTCAGTGTTGAACAACGATGGGAAAGTTCTTTCCTGCATCTTATGACAGCCATCCTGTCTCACATTACACAAATTGCAAAAAGATTCAAACTAATTTACATTAATCAAGATAAACTATAATTACAACAATCTTATATCTTAGGTACAACAACTGAAGTTAGCGTCCTTCAAGCAGAAGTCATCGAGTTTGTTCAACATAGTGGTATAGTTTCTATAGCTGGGATTAAGTATCGTAATGTCGCTGTTGTAATTGTTTATGTTTTTCTTTTCTAAACTGATCTTCTTTCTCATTAATGTCTTAAAAACAAACCATTTCAAAGTGAAAATTAATACCAATATATTATGCCTGTTGATTTAATTTTAGGGATAAGTGTGGTATTTAGTTTAGACCTGATCATATTTTGGTTATCGTTGTGCAGATTTTCTTCAAAACACAGTTTTGGATGCTGTATATTGTCATTACTTTGATAATTTCGGTCGCTTTTCATTGAAATATGATATGTACATAAAGATCTTTATTGACTTATTTTTTAACCATACTAAGTTTGACTTCGACCATTATTTAGCGTTCAGAAAGAGGTAGAAATAATGATTCATTTTATATTATTGATGGATAGTCAATTTCAACTACAGGATCAGAATAGAATAACGTCTGGTACAACATTTGTGAATCTTTGCAATTTTTCTCTCTTTCAGTGGTGCATAATAAATTATTCAATCAATCTCTCCTGCAATACTTGTACGACTCTGGGTCTTATACTATTTAGCAGAAAAAGTTCAACCAAATATTAAATTAAAATTAACAAACAGTTTATTTCTCTAAAATACAAAGTGAAGATCAAATGGCATTTATAATTTGTGAAAAAAATCCCAAATAATCCTAAATGTCCTCTCACATGTTGAAAAAAAATTAACTATACTGAATGAATTCCAGTAGTTATGAATATCCTGATATGTTGCAATGATGCAATACAGAATGTCAGTTAATTACTTCACGATAATCCAAGGTGTTGTGCATGAGCACTTTATTAATTCAGATGAACATATTAACACAACTTTAATTTCCATTATAGTTGGACTTCCAAAGATTTATCTAAACAGGCATGAGTGATTTATTTAATCATATCTATTATATATATTCACATTTTCATAGTTCTCCATGGACTGTCATTAAAATTGTTAAATTATGATGAACACGAGTTGTTGAGGGTATTCATAAGTAACTTTCTTATATACTTTTCATAAGATTAATGACCCTTGTGACATGCAGATGAATTACCATCTGATAGAATCTTATGAATACAGCTAGTCTGACAGGTTTAAATTATGTTGGAAATTGTTTAAATGATGTCTAAATCAACAACTATTTATAATCCTGCAACGTGTGATATTGTGTTCTTGTGCACGTTTTTTTTTTTTTGAGTTCTTGTCCTTTCATTTTCGCAGCTGAATACAGTGTGATATAACCTTATACATGCAACTAGTCTCTCGATTTTGATGCATTTATTTTAAACTTGGTGCATAGTGTACAACCGGTTCTTCTTGTTGAAGTGAATTATACTATGATTTAATAAAGAAAGTATTGAACAACATTCGTTTGAGTTATTGAGGAAACCAGGAGAATGTTTTTCTTGAATTATTGGTAGCGTAGTAAACTAGCCTTTAAATACTGCTGTCAAATATTTCCATTGGGACGGAATATTTGTATTTTTGTTACATTACTAAGCTTCTTTAATCAAGGGTAGAAACGATGTAGTAACTGCAGTTAGAAACTACAACTTATTTTGAAATGTAAATTAAAGCAATTCCTACAAATATATAAGAATTGTTTTTATGGCATGATATTTTGTCTTATAAATCTTCAGCTTTTAAATACTATAATGTTACAATTTCAGATTTGTATCTATCTAGCTTTTATAAACATTTGATTTTATTTCTTTATCAACCTTTTGTCAAGTTGTCTGGGCTGATGGAAACAGTTGGTCAACTTCTTGAATATTGTTCGTTTCGTATTTAGTGCAGTGTCTAATCCTAGTTTAAAGTTATATGATGATTTCTTTTTTTATCCAACATTATCTGAAGCATATTACAATGCAATTAAGTAACAAAGTCTAGTCTATATCTGCAGAAATTAGATTCTGAAATACATTGCTGGAATCTTGTGTAAGTGTTTTATCTAAATGTATTACCTTGATGATCTAAAGTTAGTTTCTCAAAAATGTTTTTAATTGAATCATTTTTATTGAAATAAACAATGAAACAGATATGTTGGATAGTAATGAGCCAGAAAAAAGTATGTGATCTAATTCTTTGATTTAACCTACATTACTTGCATTTATAAAACTCATACTATCTCACAAAATTTAGATAAATATCTCCTGCAGTTTCATTACTCATTACTTCTAAGTTATTTTTATCAGATAACAAATTTCTCCGATATTGGACAGTACTTGCTCCATAGGTACAATGTTATGTGTGAGTATTTACTTCATAGGCACAGTGTTGTATGTGGTTATTTACTGCATATGTATAATGTTATATGTGATTATTTACTTTAATTGTAAAATGTTGCATGTGGGTACCTCCTCCATGGTATGATGTTGTACATGGGTATTTACTCAATATGTACAATTTTGTATATGTGTACTTGCTCCATAGGTACAGCGTTGTGAGTGAGTATTTATCATATATCTGATATATGCTCTTTAGAATTATTACATTCAATTTCATGTTTTTCAGGTCAATTATGAGTCAAGTTTTGTTTCTTCTCAGTATTTTTTGAATAGCTGAGTCAAATTGCTAGAAGGAAAGAAAAATATGCTGTACTAAATGAGATATCAACAGAAGAATCTACCTACTTATTACATAAGCAATTAGGAAAAAAAAACTACTTTCCATTTAAAAGGGTCTATGTTACCACTGTGAATTACCAGTATTATGCAAATATGGTTTAGATATAAGAGTATAACAAGAATACAATGATGTTTATAAATGCATCTTGACAGTAATTGATGTATTTTGAAATTACACAGGCAGAATGTCAAGATGACATACATTGCATTCTGACAGACGTGTTCAAAAATGAAAGTCTCAAAATGCTCAGTTTGACGAAGAGCACTAGATTTGCAGCTTTAAAGACAAGATTCTGCTGAACAAGGAATTAATGAGTACTTTGCATTTTACTAAGACAAAAATCATCTGTAGTGGTGACGTTCAATAGAACAATAAAGACCTGGGTGTGGAAATGTGTTCCAAACAAAGAAACATACCATTGACTGACTGTTTACCAAAACTTATATATGGTTTCAATAATTACCATCATGCATCAAAGTATTAATACTCTTCCATCCTGTGTAGTGAGTAATCTTCCCAATGCAGCTTGCTACTTTGAATCTATTGGTAGTATCAAACAGTAAGTATTCTGGCTCTAATACGTGTTATTAGCAGTCTCCTTTGTGTCTGTTGTTGGAATTTCAATAATTTTCACAGGTTGTATAAGGTCGTCTGATAGTAACGTTTGGTTCAATTGGAATGTTCTCCTACAGAGGTGATAGAAATTTAGATAGCATCTCTGACATTGCTGGTAATGTTTGAAATGGGTCATTTTCATAAGCAATTTAGCATAACTTTAACGCAATGATTACTTCTGGCTAAGATTTGTTTTTAAGTCCTTCGCTTTTATCCGTTTTCTAACATATCCACCTTTTTTCTAGGTCTTTGTTTTCAACATTATCTCTCATGGATGGTTGTGATTTTTACATTACAAAATTTTTCTCATATGAGTCGTACAAATATATATTATTTTCTTTAATTCTAACATGATTTATCATTAAATGATATTGTCGTTCATCCATGTTTGGTTCATGCATTACGTATAAACATACTAAATAGTGAAGTAAACCCGAATAATGATCTTATCTCCAATTTATGTAACACTAACAAGATATTTGATGCAGCATATAAAATGGTTGAATTAAGGATAAGTATTGAAGGATTCTCAATACATTAGTAACAGGTATATGAATGACATCGAGCCGTAGAAGGAAGAAGTTTTCAATTATATTCTTTTCAGTATAAATTGAATGCAAGAACTAGCCGATTTTCAGAGCTGTACAACAAACTGACGTGAACAGAAAGAAATTATTTGAAGATCAAAAACTATTCAGACAAAGAGTCTTTACTTTATCTTCTGTTAACCCAAGCAATCAGTAATAGAAAGAGCAGATATTTAGTTAACGTTAAACAATAAACACGATCGAACAAGCAGAGAATACACGGTAATGTATACTTTGAAAAATGGCGTAGAGACAGTTTTAATATAGGGAAACAATGTCACTTTACAATATCATCCTGAATAGTTACAGATTTCACTAACGAAATAAAACAGAATAACAAACACAAAAGTACCTGGCCTGAATAACAAGATCATAGCTAACAAAAACACATTGATAAAGGTGCATAGAAAGACTGATTTAATAGCGAAAACCAGAAAGGCTGCTGCAGATGCAACAACAAAGGCAGCAAGAAATTTAACAACATAACTACTAACAATAAAAGCACGATTAGATTACTGTTAGCAACTAACAATATGGCCATTAGGGATTTATGCAAGATCATAAAAGACAGCACATTTAAAGAGCCATAGAACACTTTAATGCTGAGGTTGAAAGTGATCAGTACTACATGTTGGGTGCAAAGTAATCATGCTGCGGACAAAAAGATATAATGAAAAGATTTAAATGATTTGGGTCATCAAAATTTACAAGAGATATTGATGCATTAAAAATTGCTCTCTTATTCACCAATCAATTCTGAAGATTGTAATTGTTATAATGAATATAATATTGGAAGTTAAAGTTGATGAACCGAATGAACGAACGAAATATATGCCAAGATATGTATTGCTGTACTGTCATTACATCTCAATGACTGATAATTGTTCTGAATACATTAAAATAAATGTTACATATAAAATCAATCTTATTAAAGAAATAAAGATATCTAGTTTATATGTTCGTTTTAAATAGCCATAAACGAGCTTTTTAAGTCCCACAAACCATCTTTGAAATGTTTCAACACTTTTTGTATAAGTTTTCTTTCATAATGTTGTGATGAAAACATTTTACAGCATAGGCAACACATACAACATCTTCGTTTAAATAAAACTGTCAGGACTGAATGCAAGTTATGGAAATGTATATATAAAACTCTGATATGATTGACGACAATCCGTTTGTCTTCTACAAGATAGCTTCTAAAAATAGACTTTTGTTCCTTCCTATAGAGCCAACTGTAGGGAGGAGGTAGTCATTGCCAGAATTCGAATCGGCCATACTTATTTAACCCACTCCTACATACTAAAAGGAGAAGACCCACCAGAATGCATATCTTGCAATGAACCATTCACAGTTAAGCACTTTATGCTGGAGTGTTTCAACCTCCAATCTACACGTGATCAATATTACAATGTGCAAGTCATGAGGGAGCTCTTTGATACAGTTAGTATTTTTTAAGTTATAGACTTCCTTAAGAAAGTAAAAATATATCATAAGTTATAACTTTTATGTTATCATCTTAAACATTTTTATGTGCTATATATGTACGGTCGCTAGATTTTAATTATCTTTCATATATTTTCGTTGTCATACATTATTTGCACTCCCCGTTGATCGGGAAACTTTACTTTTTTATAACCGTTACCATTTTTATCGTTCTACCTTTAGCTATTTGGTTTCGTATCGCTGGCCAATACAGAACCTTTTTACCATTTGTATATCATGTATGGTGCTAAATGGCCTCTTTGTGCTGGTGCGCCGTAAAAATTCAACCAACCAACCAACCGACTTTATATACATAACCAGTATGCAACAGGAATCTACTGGGTCAAGAAATCAAGTTAATATTATATTTTTGAGAACAACATTTGATATTTTTACTTGAAACACATTAGACAAAAACATATCATACCACAGATCATGACAATGTTTTCCGCAAGAAAACTTACAGCAATTTCAACATTCATTACTTGTAAATAGTGAATCTTCTCGCAAAGAATTTCGTATGTAAAGTATGCAAAGTAAACTTTTCTGGTGGTTTTGAGCATAATATACCAGATACGATTTAAGGAGCAATAGCTAACAGTTTATTATTTATAAAAGAAGATATCTGTTTAAGTTGTGTTATCACAATAGTACGATAAGTAATGAATTAGACACGACAAAACACTAGACGAACACCAAACAATAATTCAAGAAATTGATTGATACGGGTCAAGCAATTGGCAAAGTGAATGAAAAATCAAGACGCCATTGTTTCTTTTCTCTGGAGTTAAACAAAATACTAGAAATATGCCTTATTATATGCGACAACAGATATTCGTGATGGTCGACATGATTTAAACGATCCAAAAATTTGAATATATTGCGAACATTCTGTTAAACAAGTCAGCCATGAATACCTTTTCATTGCATTTATAGAGAGTGTGAAGGTATATTATTTTTCCTAGTTACTCAAGGCAATGGTTCTTTTTTCAGCATAATTAATAACCAGTTTTCTAGGTACGGTAAATGTATGACTCCTACCTAGTAACCAAGAAAAAAATCCCGTGAGTTAATTTTGAGAACAGATTTCTTCTTTCATCTAGTGATTTGAAAAGAACGGGGTGCAAAGTATGCGGGGATAAATAATTTGAGGAGAATTTTTTTGAAAGATATCACACCATACAGTAGTAATAATCATTGGAAAGCTTAATGAATAAAACATTTTCACTAGGTTTAAAGGTATACGCCTTCACATGTCTGAAAGAACAAACACGATTGAACAAGGTATCATGCAAGAAACGCTGAGAAAATTGAGATCGGGAGGAGTTAACACTCAGAACACTGGTACATAGATTTCATGAGATGTAATAGAAACATTCTTAGATTATCAATTGACTTTTAGATACTAACTTATCACAATCCAAAGTATCCATCTGCATTCATTAGGTATTTCAAATTTAATATTACAAATCGTAAAATCTGCTGTAGTGATTAAAGGTGTTCAAATTATTACTGAGTACATGACAATGGAACCAAACTTGCAACGGACAGCATTGTATACATTGTCAGATCAACAGAAAACATTTTTATTTGCACTAAGATGAGACATGACCTCTTAAGAACAGTCACAACCAATGAACAACGTGTACCAAAATGGAATCGCTTTATTTTTGGCGTCTTTCTATTCCACAAGACTCCACTAATAAACACACGTGACAACGTTCTGCATATGCAAAAGGCCGTATGAGACGCATCAATCACACAATATGGTACTAAATCAAACTTAGTGACATTGTATATTTGAGGACAATTTATGGAACAAAACTATCCAACAAATCATATCATGCGTCATATAAGTTATACGCACAAGACTCTTGAGAAACACCTGTCCCAAGCGAATTCCCTCGATCACAATCACATAGTTTGCATATAAGAAGTCCTTTAGGTGGTCACATATCTCACAGTAGTTCATTGACTAGCACTATAAATACTGTCTGTATATATAAGGAAAATTGTTTGAAATTTGTTTAACACCTTTATCACTCCAGCATAATATGATATTCATGTGAACAAAAGCTTTATGATGCTTTTTGCACACTTATCCATTTTGTCCAAAATCCAGCAAGACTCACTTATCTCTTTTGTTTAGCACATTTGAAATTCATTCAGTGAGTTTCGTTTAAGGAAATAAATATAATTTTCGCTCTGAGTTGATCTCATCAGTAGGAGAACCATCATGACTGGATGTGAAACACACAAAAGGTTTGTGTGTGAGCTTCTTAATTGATTTAAAAATTTTCATACTGACAAGAACTGGGAGTACATTTAGCCAGGTTTTTATCAGAACATATTCTGAAAATCCTCTTACCGTTGTAAGGGTTTGTGGTCGAAGCCTTGGATTATGTTAAAGTTGTTGTTTTTGCCCAAACACTTCTCTTTCACGCAGTAAGCAACCATTAGTGCTTTCCATATATCGTGAGCTGTGTCGGTGTTTGTATAAAATGAGGAATGCGTAGCATCATCGCTTTCAGTGTCATTCTATTATGGAAAGTGAAAAATGTTTTCCCACAGTTAATGCTGTAATGTGTGGAGAGAAACCACTAATACGTCTTACATGCAGATGAAAGAGCAGTTGCGTTTAGCTAAATGTCAAATATCTTTTAGCACATGATACCATTAAAAGATTAGTAAAGCTGTTCTTAATTGTAAGATCATAATGTTTGTACTTTTGTATAAAGACATTAGCACGAGACGTGCATGGTGGAGAAAAATCAATGAGTTACACATACTGAAATTTCCTACAGAGTATTTTAAGAATATGGAACAGTTTTCAGGGTGATATTACAAAAATTACTTGACGGTTCTGCTTTAAGAAATAATCTTTGCTATAGCATCATCTTAATCTTGTAGAAATTGAATGACCTTTCGTTACTTTTTTATTTATTTATGCTGTAGCTGTTACTCTTGTGGATTCTTACATATTTATTTGTTTTAATTTTGTGGTTAAAATGTAAGCTAGTTATGTCATCATAGACAAGTATATTATTATTATTATTATTATTATTATTATTATTATTATTATTATTATTATTATTATTATTATTATTATTATTGTTATTATAGGCAGTGATGATGAGGAATTATTGATGCTGAGAATTGAATTGAAACGAGTTGAAAAGATAAAGAGAGAAAAAAGGAAAGAACAGGAAAAGAGACAGTTAAGACGTGAGGTCGAAAAAGCTAAGGATGAACTCAAAGAAATGGAGAAGAACGAAATTATTTCTCAGAGCGAATTATATTATTAAAGGCAAATGATGGATTTAAATTAAAGTAGAATTTTATATGTTCTGATTTCATATATATAGTTGAAAGCAGAGATGGAGGGTCTATATCATTGTATGATGAGAGAGTGATGTTATTATTGTCTGAATATGTAACTGAAATACCAAATAACTTAGATTTTTCAAATCTGTATTTCAAGTATGCCTGATATCATGAACAAAAAAGGACTCATTTGTAAGTCTGAATTTGGATCATTTTTGACATAATGATGCAAAGAGATTCTTGTTGAAATGTGAATTTGAAGTATATCTTACTTAGTATATTGAAATGACTACTATATAAATCTGATTAAGATGTATTGCTGGCCTCAAGATTAATCATCTATAATGATATTATGTTTGTGAGTACATATGTAGCAAACACAAAACTGTTGTATTGATTCATTCAAACGCTAAATCTGAACATCACCTTTTGAAAAATATTTTATTTATTTACGGAAGAAATTACACTATAATAGTGTTGATATTTTTGTGCATTTGATGATCTTATGGCGATGGTAAAAAATAACATTGGGAAATATATTCTCTCTCAACATAAGGACAATAACGCTAGGAGATCTGATTTCCAAAACTTTCTTTGACCTCGACTAAGTAAAACACTAATAAAACTTCTAAACCATTATGGGATGGGGATGGGAGTGGTACGTGTTTATTATGCTGTTCATGCCTCTGTTGGAGAGTTTGTGAGAACAATGTGGTCTTGGCACACAAAAGAATTGCAAAACACACGAAAATTGGTTTCCTCTGAAGATATTACATTAATTCCTTTTGCTTTCAGAAAATGAAGACTTAAAACATTTTTAAAGAGATACATTTAACAGCTTGCTGGACAAGGCTTCAGATACAGAAGCAGAAAAGAAACAATGACAAGCAACAATAAATTTATCAAAAATAAAGACAAATTAAATAAGCGGCACCAAAAGAAATTTGAAGCCCTCATTATTGTAAAACATTTTATGAAAAAAACATGGTCAGTGCAAGAAATTTTTTTATGAATATTTTAATGTATGTATATAAGAGACCGCTGACACAGTCGGTGCTTTGACATGCACCGTCACTATTAATTTTCGATATCATGAAATATTTACACAGAGAAAGATTGTTCTACCATTCATTAAAGATACATAAATATGATGAAAAAGAAGATGATATCTGCACAACATTGGTCTTAATTTTCTTAAAGTGTAATATTTTTCATGTTTGAGATTTAATAAGAACATTTGACGGCACTGATATTAGCTCTTTTAAAATTTATAGTAAGTTTTTCATAATGTTGGATTGATGACCATAAATTCTTCAATCAAAATTACTTTAAATAGTTACATACCATTTTGAAACATAAATGTACTCTCTAATAATAATAAAATATTCTTTAAATGATAACTTATGTTGAGACGTCCCTGAAATTAATTTCACTATTACATGCTGATGCTACAGCGTATTAGCTTGCTGAATGCACAAACAACATAAGGACTCTTAGTTAATACATTCTTCGTTAGAACTGAAATCAGTATTGTATTGTATCCCATGTTTGCCTACTGTTATGTATATGTAATTAAATTGCTTGTGTTTAAAAAAATCCTTTTGATTTTCTTTTGTTTCATTATACTTTATTGTATTGATAATGTTTACTAGATTTGATATTTTCACAGTAAATTTAGTCTCTGTTTTTACCTGAATAGAACATAAAAGGACCTACATAAGCATTATTTTTATCTCCCCATAGTTCATAGATCTTGTAAACATTGAATTTTAACTATTGGCTATTACCAAGGTCATTTTCTGATTGCATGACATGATGGCTGTAATTTGTAAACAACATTTTTAAATTGAATGTTGTCCATGGCGGACATGCCTACCGGTTGTGTGCTTTTATTGCAATGTCCAGATTAGTATCACGTAAATCCATGACGTGAGCTACCATGTGATCTAAATTCGAGGCATAAAATAAACAATTGGTATTAAAATATTTTAGTAGTATTCTTAACACCTTGAGGGAACAAGGTGTTTTTATTATTGTTGCCAAATTGTTTTTGAAGTTCGTCTGGTTTTTTTTTCAAATTTCGTATTGTATCCTCTAGAAAACTAAACAAGTGCTTCATATTTTTAAAGCGTTCTGGGACAAAGAAATCAGTAGAAATTTATTTTGGAATTCTATACGGAAACATTATAAACTGATTCAATCAAAGATCTGTTACCACCAGTAGAAGGACGTAATCTGACGTCATCGCCTCCATATTGGAATTTCATCAAGATTGAAACCAAGATTCAATTAGAACTTTTTAGGGATAGGACTTATAATTTTTAATCTTATGATTAAATTTTGGATCATGTTCGCAAACCATAAGTCCTATTTCTATTTTTTACATTGTTTTCTAGGGGAAATATATTATTTTGGTAAAATTTACAAAGCTTGTTGGTTTCACTCTTTTCTCTTGTTACTTTTGCACGAACCTGCACGTAACATATACGATATAGTTTTGTCCAAACTAAAACTGATGTAACTTAAACGTTAACTATGTAAAAGATTATCTATTGCTATTTTCAGGTGACATTCATCGTTTAAATGTGATAATATGTATAGAACATGTGCACTTAGATTCAACCAATCACTTATTGACCTTGTTAAAGCATATACCTTTTAATTTGCAGTATTATTCGTCTATCTACTTTGCAGAGTCTCATGGGGGAGGACAAATAATTTAACAACTTAACTGAAATTTACTTGTGTCAGTGCAAATCCAATTTAGATTTTATATATACATACATACATTCTCACCCATCCAGCAGAGAAATATGTTTTTGTAGTCTTACTTTTCTTTTCTCAGTCTGGGTGTCTCAGTTAGGTCGAGTCAATCATGGTGTTCACGCGCAAGGTACTACCTTTAAAAAGAAGAAACCCAACAACTACAGGATATGTATAACAGAAAGAACTTTACTCATAAAGCAGCTTCAGCTTTGGATACACACATTATAAAATAGTTTAAGAGGAGACACACATACATACACACTAGGTTGAGCTATTTGCTATTATCATACTATAGTAAAAGACTTACAGGTCATGTATGCGTGTTTATTCATCTCAAATTAAATATAAATTGTTCTTTTCAAAATCTAGTACATGTACTAATTTTGTTTAACCAAAGTCTATTCATTCCTGATAAATGAATGCTCCTCACCTTCACTGTCATCAAGAAACGTCTAAATGAAACTTGCCAATATGTCAAACTGAATCAAGAAATGAGCACATCGAGTCTAATCATCACAGTAAAGTGTAGTATGAGTTTGTCAACATTCATAGCTCTCATTGTTAAATCAGAGCATTCGACATTCAGTCCAGATTGTAATGGATCACAACGTTAGGTTGATCGCAGCAAAATATGTCCACTTACATTAAATGTACTTTGCTGTATGAACCTCTACTGGTTAGCAAAAAATTACCTTCTAAAGGAATATGCATCTGAAAGATAATTTTCTGTGTAATTTACGAGTTCTTTCGCAAAGTCGAAATTACAGAATTGGTAAGACTGGCAGTATTTATTAATACAACAGTTATTAATTTGAATAAAATTGCTTTAACTGTTAGCAGTTTTACAACAGTATTAAATGTAATGTTACATATATAATGGTTTCCATACATATTTTCCGTCTTTGTATCTGAGTGCAGTAATTTTGTACATAGGCGCCACATGCTTTAGTTCAGGTCTGAAAGCACATAAGAGTTCGGGAGAAAAAAATCTTTTGGAAAGGGACATCTGAGAAAGAAATTCAGTCACAAATTCAGTTTCCGCAACTAGTCTATACAAGCTGGTTGTATTTATAGTTTTAGCACATGTGAAGACAGAAATGTAGAGGTTTACAAACACAACGTTTTTGTGTTTATTTGTTTGTCGTAACTATGTTTTGTACTTGCCTTTGAAAAAGACTCATTAAAAGCCGAAAGCGCTTAGGCTAGTTAGTTACTAGTTTCGTACTGTTCGTCGTCAGTTTATTGCATCTATTTTAATTAATCCCTGTTACACGTGATCCCTTGGTGGATCCAGTACGCTTGAAAGGGTTGTTATTCGCCATATGATTTGTATTCTATATATATATATATATATATATATATATATATATATATATATATATATATATATATATATCTTGGTATATAATGACATAAAGGAGCGGAAACTGCAAAACGTTCATCTTGTTTCTAATGCATTTGCATTGAAATGTTACAATTTTTGAAAGACAATATTCTTAAACTAATATTAGGAAATAGAAAAAAGTGTTATAAGCATAGTTTTTAAACAATTCTGAATAATAAAGTTTGAATACATTCAAAATTATTTTCGAGAGTCTCCTGTAATGCAAAAAAGGGAAGTGTTTGCTTGATTTATCAACGGAACTGTTCCATGAATGAAATTGCTTTAATAAATACTAAATATGTCTTCGTCGAGCTGATAACCGAATAAAATACCTTTCAAAAACACTTTAAATTGGCTGACAACCAAGTAATAATTAAAAATATCGGACAATTGAATCCAGCCTATTAAATGAAACTTTGAGTGTGTATCTTGATACATGACGGCCATGCGTATTTGAAAACAATTGATTATGCATTCATTGTCGAATAAACTGGTACACTTACATGCGTTCTGTCTATACGCTGTTGACCTGTCAACTAATGTGATATCAGTGCTGTCAGTTTCAAACAGGTGAATATCTGCAGTATGGGCATCCCACCCGGCTAAAGATCATTTTGAAATAGATAAGGGTGGTGTAACCAGGAAGATACATTATATTCAACACTGTCAACAAAGATATGAGGAGTTGATGAGAGAGAGAGAGAGAGAGAGAGAGAGAGAGAGAGAGAGAGAGAGAGAGAGAGAGAGAGAGAGAGAGAGAGAGAGAGAGAGAGAGAGAGAGAGATGACACTTTAAACGAAGAATAAACGTAAAAAAGCAATATAGCAATACAGATTATTTCAGGTTTGTAAATTGAGGTTTACTTCGATATTTTACCTTGGGGCTGGTGAATCTTCATAATTTGGACTGAAGAAAAATGGCTGTTTGGTCTTTTGTAATTGTTTTAGTGAAGGATCTATAAAATAAATTATAATCAATAGTTGTGTTTAGAGTAGTTTATTGATCCGCATATGATTTATAGACACATCCGAATAACAGCACACAACATACACATACAATCCGCATGATCTGATAAGTTGTGTCATATAAATATCCAAGTGGCTGTTCCACACATTTAATCCCACAACGTCAGCACAATTATCAAGTGGCTGTCCCACACGCAGAATTCACACAACATCAGTATAATTACCAACTGGCTAAATTACACAACTGGACACCAATTTGGACACAAACTCAAATAGGGATCGTAATATAACAGTAGACCGTAAACAAACGAAAGATGGAGGCAACCCGAAGTACCCTGCAGTTTTAAAATGACAACGAACGAGGGAGCAATCGTACAATTTACAATGGAAATATGAACCTGTCACAGAATAATGCTATAAATAACATGGTTTCGCCTTGAATTTATTTTTCTCCTTTATTCGTTGTACAGGCGTACAACATTACCTGGGGTGAATCACTTGTCACTTGGTAAAGTGATTTCGAAATTACATGCAGGCGGAAAGTCACGGGAAACCATGGTATACATAAACATTTGACCATAACTATTATTTTGTCCTATGGATTTAATCTTGATACATTTCTTATTGGCCAAACAACTTGAAAGGGAAAAAAGGAACTAGAAATTGAAGCTGAGGAAAGAAAGATTAATATGGCCAAACAACTTTGTTAGGGAAAAAAGGGAATTAGGTAGGGAATAAAGGGAATTAGAAACGCAGAGAATATTGGAAATCATAGAGGCAGAAGAAAGAGCAAGGCAACGAGATCATGAACGTCAGCTAGAGTTAGTAACAGCTAGAAAAGGAGAACATATTTCTGCCTCTAGTAAATTAAAAGGTCCTAAATTATCCCTCTTTGACGATGAAAAAGATAACATGGATAGTTATCTTCATCGATTTTAGCGTTACGCCGAGAACCAGAAGTGGAGTCGAGATGATTGGGCATTGCATCTCAGTGCTTTATTAAAAGGTAAGGCACTAGATGTGTACTCACGACTTACTAGAGACGATGTGTTTAAGTACGACGTCCTGAAGGAAGCGCTTCTAAAAAGGTACGAGCTGACTGAACAGGGTTTCCGTAAAAAGTTCAGGTATAGCAAGCCAGAGAAGGGATAAACCTTTATGTCAGTTAGTTCATCGTGAGAATAGCGAACTATTTTCAGCCGTGGATTGAATGCGGCAAAGCGGTGAAAACGTTTGAAGGGTTGACTGATTTCTTGCTTAGAGATAAATTGTTAAATGTAGTTGGTAGGGATCTATTTCGATTTCTGAAAGAGAAAGTCTTCTCAAACGTGCAAGATGTGGCTAAGCAGGCCGATTTGTTTGCTGAGGGTTATAGAGGAACACAGAACGTGGTTTAAAAGGATTTTAAGTCAGGAAACCAGTCTACAATCCTAAAGAGCGTATGAAATGAGCTGAAGCCGGTAGGTCAGATAGGGATACATTTCTTCAGGGTATACAATGTTTCTTATGTAAGGACTGGGGTCATATTCAAGCTAAATGTCCTAAAAGGATGGGTCTTGCACATTAGGTGGCCGTGGCTATACAGTGTAAATGTGCGTGTGCTAGTTTTACGCAGGTAGAACCAGGTATGCTTTCACTTGACACGTTTCTTTTTCCCGAAGCGAGTGTACCAACCACGATAGGTTTCTTGAACGGTCGAGGAGTCGTAGTATTACGCGACACTGGTTGCACGGATCAAATGTAATCTCGTACACGATAACCAAATGCTCGGGTGGGAGTCTCCATGTATGCTACTTGATCAGACGATCGGTCGCATTTCTGTAGCTAGGGTCACGGTATAAACATCTTTCTTAACGGGAACTCTAGATGTCATTTGTATGGAAAACCCTATTTATGGTCTGACGATTGGTAATGTTGAAGGTTCCCGTCTTCCAACCTTGGCAGATTTCATAATACCTTTGGCCCAGGCAGTGGAAACGCGAGCACAAATTCAGCGAGAGGAAAACGTGTTTCAGAAATTAAAAGTCGCTGAATCGGTATCCGAATTTTCGCGTGAAGAGTTTAAGCAAGAGTAAGAACGCGACGAATCCATTAAGTCTATCATTGAGAAGATCGCGCCCGGTGCTATTAAACACTGCAATGGTGGGGAAGCTCGAGATTCGTTCGGAAGAACGGGCTAATTTATAGGGGGTTTGTCACTCTGAAGGATAAGAAGTATTGGCAAGTCGTCGTACCCCATAATTATAGATCTTATGTACATTCAACTCCATATAGGTCAAATAAATACTTCTTTTACTTTTTACATGTAATAGTTAGGACCTGTACAAATTCAAATATTCAGAGTCTTGCTAGGTAGGGTTCTGAAAATGTTGCCGGCATTAGTGCAGACAAAACTCACACAAGCACATTAAACTCTTATTTTCATGACATGTGCGATCACCTGCTGGGTCCAATGTACCGACCAAAACTGCCGTTTATCATAAAATTTGGATCCTGTATTAATACTGGGTAGATTGAATGTTTCAAATCAATAAGTGTTTGCTTCAGGTTATATTTGGTAACAAATGTTTGTTTGTCCTTTATTTTCAAAGTGATTCTTTTTCTGTTCTTTTCAAGTAGACTTCTTTCCTCATTTCTACTTTTTTGCATCATGTTTTACGATGCTAGGGTATTAAGAATGAATCGTAACTATATTGCACTAGTATGTCACAGATATTTTCTGCGTTGAATATTCATCCCAGCTACATATACTATATCTTTACTTTGATCATTTAGTCAACACATGCATTTTGTTTTAGTATTCAATGTCGATTATGACTTGTGGTGGGGGTATAAAGAAGCAACAGAATCATTATTTTGCATATAAGTAATATTCTGTAGTGAAACGTTTAGAGTATATTCCACGTTTCGGTCAGATATGCAGCATGTATGATATGCTGCTTAACGAGTTACTCAGAAGCTACTTTTTAAGTATTATGAATACACCAATTATTAAACACATTGGTGGAAGATACGTTCCTCCAACGGAAAATGCTGTATTTAAACAATATACCTTAAAAAATTTAAACAGATCACTTTGATACACCTTACACTCTCATATATATATATATATATATATATATATATATATATATATATATATATATATATATATATATACCATATACCATTGTCAAAAGGAGCAGTTCTATAACGATTTTTAAAATCGGCATCATAGAAATACAGAAAGGAGTAGTGTTATCAATATCATTAAAATAGATTCATTTTGCTACAGAAACATTTTAATATGTAGGTTTATCAAGTTCATGTTATCTCAAAAGTCAATTGCACAAATTTTAAGACTTTTAATTGTCACACATTTCATGAAATTAAATATTGATTGATCTATTATTGTAGATCTTATGCATAATTAACCTATCATAGCTATGTATATTGAACTAAAGCTAGCGCAAGCAAATACACGCCAAACCATTTCATTGTCAATAAATTTGCATTGGTTGTACCATCAGCTGTGTACAAGTTCCCTTTTCAGCAGAAAATCATTATCCTATAACATTTAAGATGTGATCATCTTAATATACAGCAGAAACATCTGAAGATATATGTAATGTTGAAGTTCTTTATCCGTTCTTGCAGACTTTCAATCATTAGATTCAGGGTCTGTAAAACTCAAGCCTGAAAAACAACAAAAATTAATAATACTAGGCTAACGCATGTCATATTCTCTCTTCGAGGTATAACTTTGTCAATTTCATCGCAAATAACAGTTTCATTTCCCAAAAGAAATAACATGCAACTCAAACTTTTCCAGGTTATATTGTTGACAATATAACAGTACAGAAAACTTAAATGTTTTTTCGAGCTAATTTATTGGTAGAAGGAGGTTGGAAGAGGCGAAGGCTCTACATCTCCGAATATTCCTCCGCCCGGTAAATTTCAACATGTGATGCTAAATCACTCAAGTGAGGATCCTATCGTGACAAATGTAAATTAGATTTGCTGGTCTATTGTCCAAATCATTCATGAACTATTTTACGATGTTGTTGTCTAATCCCCTACGCTAACACCATGCTATCATAAATGTACTCGATTACATTCAAATAAATGATATTCAGTTATACAAGTATATATCCTATATTTACAAATATAGTCAAGTTTAGATTAAATAGAAGTGTATTGTTTTGTTTGCAAATTTGCCACAAACAGACACTTGAATTTATACAGCTAAACCTCTTTTTATATATTAAATATATTAAATTTACTGGAACATATTTGACGATATGATACATAGTCACCCGAGTTATGACGGTGCTCTGAATAAATCAAAGTGGGATACTCTGAGTGTAATTTGCAAAATGTTCAGAAAGAAAGCCGAAAATAATTATATCTGTATAGCCCAATAAGTTAGCGAATGCAAATATAATGAATGTACGTAGACCATTTCATGATTTTGATCTCACGGCGCGTTCTGTAAATGGTACAATTTTAGTTATCTTGTTTAAATAAGAGTTTATTAAATTGCATTTTCTGTACGGGTTTTAATTACATATTAAAACCTACCTTTATATGCTTGACAATTTATTCAGATAATCATATTAAAGTCACTTATTGAGAACAATCTATAGAAAAGATGGTGTTAATTCATTTAATGTATATGTTATGACTGACAAGTTAATTTATCTATTGATTACTTCATACCTGTCACATATCTTATCCAGTCCAAGTAAGGATGAACTAGTTGATAGCCAGCTGGTGCTTCCATCGTGCATCCTCCATGAGACACAAAACTGGTAATACCGAGTAGCTGAAATCGTCCATGCTTGTTTCTGCAAACTAATGGGCCACCTGAGTCTCCCTGATAATATTCAACGCTTGTAAACATCAAACGATGAAGTAACAACCCCATTTTATATATACGCACACATACACAATACTGCAAAGTATGATACAAGAATCTTGTACATAAGATTAAATACAAAATCAATATTTTGTAATAATTTCCAGCCAAATATTAATTGCACGCTGCTGCATATTTCAGAAGAAAAGAAAATGTGAATGTGCCCATCGTAGACCTATGTTTACATTCAAGTTCTGAATATAAAATTATTTATTTTGATCCGAACAGTGCACAACTCATTTCTTACTGCAAAAGTTTATATAATTATTTATCTCTTGAATTTTTATGTTGTTTTTCTGTTTTTGTCTATGATAAACTAAAGTAATATTCTTCGGGATCGATTTCACATAAGCCTTTAAGTCATATACTTCAGGAAATAAATGTTTGCAAGCTATGCCAAATCGACAAATCAACTATTCCTTAATGTTCTGTATTAAATTACGCATGAAACGCAAAGTAGGATGTTTGGGATGATATATCATCAGAAAGATATATGCACATTTAACAATCAAACTATTCATCTCTCCATCCCTTCCCCCATCCCACCCTCTCTCCATCCGTCCATCCATCCATATTACATACATACATACATACATACATACATACATACATACATACATACATACATACATACATA
>JAEAOA010000547.1:0-172500 GCA_016746295.1 Potamilus streckersoni | reverse complement strand
AATCAAATTATGGATACCATTACGGCATTTAAATTTGCTAGTATTATTATTAACTTGCAAAATAAATCCAAATTATTTCTTTAGTGCCCCAAACGGATTATGAAATGCCTCCGTTCTGAGAAGTGTGAATACTTAGCTTTTCATATTTCTGTTATTTTGCAACACATCGCAGTCTCAATGTCTATCTGTGTATAATTGTTTGCATTTGATTTGAAACAGTTTTCATTTCTAATCAAAGCTTAATCATGGACCATATATGTTTTCCGGGAAAGACCATTGTCAATGACAATGTGAAGATCCTTGGACAAAACATACATATAAGGTAATATTGTCGTCGGTATCCAACATTGCACTAGTCCTAATATTTTCTAAACAATTGAAGAAATTTAGAAGGGCAAGGATTAAAATCATTAAAAGGGATGTAATTTATAAACTAATGGAAATGTTCGGTGCATATCAAGACTTTTTATTCCATCACCCTGACCTCATTAATAAAGAATATCCCATTTGTAATGAAACGCGAAAGAGATGATAGTGTTTGAGATCCCCTGCCGATTATCAGCGTTTGAAATTATATATTGATGAATACAATGATTATATTTTGTGAAGATTTTTCATACTTAAATTTTTTTATTTGTAATTGGTTGCGGACAGGCATGAAGGCCACTGCTATGGCAGAATGTTAAAACAAATGAAACGTCCAAAGAAATGTATGTTAGACAACGAATCTGCATTATCTATATATTTTAGAATACAGATAAAGACATCATTGTGCAAATATTGAACGCACAAAGTCCAATTAATAGATCATAATTTGCGCAGATTAAATCAATGTTATTTCCTTTAATAGAATTGAATTAGTGATAGCGAATAGGTAGAATTTAAATGTTTTGGTTTAGATGCTAACATAACTTTTTTATATATTAGACATATTTTGTAAGGGAATAGGCATCAACATGTATGTATGTATGTATGTATGTATGTATGTATGTATGTATGTATGTATGTATGTATGTATGTATGTATGTATTCATTTTACATTTTATTATTGAGATGAATTTGTGGTTTCAATTTGTGGAACACCTCTACGGCTGTCAGCACTTTTTTTAATAAGCTATAACAAATTTCAAGTTTTGTCAGCAAAGCAGGAAACAAGACGTGGGAGGACTTATGAAAGTAGTAGGAACCATACAAGATGCTTGGAGTCATTTTTCATATGCTGATACTCAAAATTAGAAGTAATGTTGTGTTGATTTTTTTCGGCTACTACAGTGCATGCTTTCATTTCACGCAAGAATTTAAGCTTTGTTTGATCAAAATGTTTGAGTTGAATTATGAGATAAATAAAGTTTGCGGATAACCTACGTGAATTTCCGTGCTTTATTGAGCACGAAACGCGACGATAAAAATATATCAATTGGATTTGGGTCAAACGTTTGCAAAAAAGTTTTTTTTTGTTTTCGGAAAGGCAATTTTTAAAGGACGAATGAATCATCTAAACACTCCAAATATGTTATTCTATGAGGGATAACCATGAAATGGACTTAAAGATGGACATATTAAATAACTTCTATTCATTTTTAAATGCGTTTTTTATATTATATT
Source organism: Potamilus streckersoni (assembly GCA_016746295.1). NCBI lineage: Eukaryota > Metazoa > Mollusca > Bivalvia > Unionida > Unionidae > Potamilus > Potamilus streckersoni. The sequence goes on along the minus strand of JAEAOA010000547.1, from coordinate 170,895 downwards.
CTATAAATAGAAATCCAGACAATAAGTTACCATAAAAAATCCCATGTTCAGCGTCACCCCAGCCGCTTATATAGCACTCTGCATTTGGTCCCTGATTCAGCAAATCTTGGTAGAAAAAGCTGGAGGACAAACACACTGGTCGGACGTAATCATTCATCACAATTGGTGTCGTGAAGTACAAAAGGGCAATGTCATTGAATAATTGAGTGTCATCATATCCATAATGTACGTATTTCCTTGAAACCTGCCGTACGGATCCTTGACGTGTACTGTCAAGATCAACTACACCGAGTTTTACACTGTAGTGGTAAGAGTCGTTACTGAAACAAATTTTTGCATGTGTTTATCTACCTGAAAATATGATTATGACCTTTTTAATTAACTGTTTCGATGTCTGTATTTAAATAGTGATCCTAATTAATTACGTATTTGAGTCTTCACAATGTAATATGACGTACCTGTCTGCAGTGACGCTTTTTTTGGAATATTATATTTTGTAAAAGGGCATCATTATTAGCAAGACAAATTTGATATCTTTTATTAATATTCTGGTTTCCGGACTGGTCACATGATAATGAACAATGCGATATGCTACGGCAAATTAGTAACCTGACCATAAGATGTATTGATCATTGGAGGAAACATAATCTGGTCAACGGTCATTGGACACATACACACATGGATCATTCACCGATTATTAGGAGTTAATTATTTAGAAAGAATATTATTACCTTTGTTTTTAATGTACTCCCTATATCTCCGATTTATTAACATTGTGTCTGCCATCAATGCTACATTTATCCAATGTAATGCAAATGAGTTATCAATGGTATTGTTTGATTTTTGCGTAGAATTCTTCTCACGAGCAGTGACAAAAGTATGTTTTTACTATAACACCTACTCAGCTCTAAATTAGGACACCAGGTTCATAAACCAGTCAGTCAATTTTTGGTCCATCATAACCAGTCATAAAACATATTTTAATCGGAACTCTAGTTTGAGGATCTAAATGTTTGATAACCTATAGGCTTGCATTCTGAGGACTCTGCTAGGACTCTGTCATGCCGTTTTATGTTAATTAATAAATATAATTTAAAATTATTTTCAAATATTTTGTGATGAATATGTATGACTACAGAAACTGAGACAAAGCTCATGGTAACACTCCAGTTGAAATGTGTGACTGTTTCAAATATTACCGTTCAAACTATTTATTATTTTCAAAATTGACTGTGCAAACCTTCTAATTATTCACAAAATGTTACCGGTCAATCTATTTTATTATTTTCAAAAATGACCGTGCAAGCTTCCTGATTATTTACAAATGTTACCGTGCAGCCATTGTTCTGAATAGGTTGAAAGGTAAGGTCGATGCCTGCTGCGAGAACAGAACCATCAGATGTTCCTCTATTAAGCAAGACTTATGTCTCTTTTGAGCCGGTAAGACTTGTTTGATGTTAATTATTAGGTTTAAAAGTGTTGCAATATAATATGTTCTGAGGTTGCACAATGAAATGGAACATAGCACATTGTCATATCTATTTTTGCAAGGATTGCAAATAGAAATTAACTATGTGTAATGAAAAATTAAATGTATTTATATTGCATTTATGTCACCCCGCATATTCGGAACTAAATACTCAATAAAACATAAAATTTCTTTTCACTTACACCACACAATGCGCAGCAGTAAGAATCCAGTTCGGATTAATAATGGATCCCCCACAGGAAAATCGGCCACTACTGTACAAAGCAATTTGCCATGGAAACTGGCCCAATGTGACCTCGCGACCAAAAAGTATCCTTTGCGAAACAACACGGCCTGTCAAAGAACTGGTGCCACATTCTACAACAATACACAAGTAAATACAGAAAAAAATTATACAAGAATACGTTGAAGAAGAAAACTGTCATAATATAAAATGAAAGTCAACTAGAATTTACACAGTATTCTTGGTCTTTATGCAGAGTATGGAATTAATTTAACGTCGCTAAAAGGAACATATACTACTACTACTACTACTACTACTACTACTACTACTACTACTACTACTAATAATAATAATAATAATAATAATAATAATAATTTGCTTTTAATAAAATATTTAATCCAGTGTGACTCGTCTGCGGCGTGGCACTCAAGATATTAACCGGTTAGTATGTATGTATGTATGTATGTATGTATGTATGTATGTATGTATGTATGTATGTATACACACATAAGCGATTATATATATATATATATATATATATATATATATATATATATATATATATATATATATATATATATATATAGATGCAATAAACTGACGACGAACAGTACGAAACTAGTAACTAACTAGCCTAAGCGCTTTCGACTCTTAATGAGTCTTTTACAAAGGCAAATACAAAACATAGTTACGACAAACAAATAAACACAAAAACGTTGTGTTTGTAAACCTCTACATTTCTGTCTTCACATGTGCTAAAACTATAAATACAACCAGCTTGTATAGACTAGTTGCGGAAACTGAAAACGTTGTGTAATTCCCTAAAAGTCTACAAGCCAAAGCGACATCTATTTTTACTTTGTGTACATATGTAACGCAGATTATATCCCGGATATTTGATGCTATACCGGTTTTTCTTATAGTAAAAATTGAAGGATAATAAGAAGATTTAGAAAATGTTAAATTCTACTAGTGCATAGTTTTCATTTTCTAGTCTTCTTGGTTACGACCGCTTGGTTTCAATGTTCTAAGGCGGCGTATCCAGTATGATTCCTTTTCCTTCCTGGTTTCGGAACTCCAGCAGTGGTTGTTAGCAATAGCGATAAGTGTTATATCACTGAAAGTGTGGCATGGGGAGGAGAAGTGTTCTGCGACCGAGCTTCTGTACAGCTTTTTTGTCATCCAATCAGATCTATGAAGGTTTATCCTTTTGTGTAGCTTTTCAGTTTCTCCGACGTACTGAAGGCCATAGATCTTACATGTGATGAGATAAATCACATTCTCTGTTTTGCACGTTTCCTTCTTATACTTAAATTGTTGCCGTATCTCTTAGAATGGAGACGATGTCTCAACAAATACAGAAAACATTCAAAACTTTACGCAATGAAACTGATGCCTTAATTCGCCTAAAGCATCATTGCACTTTCTTGCATCATTTCCTCGAAACAAATACAGTCACTAAAGGTCTTCAAATTCATGTGAAACCGCAAATTATTGGCAAGAGTTCAAACAGATTCAACAAAAGATGGAATAAAAAAACTCACGACGCTTCCATGAAACTCACATCCCTACTTAGTAAAAACGTAAATCATCAATATCTAGCCAAATCAGCAACCATTGAAGAACTAAAACATCAGCTCAATTCCGTCTCAACAGAAGAACAATTGAAAACGTTTTACTCCAAATTAAATAAAGATGAAAAAAGACTTTCTTCGAAACTATACAAAGTCAGAGAGAGAAAACTTAGAAGTCATGATCTACAACCAAAGGACTGCTGTGAAGAAACTTCAATTGACGAAATTTCTTCTAAAAACAACTGTAAGAAGAAAAATCGCCGCAAATGGAAGAATCGCAAGCACTCTGTAACAAACACTAATGCAACTGTTACTAATCTGGTAAATGTTCAGAATGATCAGAAAGGTTCGTTGGGAATGTAAATATATATATATATATATATATATATATATATATATATATATATATATATATATATATATATATATATATATATATACTCGTCTGGGCAATATATATATATATATATATATATATATATATATATATATATATATATATATATATATATATATATATATAGAGAGAGAGAGAGAGAGAGAGAGAGAGAGAGAGAGGTGCAGTCGCTTGATTATTACAACCTACAACCTTTCGTAAACGTGTTTTATATTACTCAAAGAGAGATAAAGGTGTTTTATTTTACTAAAACCGAAAGAAAGAGAGAGAGAGAGAGAGAGAGAGAGAGAGAGAGAGAGAGAGAGAGAGAGAGAGAGAGAGAGAGAGAGAGAGAGAGAGAGAGAGAGAGAGAGAGAGAGGCAGAAAGAGAAAAATTTTTATGGAGATTGTATAGCCTATGTATTAAACGTAATGATACAACAGCAAATAAAATATTTGATATGAGCACAACTTGTATGATACACTTTAAGCAGATGAAATTTCTTTCAAAAGTTACTGATTTAGTGACTGCAATTTTGCTATTATGATCCAGAAATATCCGCAAAATAATCCCCAAATTAGTCTGCTGATTTTTAAATCTGCCTTGGAAGCATTGTTAGTGAAAAAGGGACTAGTTTAGATATGTATGTTTCTAAGTAAACGTTCAGTGCATTAAGAGTGGTTGCCGTTTTTTTATTTTACAAAAAGAACAAACAGTTTCAATACATTAAATACACTGTCGTCGTTCTATAAACAAGATATTAACTCACCAAGTTGCTCACATAGTAACTCTACAGGGCGACAATATTCTCTGAAATGAAACCACAATTAAGATAAGGTGTTTAAAGTTGCATTAACCTGCGTAAACTTGTAATCTTTATATATATATATATATATATATATATATATATATATATATATATATATATATATATATATATATATATATATATATATATATATATATATATATATATATATATATATATATATAATGTTGTGTGTGTCTTTTTGGGTAGTCAGTGTTTGATAAAAACACTGTTCTTGCTAAGAATAAAGTAGATATGAGAGGTAACTACTGTTAGTCATTAGAAGTATTGTTTCGACAAAAGCTTAAATAAATGGCAAGCTGTGATGTGATATGCTTCAATCAATCCTATTTTCTTGATATTTGGCTGCTGGGATTGTAAATGCTGGTTTTTGTCTTTTTGTTCGCATCTTATAATGAATTTTATTATTGTCTACAATTTCATAGAAGACTGAAATTAGTTTAAGAATTATTGATTTGTTTGGTCTGCCTGACATTGCCATTATGCAGACGTTATAGAATATCATTCTGATAATTACTCCAGTTGTCTAACAATGTACTGAACAAGATCTGTGGCCATCTTCATCCCATCCCCTCTCAAGTATGAAAAACCATCCGATTAGAATGTCCTTTAGCATGATTCAACGTAAGATATTTATAAAATAAAAATCTGTAATCTTCTTCATTTTAGCTACTTCTGCCATAGAAAGATATATTTAGCACGCATATATAAATTATGGTAAACGGTGGTATAAAGATCATTTACCTATTTAAAAATGTTACATTTGAACCAACATTTCAGGAGCTATCACTTGTACCTCAGTCGTTCTTGTGACTAATAAAAAGTTATAATGGACACATGACCGAGCAAAATTTGTCTGGGTTAAAACTGTATTAGTGGTTCTATCTGCCTGTAATAATAAACAATGACAACACTTATAATTATCTGCTCGTTATTATTATTATTATTATTATTATTATTATTATTATTATTATTATTATTATTATTATTATTATTATTATTATTATTATTATTATTATTATTATTATTATCATCATTATTATTATTATTATTATTATTATTATTATTATTATTATTATTATTATTATTATTATCATTATTATTATTATTATTATTATTATTATTATTATTATTATTATTATTATTATTATTATTATTATTATTATTATTATTATTATTATTATTATTATTAATGTACCTATATACCTAGACAGCCAAGTAATTATTAATATTAATCATCTGCCTATTTATCATTTTATGAATCAGACAATAACAATAACAATAATAATAATAATAGTAGACAATAAGGTTATGTGGACTAATTTGTTTCATATTAAAATGTGCAACAATCATGGATTAAAATTGTCCTTTGTTCCTGAAGTTACAGGCAATATTTAAAAAAAAATTCAAAGGGGAAAATATATATGAACGAAAGATTAATTTCATAATAAATATTTTTTAAATAACCAATCTTCCGTTTAGTTGTTCTTCGAAATACATTGCATTTATGGTACTTACCAAACCTAAATTTATTCCGCGACTTTTGCGATCAATAACATAATTAGAAAATATTGCTTAACGTGTTATATTAAGGCATAAACAGAAGGTATGCTACCATGAACGGAAATATTGAAAAATAAACATGCAGAAAAATCCATTTACAAATGTGTAAAGCTTTTTTTAATTTTTTTTTTTAACAAAACGTGCATGTTTCTTATAAACGGCAATATTTAAATATAGAGTAATACTAAAACGATGGTCTACTATCCGCATAAGAACCGCTCCAGTGGCCTATTGGTTAGAGCGTCCGCCTCTGATGCGAGATGTCGCGAATTAAAACCCCAGACGATCATACCAGAGACTTTTTAAAAAATAGTACTAACATTTGCCTTGCTTTGTGCTCAGCATTAAGAGGTTAGTGTTAGGACTGGTGGGCCTGGTATCATGATAATGTGACTGGGTAGGACATCATGCCACATGTCTGTCGCATGATGCCCCAGTGCTAGACATAACTATAAACTCCCCTACTGCAAAAGTCGTAGCGATATGACTGAAACATTGTTAAAGCTATGTTAAAAATATAAATCACACACACACACACACACACACACACACACACACACACACAAGCACACACATTCTCCGCAAAAGACCATTATAGGAGATTATGTATAACAGATTTTGCAATAACTTTCCAGTGAAGTCAAGTAAATAGTATCGTCATATGTTGAAAGACTGCCATGGAAGGATTTTTTTTAAAGCGTATTTTATGTACAAGCAACTAATTATATGAGAGGATACGCACGGACCAGTTCTTAAATAGACATTGTTCAGGACATGTACCTGCATATAAATTGTAACATAGTTTGTAAAATAGAGTCACTATTTTAAAACTGAACCGTGTTTTATATATTCGTGACAAAGGCATAATGTTTAAACTGGACGGTTATATAATGTACACGTATGAGGCTGGTTCAGGTAATTAAATCAATCAAGCGTATGATTAGATATTTTTATAGGCATCTTCACTGCTGGGTACAGGAAGAAAATGATACAGTCTAATTAGTCTTCCTTTCTACCAAAAGAAAGGACTTTGCCTATAAATGAAATATATTTTAGATGGTGATCTTGTTGTTCGGGACATTATTTCCGTAAACTTACTCTCGATTCTGTGCCTGCAGTAACTATTTTGTACTTTTCTAGTTTCTCTCAAACAGTAATAAAAGTACTTCAGTGTTATGCTTATGTCTTTTGTTACCTATATGTACTTTAATTACTTGTGTATTAGTTTTAAATTTTTTATTTTATTTTTATTTCATTACATGTTATTGTAAATGAAACTTTTTCACCGGATTTAACATTTTTCCGGAAAATTCAGTTCAATTCTGTTTTGACCTGATTAATAACTAGTATTGATACATTTAATGTTTAGCTGACCTAGTCCGGACCTTGATTCAGAACTGGCAAACCACTTTTATTTTAATTTTTATTTTCGTTCCTAGAGTGAAAATCATTGGTCATAATTAAGGTTATATTTGGCTTGCGTGTCAGTTCTATGTAAACAATTATTTTTCGTTTTCTATCAATCTTATAGATTTGTTCAGTAGAATCAAATTCATCTATAACCGGCCTATAGTGTTACCGTTTCAATTAAACGACAACAGGAACCCATCAAGAAATTTTTAAACTGAAGGTCAAAATGGACATTTTATAATGATTTAGTCAGTCGTAATTCGTACCTTCGGGGTCAAAGTATTTTTTGGAATTAGTAATTAATTTCTCTGGAAAACATACATATAAGTGCTCTTCTTAAAACCTTTTGGACAAAGACATTTATTGTAAATTATTTGGAATTCTAAAGCTGGAATATTAATTTTAGTGATTCAACACGGTACTGCTGACACGTCAACGCAAGCAAATTATAGAAGACGTCATCAAATTTCATCTTGGAACTTCATCGGATTCGAAATTTGCTTCATTTAGAACCTTTAAATGATAGGACTTATATTTTTAAATTCTGTAAATTATTTTTGGATTAATTTCACAAAGAGTAAGTCCTTTTTCATATTTTAACTTGTTTTCTAGGGAAATAATTGTTTTATTAAATTTTATAATGCTTGTTGGCTACACTCTTTACTTTGTCACTTTTGAAATAGCCTAGACATGTAACACCTCATATACGCTCTTTTGAGGCATTTTATACTTTCTTAGGTCAATTAAATACGAGAAATTATATAATATTGAATATACATAAATGATACAGATTTCTCACTTTGAAGAATGGGCCAAGCGACCAAGCACGGTTTAAAGTAAAGTCTATCCTTTTCTTTGTTTATTGTTTCAGTAATCTTGTATGTAATGTTTTCTTGATTTGTACAAAATTCAACCTCTAGGATTTTCCCTCTTAAAACTTACATTGATAAGCTATATCCTGGTATGAGTGCATTAGATACTGATGAATCTGGAGTAAAACTCAGCCCTGCAACGGATTTGTCCTCAGAAAAATATGACGTTACAGGTCTGTAAGAAGAACAATGAAAAGAAAAGAATATAACCGTCTCAAATTGTACATTTTCTAAGGAGAGCTTTAGTTATTAATAATATTTAATGAGTCTACGAAATGCGGTTTATGGTACTATGCATTGACAAAAAGCCTTCATTAATGAAATTTATTTTGTTTTCTTTTTAATTTTGTAATAATATTAAATGTACATAAAGGACGAATTTTAATTATTTTTACGTGTTGATGAATTCTTGACATTGAAATAGAACATTTGCTTGCAGCTTCAACGTAGCATTAAATGTCACGCCACGACCGAATATGATAGCTTGTCCATAAATACCTAAGAAATGATGAAATTATATCAAATCATGATGTAAAATGTATGCGGGCCTAACTTGTACATATAACATGGTGTTATTAAAATCCATTTTTAAGTATATTATTTCTTAAATATAAAAATCCTAATGATAAAATTGTAAATCCATATCTAGACGACAAACCGAAAATACGAAGGCTCTAAATTGTTTAGAATCATACGTATAAGGAGAGATAATAAATTTGGTCTATAATGTTAACCACTTGTTAATTATGATTTTCATTCGGAACGTTATTTGACAAGGAATATATGTTGGCGACAAAATCTACCCTGAACACGTTTATTTATGCAAACAAAACATACCCTTGTCCGGAGAGGTGGCAAAGGCGTTTCGCTAATGAGGCAGCCATATTTGTCGAACAAACTGGGAAATAGTTGGATGTTGAGTGATAAACCATGACGCCTCCGGCATTATTAGCCGTTATCACTAAATAAAATTAACAATTAATTTGTTATGGATAAATGTAGGGCAATCAAAGTTCAAAACATAATGGGAAGATTTATTCTATAACATTTGCTTCTTACTGTTTACTCTTGCGAAAATCTGGACATTGCAAGGAATTCAACGTATCAATTAGTGTAAGTCATTTTGTATGTTCTATCTGAACTCTATATCCAGATAAAGTTTGTTTTTATATCAGGAATATTTTCAGGTCACACTGATACTTATAGCCTTTAAAAATTATCGCTTAGTTCTATACTAAGGTACTAGGTTTCCAAATGTTGCTAATTAGACAATCTGATGAAGAATCCCACATTTGTTACAATACCGCGCTTCGTTGACACTGTTCAGTCCGAACTGAATTAATTCCATTTCTCCTAGTATTTTCATACTCAGACATATCCTTCGGTAACGCATATGCTGTTTGATTTGATTCTGCAGACATTTGATTGCTTCCCTACATTTATAGCTATAAACCAATAAACGTAAAGATCCGAACGAACAGTACTCTTTCAAACAAAACGGAACGACTTTAAGTATCAACGAAAAATTATGTTTTTCTCAGTGATGTTTATTGATACACAGGAAAATAAATTAATTCATACAATTAATTAACAAAAAAATAGTTATAAGTAAAATATTATAGATTTCTATTAATAGCCATCATTTTAACCATTGGAAATCTGCAAAGAACTATCCACTTTTCTCCGTCAATATCAAGGAGACATCAAACATTGCTAAAATTGCAAATGAGACATATGTGCATATAATTATCTTTCTCTGTGACGTTAATATATTAATTGACGAGAGAACATGTGATTTAAGATGGCCCTTTCTGACGAATGTAGACACCATAAATTACAATACAATAAATCTAAGAATCGACGTAGTACATTCGCTACCCATATTAGCAATTTATAAACACACAATCGTGATGATCAGAACATATATCTGCTTAAAAACGCACACATCTGCTGAGCAGTACCCATATCTACTGACCAGTTCCCCATCTACTGACCTGCATCTAAACAAATCTACATCGGACAATATCCCTAGAACCACTTGTAAACAAAAATACAAAATCTCTATCTCCACATAAATCCCAATACGTTATGGAAACAAAGTGTACTGTAAAGAGGACAAAGGTAGGATTATTCATTATTACACAAGCATCTCATAGTTATATAGTATCACTCTTTAAAATCAGAGAGAAACTGAACATGCAAACACAACATATGAAACACATTTTGTCTTTCTGAAATGAAAACAAATTGCAATCGGGTAAAGGTAACAGGAACCGAGCGAATTTGCGCTCAAAGACATGCATAAACATTAAGTTCACTGAATTATGTATGGCAGATTGTATGCGAATGTCTGGAATAAAAGAGGCATCAGCATCACGACCAAACTAAAGGTCTACAGAGCAGTTGTACTCCCAACATTATTCTACGCATGCGATACGTTGACGGTGTATCAACACCATGCCAGGAGCTGAACCACTTTCACACCATAAGCCTCAGGAAAATAATCAACATAAAATGGCAGGACAAAGTCCCAGACACCGAGGTACTTGCCCAAGCAGGTCTCCCCAGCATTCACACCATCCTGATGCAGTCTCAGCTACGCTGGGCGGGATATGTTATACGCATGCCAGACCACCGGCTGCCTAAGAGACTCTTCTATGACGACAAGGACAACGATCCCACGGTGGTCAGAAGAAACGCTTTAAAGACAATTTGAAAGCTGCATTGAAAGGGTTCAACAAACACTCTGACTCATGGGAACAAACAGTTAGCGATCGAGTCACTTCGCGCTTCTATCTGCACAAAGGCTCCAAGCTGTGCAAATCTATCAGGATAGCAGCTACAGAGATGAAGAGGCAAGTCAGAAAAGCACGTGCCAGCAACCATCCTGGAGATGTCCCACTCATCCCGTGTCCCTTTTGCAACCGAACCTTCCGTGCAAGGATTGGCCTTATCAGCCACCTGCGCGCACACACACACACACACACACACAACAGAACCAGCCCCTCCAACTCACGGATGACTAGAGTGGTCTTCGTCGACTCGACGGACGAACAACATGTATGTATGTATGTATGTATGTATGTATGTATGTATGTATGTATGTATGTATGTATGTATGTATGTATGTATGTATGTATGTATGTATGTATGTATGTATGTATGTATGTCGGTATGTATGTATGTATGTATGTATGTATGTATGTATGTATGTATGTATGTATGTATGTATGTATGTATGTATGTATGTATGTTTGTATGTATGTATGTATGTATGTATGTATGTATGTATGTATGTATGTATGTATGTATGTATGTATGTATGTATGTATGTATGTATGTATGTTTGTATGTATGTATGTATGTATGTATGTATGTATGTATGTATGTATGTATGTATGTATGTATGTATGTATGTATGTATGTATGTATGTATGTATGCATGCATGCATGTACGCATGTATGTTTTAAAATATTTTTTTTAAATACCTTTTTAATATGGTGAAACTAAAATCATATCATATAAAACCAAGATATCAGAGAAACCAAGACAGTATTCGTTGAGCTGTTTTCAATGTTGGAAATCAGGTATTCCATTCGGGCATAATTTTCTCTTTCTTTTCAACCTTGTTACAGGCAACCTATCTTATTGACTGAAACAAAGAAACAACATCATAGTAAAGCAGTCATCTCTATATGGTTATTCAAATATCTTTAAAGGATACAATCTATTGAACAGCTACAATGCAGAGGAGTAATAACATGTTCCAACAGTAAAGCTGAGATTAAAGCAATATAACTTTGTTATTTTTATTCTCTCCGCAAGGTGTAAGGATGTGAAGAGGAGAAGATAGTAAGTGTCATCTATTTTGTTTTCCATGAATGTTCTTTAATTATGGACTATTCCAATTATAATACTCGCCTTCCATTGTTGGCAAGCAGAAAACAAACATTTTGAAGTTCATCTCTACCAAAGAATATATAGCGCTTTCTTCGTTACAGGACCAAATAAACCTCCTTGTATCACGTAATGATACTATGTAGAGTCTAAAGCGCAATCAAAACGCCCAGCGACTGTATACCAATAAACTTGAACGTCTGATTCACATTCTGCTTTGATCTGGACCGTTCGGTGTCATCTCCAAATGCATTATCCAGAAAAAGCGAGGACCATGTCTGTTGCCGGTTCCTACGCAATGCAAGATACTAATTACATATGCATCTAAGATGGCTTGTTTATTTTCCCTACATAGAATATTTGGTGAGAGTCCCTTTACTAGATGGTTGTGTCCTCCTTCCTTTCGCATCCATCAATGTAAGTGTTGACAGTTTGGGCCACAGTCATTATCATTGTGTCAGCTTGAAAATAAAGTTTACTAGTGATTGCGATCGAGGCGATTGGATAGTAGAGGATACATTTGATCACAGTAGCCCTGTGAGATATGAGATGCCACAGTGCCCATTCTGTAACAATAATTATTATTTCCAAATTGCCTCCTATCGCGTTCTAATTTGTACTGAGAGGTATTAATGAGATATCCCCTGTCTGGATAGAGTTGCCTCTACCACGTCCAATACGCTACCAGATGAACTTGCCTCACTGCGACTTGGCTACCTTAACTGTGTTGCCAGAACGTGATCGAGAATTTTGACATTACTAGATCTGTGATTTTTCAACTAGGTCTTATTGTCCACAATCCACATGCCTGGTTACACCTATTTGGACCGTTCGGCTTTGAGGCAGGTTCACATGTACGAGGATGATCTCTTGGCAGCTATTGAAGAAATGTGGAGATGAGTAAAAAGTCACACGGATGTTCGGAGTGCAAGACAATCAGTTTGCTTTTGACCAGGTTGTGTTTAACGATGTTCACACTTCTTATAGAGAATGAGGTAATAAATGCCTGTCACCTCGTTACAGACGACCCCAAAACCTTAGTAGATAAGACCATTGGCAAATTTAAAGCCTTTTATTCTTCCTATCCCCTCCGTGGTAATGTACGGAAAGTGCATACGCTACCTTGATCGGTTCGCATACCATAGAAGTCAGATCATCCGGGTAGCCATCAATTACACCCTACCAATGAAGTAAAAACCATGGACAGTTGCAGTTACCTTGATGCACTGTAGCTCATGCGTAGTTTGAAGTGTAGCTTCTTCAGCAGAGCTAAGTGACTAGGGTGATGTCGAGGTACACACAAGAAGCAGACCTGGTGACTAAAGCTGATAGTACGTACACAACCCAATGCATCGTGAATGATAGTGGCGAACTCGAAGTTTCAATGCGTATCCACCGCTTAAGCAGGACGCAAAAGACGCATCTTTGAGGCCATTTGAACTGTAACGAATGTATTACAACAGTAGTCAACTGTAGTATGCCCATCTGCAGATCAGCAACATTTCCGGTGGCCTAGTGGTTAGAGCGTCCGCCTATTTTGCGGGAGGTCGGGGGTTCGATCTCCGGCCGAGTCATACCAAAATCATACAAAAATGGTACTAAAAGCTGCCTCGCTTGGTGCTCAACATTAAGAGGTTAGTATTAGGACTGGTCGGCCTAGTGTCAGGATAATATCACTGGGTGGGACATCATGCTATATGTCTGCGATATGATGCCCCAGTACTAGACATCACTATAAGCTGTAACACGTTAAAAATTCAAATCACATTACATTACTGCAGATCAGCATTTTTGCGTTCTCCAAATCAATCTTCTTGCTATATTGATATATTTCAAGGGCAATAAAGGCGTTAGAGTGGCTGTGGACTCTAAAAAAAAACAGCTTGAACGAATGGATTCATTCATTTGTAAAACAGTTTATTTTTATCGGGATGGAATATGTTTAACTTGGATACCAGTAGATAGAAATGCATTTAACTGAGGAACCTCGTAAAAATCATAGCGCAAAATAATAAAGTTTTTCCCGCTAAAGTGGCCAACTAATAATTCCTCTATCAAACATGATAAATCTGCACAGTGGACAGTCCTCATTTGCGTATTTTTCAGTGACCTTCTGAGGTAGATAATGAGCTCTCATATATATTCTGCGGAATAGCCAATAAGTTACGTCGCGATGGATTTTTCTACCGACTTTTGTATTGGCGAGGGATTTTAGTTGTTCTTTTATCCTTTCCATAGTGCCACCTTTGTCAATCGGGGATATTTGGCGTTTTTGTTGGTAATCATTAAAATGAAAGTACTAAAATTATTCCGAGTGATATCGGGATGGTAGCGATTGTGTTACACTGCTCAATGAAAAGTGTACGGGAAGGTTCGCCTAGTGTCCTGTCTTCTCTAAGGATTTTTGGTTTCGCAGATGCGACTAACCTAAGATTGGACGAGTTCTGATTTGTTTTAGCTTCCTCAAGTCTAAATATATTTAATCTCTAATATCTGTAAAGTCATTAAGTATTTTTGCGTTAGAATTCCACTATTATTTTGTCTAGCAGTTTTTCGTTCACGCTAATAGAACAAATCGAGTTATATACAAAGAACAAGCCACTGATCAATAAATTCTAGCTGCTAGTTAGGTGCCTCCTCTGTCCTTTTAGTGGTAAATACGATCGTGAATTTGTGGACCCAGAGAACTATTTAATCTTTCTTATACCGAAAGATACAATATGTAGGTTACTTTTTATTGGTAGCATCGTTAAGTCACGCCTGTATCCTATAAACATTTGCAACCAAAAAAAGCTTTGCAACGATAAAGGGATAATTAAAACAAATTCGTACTAACTCAGCGATGACGCAAAAAATGAGTGCTAACAAATCGTTCAGAATCAAGATGCGTCTGGCGATTATACAAAAACAAAATAGACCCATTCCTCAGTGGGTCTAAATGAGGACGAGTAACACAATCAGGTACAATGACAAGCGTTGTCACTGGAGAAGAACTAAGCTAAAGATGTAAAATGTCAATTTAGCCTATATCTTCATGTCTTCTACAAATAACAAAATTGCAAATCAGAAACGTTGAACTCATTCTACCCTACTCAACTGTCTACTCGTTTCAAAGTGTGTAGTTTCCGTTAACCATTATATATCATGATGATGTAATCAAATCAAAGCGGAAGCATGTTAAACAAGACAAGAGGAGAAACTTGATATCCCGCAAAACAGGGGGAACTAGAACTAAAACCAATTAACTTCTAATTGAATGAAAACTACTGCATCCAAATTCAGGGCAGTGCAATGGACATAAATATTGCTCAATTAGTATGCAAATATGCTCATTTGAAAACATGAAGTTGGACCACGTTTATACCCTACATTCCACCCGAGAGAAAAATTCAATGAAATGGTACCACGAGATTGAAATCAAACGTTTGATACAAATCATAATATTGTACTAAAAAAACACTCCTGGAAAACTAACTCCATATGGACGTATGTTCCAAAGCAACAGATACGTCGATATGTTCTCTCACTCATCTGCATCGCAGATTGCGCTTATAAAACATCATTTGATCAGACAATAAAGGCCATGTGGGCCTACTATCATGAAGGGACATTCTGAAAACTATCTGAAGTGTTATATAAAGTGTAAGAAAACTTGAATAATGGATGCTACTTCCATGACACTAATTCAGGCTCCTGTGGCGTTCATCATGAACGTATCAGGGAAAACTAAAGACATTCATATATTACCACCTGTGACGGGGGAATATCGCCATGAATGTCGATGAGAATGGACCGCCGACATAAGCGTGAAAGTACATATACACCTCAGACTGTTTTAACAACTCAACTCCCATTGTTATAATGAAAATTAATAAATTCTATACAACAGTTTTAAAGTCAACACCTAGAAATTGTGAAAGTCTTCAGAAAATACATTCAAAAGAAACGATGGTAAAGTATTAAAAGTTTTCCGATCAAATGGGTAATATCAGCTTGTAATGCAGAACCTAGGAACTTTTAGTCATGTAGTATATATATAATCAGAACAAAATACGTCGAGTTATGCAGAAAAATACCAAAATGTTCGAATGTCACAATACCATAGAACAAGCCATATCGATGAAACTAATGTATAAACGTTTATATTCTTGTGTTTACGACAATATTTCGTTTGCGTTTTCATGTTACGTGATGGATAGTTGAAGCTGAGATGCTTTATGCTTTATCATATTTTCTTCTGTTTCTTCTTAGAGAAGATACTGAATAGCTAAAACGATTTACTAAAATCTAACTGAATTAGACACATTCCCACACACCCTCATCCCCATATATATATATATATATATATATATATATATATATATATATATATATATATATATATATATATATATATAGAGAGATGGTTTGATACGCTAATGTATATTTAATCTAAATAAAGCGCTTACTTTTTCACCATGATCATACATTGTACATCAGACAATGTTTGTTGGTAAACAGACTGCTCAGCATTTGAGCTCAACGTGAATCTTGTTTATTAAACTAACTAAACTAAGCTTTTCAGTTGCATTCCATCATAACATGCATTGATGTAGATCAAATGAAAATGTGTATAAATACTGATTTGATCAGCAAATAAATAATTTCTGTGGGAATTGTTTTTGTTATCAAAGTTCAAAGTTGTGTTGTGGAAGTAAAAACTAATGAAAATAAATTATTTATTGAATATATTTACTAGATTTAGTAAATTGTTCATGACTTTTGGAATAATGCAGAACTTTGAATTTTGTGAATTCATTCAAAGGCATTCCGTATTGAACCATATTGTTATATCAGGAAATTCAAGACATAGATTTATTATATGGCATTTAGGAATATTTCAAATGTAATTTAAATCAGATTAATAGTTACGAGAAATAAATTGATTGTTCATGTACACTTACCACATCGGTATTCGTCGGATGAATCTTTACACTGTGCAAGTCCGTCACATCTTTGCGATACTGGGATACACTCATGGTTGGTACATGCAAATTCTGTTGCGGCGCAGGTCCCTTAAATGGTATAAATAATGTAAAAAAAACTATTTCATCGACGACTAAATTTAGTACACTGTTCTTGAACTCGAATTGGTACACGTTTGTGGATGATCGGAAAATAATCTTTTTGTTAAAGCAATTATCCTCACTTGTGAAATGGTCTGATTATATCTATCTATCTATCTATCTATCTATCTATCTATCTATCTATCTATCTATCTATCTATCTATCTATCTATCTATATATATATATATATATATATATATATATATATATATATATATAATTATTCTTTAGAATTAATTATATTATTCTAATTAATAATATTAATAAATGTAATAAATGGACACATTCGTCACTTGACTGTACTCTTAGACATGAAAGACAGAAACAAGATTAAAATTGTTATGGAAAGAGATATTACCGCAATACTTCTCGTCTTCACCAAGTGGACAATCTTTAATTCCATCACAAAAATACTGTACAGGAACACATTTCCTTGAGTAGTAACAAATACGTTCTCCAGCGGAACATTCTAAAATTTAGATAAAAAAAAATCGACATTAAAATCGAAAAAGTGGATAATTAATGCAAAATATGATGTATTATACTAGCAACTTAAATAGTTCATGTAGACGTCGTAAGCCTCTACCTTTAGTAGTCTCCAAAGAAACTAACTATCCGAAAAAATTGTGACTTCCAAATTGACAGCAAAATGAATATTATAAATCTAGCTAACATTTATTTTTGCCATGATTTCGAAACATATGTTGTCAGTTTGGTGAAACATATGAGGCAAACGCACCAAGAATATAAATTATTGCGAATATTAAACATTGCATACGCACGTGACTTTAATAATACCTTAACATATGCATTCTTTGTGTGAAATTATAAATTGATATTATTTGTCCGTGTCTATATCACTGCAGAAACAAACATGATTTTGCTTATGTAATATTTTCATGACAGATCAAGTTCTAAAGTAAGGACATCGAAGTTACATTTACCAGTGTATTTTGAAAGCTCAGCAACAGAGACTGCAGCACTCTGAGATAAAATAAGATGAAATGGTAACTTTGTTGAGGAAAGAGACATGAAACGCTGTGTGTAACGTAAACAAATCACATGATACTTACCTGTCTTGCTGCATACAATTGATTCATAACGATCACAGAAAGAAATTGTGACAGAGCACTGGGAAATGTCTATGTCCTCCAATTGGCAATTCAGTTTCATTTGCTGACTCGCGGGTGTGTGCCACGAATTAGTTAACCATGCCTGTTGCCATTTTCTTTAAAGACAATAAAGAAAGTAAGTCATGAAAATATAATTTCTTCTTATTTTGCCCTGTATAAAACATCCTTCATATAATGAAGACGATGTCACTATTTGATAATGGTTTACATTCTAACTAAAGTTGAAGCTTAATAAACACTATATCAAAATATATAATTTAGTAGGTGATGGTATATGCCTATATTGATGTTATATTAAATCGACGTTTTTCTTTTCGAAAAATATGGGTGATGTTAAATTTATAAAAGTATATATTCAACAAGTAAAACTTTAAAATACTCAGGTCTATTCCTATGGTCATTTAACATGTACTATCATGATAAAATATGAATAATACAAAATGTTAGAATTTAACAAATTGAAAATCATACTATAACATTATCATAAAGGTTTCTTCATTATTCTTTTTTGTCTCGAAATATGTTTGATCTGCATAATATTAAAATGCAAATTAGCCATCATTATGTCACCACAAGTTCCATAGTAGTACGTAATCAATAAATAAAATATATTCAATAATTTTGTCGATCTCATTACTTGAATTGCAACTGTTGTCTGCATTGGAACAATAGGAGATATAAGTTACACTTATAATTGTTAAAAAGATCCAAGACTGACTCACTTATATCCAAGCTTTAGACAAACAAGTGAGGCAATTGTGTCCGTATAAGCTTTATTATTATAGCAAACAGGTGTCCAATGTCCGTGGTAAAATATTGCAAGAGTACCATATGACCCATCCCCATTTGCTAGAATGATTTCGTAATCTGGTTTACCTGAGAAAGAAAAAAAATAGATGTTTATTCATTATATATTTTAACTTTGGTTAACATTAGCAAAAAGTTTTGTTTTCATTGTCCAGAGTATGAACGGAACCTTTAATTAATATTTTGATATCTTACTGATTAGTTGCATATCATTAATCCAATTATTCAACTCTGACTAAAGACCGTACATTTTATAGCTGATGGCTCTCACACGTTGTAAATGTTATACATTCTAATATAGCAAGTTACTTTTGTATTTAAATTATAAGCAGGGATTGAAATCAACTCAATCCTTCAATTTTCGATTCAATAATGTTGGCGACAGATCACTAAAATCACAGCCTTCACTTAGCCTTTGGAACAGTTAATATTTATGTGTGTTGCTATGATAACAGTGAACACGTGGTATGGTATCTGTATGCATCAAATAAAACGTAAACTACTTCCCTGCTTGAGTAATTGATATGTTAGTTATGTTTTAATGAATATGTACCAACTTCTCGGTACGGTACAAACTACAGTCGTCAAACTGGTGAGATGTTGATCAAAGCATCAAGTACATTTGGGTGTTTATAGTAACAAAACGTCAGTGTGCACAAGGATATCAGCTTGATGCCCAAAACAATGATTTCAATACAGATTATAACATACTAATTAAGGTCTGAGGCCAGTAATAGTCAATTGGAAAGTTAGCGTTGGTAAAATCTCAACGAATCTTCCATAGTGTGCTTACATATTTATATCACTGTGCTAACATTGAGTGAAATGTGACGCGATAATCCGAAATATGTTGAAGGTTTAGTAATATTCGTTACTGACATCGAAAACATCCGAAATTAAATAATGATGATGAGATAAAGAGATAGAAAGAGAACGATCATAAATATGATTAAAGTAAGAGAGTAAGAAGGTAACATGAATGCTTGGACACGTGCATACCAATGGTTAAATTAATTCTCAGGAAAGGAGATGGTCTTGTGCACATTCAATTTAACTCACGTTGTTGATAGCTATGATTCATTGATGGGTTTACACACTTGAATAAATCGTTCCTAGAAACGTAATAATATTGACGGTTCATATCTTATCCGAAATAAAAGAATATAACATAAAATATGTCATCAATCTGTAGCATGATGTTGGACCAAGAAAGAAGGCCGGAATCCAGGTACTATGATCACGTGATGAATCAAATAAACAATTTTTCAATAATTTTGTTTGTGAAATGCAATTATTATTTGAATTATGTTCATGTTAATGAATAATTAACGTTCAGTTATAAAGTGAACTAGGGTAAGTCTAATTTTGGATTGGCAGTTTAGGCAGGATCTGTAAATGTTTCATTATTTTGATCCTGTGCGTTAGTGAAGAACAATCCTGATTTCAAGCCCTGCATAGGTATATTGCAATATTTATTCGTCATAGGCCTTGTGTAGTTGAAGTTAACTGTCATGTATGTATGTATGTATGTATGTATGTATGTATGTATGTATGTATGTATGTATGTATGTATGTATGTATGTATGTATGTATGTATGTATGTATGTATGTATGTATGTATGTATGTATGTATGTATGTATGTATGTATGTATTCACTGCTGCATCCATTTTCGTCCGATCCATCAGAACAATCATGTTCTCCATCACACTGTAGATAGACTGGTATGCACACACTAGATGTGACACATTTAAATGCATTAGAGCCACATTCTGGTGGCTTTGAACAAGGACCAGGTTTCATTGTAATCTCATCTAGGGCTACAACTCCAGGCCAGACATCTAAAGTTGTTGTAGTCTTTCCTTCGAAGATAACACGAACATGACCTTGAGGAACGTGCACCCATCCTTTGAGCCATCCATGTATTGTCCTGTTGACGTTATCATACCTAATACGTTAACAAAACAATAGGATAAGTGGAATGACTATTTTAAAAATGACAATTCATACATATGACTGACCATTTCATTCATTGAAAAGAAACATTACAGTTAACCCGAAGAATTGTTTCAGACAATTAACTTCATTGTTAGTCTAAAATTATCACAATAGTTTCTAAAGAGAGCTTTCCTTCAGAATTTACTAATGAAACATAAATACTACAACTTAACTGGTTTTGCAACAGGCCAATTTTGATCGCACAGTCACTAGGCGTTAGTAATTGTTTTCACCAGTTTGGAAACCAATATCTATCTATCTATCTATCTATCTATCTATCTATCTATCTATCTATCTATCTATCTATCTATCTATCTATCTATCTATCTATCTATCTATCTATCTATCTATCTATCTATCTATCTATCTATCTATCTATCTATATGTATGTATGTATGTATGTATATATATATATATATATATATATATATATATATATATATATATATATATATATATATATATATATATATATATGATCTTTATTTGTTTCAGAACAAATATATAGACAAGTAATGAAAAATACACATAGATGAAAAATATACAAATAATTACGAATCTGTTTAATAATTAGTATTCGCAAAATTCTTACTTAGTGCCGTATAGCAAGACGTATTACAATACAAAATACTATCTTGTTAAAATGCCATAGTGAATCTATCTATAATACAATAGAAGTCGCTACCTTGGCCTGGAAATAACATTGATTGCATATGTCATTCATCGTTTAGTTACGAAACTGCACGCATAAAACAGATTCTGAGTTTTGGCGCAAAGGTAACATATAGTGAAATACTGAGTGATGATCTTCACATTCACAATAATACCCCTGACATTCTGAGTTACACCCCAAAGTGATGTTATATGATGGAAAGAAAATATGATAGACTAATTAAGAAATGTTGTTCCAAATCATTCATATTCCCTATTTGCAAAGAATCGCGGAGCAATACCATTATACGGAAGTAGTATTTGTCCATGTTGTGTAGAAAATGCGGTAAGCAATAATTTGCTAAGCAAACAGGAAGGAATATATATATATATATATATATATATATATATATATATATATATATATATATATATCTATATATATATATATATATATATATATATATATATATATATATATATATATATATATATATATATATATATATATATATAGGCATATTTGCCCTGATTGTGTTTAGCGTTTCTGCCTCGGATTGAAAATGTTATCATACCAAAAATGTTATAATACACTATTGACATGATGAGATCGTTTTTTGAGAAATACTGTTGCACTCATCTATCAAGTTCTACCAATGATATTTCACGTAGTTATTTTTTCTTAAAATAATATTTAAAACCTTTGCTACTACTTTAAGTTGGAGCCACTATACAAATATTATTACAATAAAGTGAAGGTATGCAAGTGAGTTGCAGCAACCATAATTGCAATAAGATTACCATTCCAATTATTGCAGTCACTTTAGCAGATTTTGACATTAGAAAGAATATACGTCTATACGTGCATTAACATACTTTATAACGGTGGTTTGATTTACAGATATAATTCGCTGTATTCTTAATTCATAGGAAGAATTTAAGAATAAAAGCAAAGTAAACAGATACTGTCTACTTGTCTACTCCCGAGTTTTAAGGTAATGACGCGACATCTTTGTGTTTTAGCTTAGAAAAGTGCTAAACGTGGCTTCAGTTTTACATAAGCTGGAATAGCCATTGTAATATAATTATAATAGTTTATTATTATGATAGCCAGCACATACATTTTCTGTCGTAATAAACATTACATAAATACTGTGAATTTTTACCCTCAAATATATTCTGCATATTTTATCTTTTTGTTCTTGTTTAAGAATGACGTGGCTAAGAGTTATCCCAATTGTTGTATCCATTGCATAGGCACAATGATACAATTTTTATAATACTGGATTTGTATTTCATTAGTGATTGTTTATAAAGGAACATATTTTCGTACGTCGAAATATAAATTATGCCACACATTTCATTGTTAGAAAACGCAATTTTATTCATCAATTTGATTTGAAAATAATCAGTTATTATAATGTCATAGACATGTTGATGATGTCATGATTTAAATATTTATAAGAAATAAATCTGCAAATAACTTCAAATATGTAGATTTGATATCAGTTGTACCGTAATGTGAAGGGAAAGCAGGATAATATATAAATTGCCAATCTGCAAATTAAATGAAAATATCGGAAGTTCAAAACAGTATATATTTTTAACTTGAGTATAATATATATATATATATATATATATATATATATATATATATATATATATATATATATATATATATATATATATATATATATGATATTAAAATATGATCAATTTATTGAGATATGTTATTCGTAGTTGAGTTACATGGAAAAATAATGGGTCTACCTAGTACATTAAAGGTAGTGACCTATCAACCGTTTTATGTATTTTGTGCAAAATATAAAACTGTGGTATGCGTGTTCTATTTGGGAATCATATATTTAGCATTTTTGCATAGAGATTTCAATAATAGATTTGCTTATTTGTGCTTTAAGTTCTTCAGAAGGATAATAAGAAAGCTTCGTATAATATATATATATATATATATATATATATATATATATATATATATATATATATATATATATATATATATATATATATAAAACCATTTAATTGTCTAAAGAAGAAAAAAATATTTTCGTTCCTTATCACAAGACGAAAGTATTAATATTGCTAAAAAGGCTGATCAGTCTATCACCATAGTAATAATGTATAAGGAGGATGCTATTAAAAAAGTAGAAAAACAAATTATATATCTCACTAGATTGCATTTTATAGCAACTCAAGAGAAGAAATGTGAAACTATTATTTAAATATTGATTATCTAAAAAGTGCTGTTGTACTTAGTTTGTAAAATTGTAATCTTCGAATACCATAAATTAAAAAATAACGTTAGGTCACATTTGTAATACACCTTCCTTTAATATAGGCACCTTTATTAGTACAGGTTCCGACAATTTTGGTCTGACAAGACAAGGCTTTTATAAATTTATAAACAATTTCAAGACATGCCGTTTATCGCATTTATAATTTTAAAGCCTCAAACGTTTGAAATGAGAATTCCAACGTACTTAAGAACATCGTTTATCTTTAAGACTGATTGCTAGATTGTCCGAAACGCATTTTGATTTTGGCCAGTATTCACCACCAGACAATATAAGAAGTCTCACGAATTAAATGTAATAAACAAATGATCTTGTAAGGGAAATTCCGCTTACTAACCAGGACAGTACTTTCTGATTATTACTCATGACGTACACCAACAATTGCGCGGACAAAGGGCTGGGCCGAATTTCACTTCCATTTAAGTAATAATAGAACTCTGCACAAGACTCCGACTGAATCTCTTCTTCTGGAGATGTCAATGAAGCAATGTTGTATCCAATCGGCATCACTCGTCCGTTTGAATCTAGAAGATAGTCTTCTGGGTTTCTAGTGTCAGAGAGGACCATAAAATGACCTGCAGGAAAGAGTTTAATCATAATACTGGTTTATGGACATAGCTAAGATAAATACCAGAAAAATTTGTTGGTTATTTTCACTACGTCATATCTTTGTACTTTATTCACTATTCATATTGATATATAAAAAGCGCTTATTAAATTGACTCTCTCTCTCTCTCTCTCTCTCTCTCTCTCTCTCTCTCTCTCTCTCTCTCTCTCTCTCTCTCTCTCTCTCTCTCTCTCTCTCTCAAAATGTATGCCTTCTCCATATTGCAAAACGTTTTGTTCATCCCAATTTTGTATCAGCTGAACTTTTCGACCAATGTGGATATGTAACAAAGCTTGCCAGTAGTTTCTCGTGGGTCGGTTGTTCTTTCCGGGGTTTGTCCAGGTTCTTCCCCCACCATGAATTCTGGATTATGACTTTTTTGTATTTATCTTACCTCTGAAATATAACCAGTTCATGGATCTGGTCATGATACAAAGTGGTAACACAGTCGTAAAATATACCTTTCCTTTATAGTTTCTCCTGTTCACGGACTCTAAGGGCTAAGTTCACAAACCTTGTTGTGTTCCGTATGTTTTGTCAAACTGCGGTCTTGTGAATTGACTTCCCGACCTTAGATTCCAGTATATGCCCGTGTTTGATCGATTAGTGTATCCACATGATTTTTCTTCAAAACCGCACTGTATATCTAGGAAAAACAATAATGCTATTACTACTACTACTACTACTACTACTACTACTACTACAACTACTAATAATAATGATAATAATAATAATAATAATATAATAATAATAATATTATTATTATTATTATTATTATTATTATTATTATTATTATTATTATTATTATTATTATTATTATTATTATTATTATTATTATTATTAGCGGTAGTGACAAAAGGAATAAGACGAATCTGGATAATAAAAATACTACTACTACTACTATTACTACTACTACTACTACTACTACTACTACTAATAATAATAATAATAATATTAATAATAATAATAGTTTGGTCACGATCGAAACATCTTCGTTAATGAAAATTAGTTCGGAAAACGTGATTCGTTGGTAACATGTGGATATAGATCAAACTCAACCCTTTTGCTATGCTTGATCGAGAATCTAACGCTGTTCACTTATTATGATTCTGCAGTCCACTTGAAATTACTGCAGCACCGAGAACAAAAACATTATATATATATATATATATATATATATATATATATATATATATATATATATATATAATATATATATATATATATATATATATATATATATATATATATATATTATAGTCTTATTCTTTCAAAATAATCCATATTTATGCGTTAATTACTCGATGTAATTGAATATGTTTACATTAAATCTGTTGCATTTGCTGTCTTTGTTAGAGGGTCATATCTGGAAAATTTACATATAAAAGAGACTACGTAAGAAATGTTGCCATAGAAAAGAGACAAAAATCAAGGAAGCTAGTTTTCTTTTGAAAAGATCAGTATTAATTGGATCGCAAGTGTTAAATATTTTGCCAGAAAGGTGTGTTATCAACCATTTACGTCTTTATATCCAAGATACACATAAATCTT
The DNA here is from genome assembly GCA_016746295.1 of Potamilus streckersoni. Classification (NCBI taxonomy): domain Eukaryota; kingdom Metazoa; phylum Mollusca; class Bivalvia; order Unionida; family Unionidae; genus Potamilus; species Potamilus streckersoni. Next base: position 144,496 of record JAEAOA010000547.1, on the reverse strand, counting down.
TCCGTAACAAAGGCACTCACACATTTTTAAAAATGGATGAAAATTATCAAAAATTAAGGAAACATTGCTAGGAATAAATGCAAAATACCAGAATTGTTATTCAGCATGTAGCTGATGTTAATATTAACCTTTTAGTCCCAGTAGAATACTCATTTTGACGAAAAAGCAAAATGTGATATAATTTGAGACATACTTTATTAGTTATACAAGCTGTATATATTTCTTTCCTTACGTTATAATTCCAGTCCTTGAATGCACTTTAAACATTTAAGCATTTCTAACCATATTTTTCTGTGCTTTAATATATGTCGAATCAATCTTGGAGGATAGAACTTACAAAATGTTTTACATAGGGATTTATTTTTATACTAGGATACGTGTTTATAAAGTCCTAGAGACTTCAAAACCAGATGTCATGATTATAACAGAAAGTGGACATGTTTCTCCGTATTATCACGCACACAAGATACCAAGATAAGAGATTTCCCAACAAGAAACTTCACTTTCAGGACAGACTTTTAATAGCTATCAGTAGCAAAATGTTTGTAGCTGAAATCAAAGAAAGTGTATGATACTGCATATGTAATCTTCATGTTGATTACGTTCATGTTTCCTTAATATACAGCCATGACCACATCAATCCGAATTCACGTTTCGTATTTACAATTAAATCATGTGGATAATAATATATCTCGTTGTATCTAAATAAACAACGCATAAAACAAATCAACAGTAGAAATGAGGGTGCAGATTATCACTATCATTCCATTTGTCTTCTCGAATGCATAAAGACTGGGTCACATTCAGACCACAAAGCTATGGTTAAACAGTAATCATTGTCGGTGAAAAAGATCATGGAAATAATGATACTGTATACACTGGATGGCATACATCACTAATTCTTATAAAAATCAAGACTTTAAATACCCATAAGCAAATTCGAACACATTTTAGTATACATTATAAAAAAGAATTAATTCATTAATGTTGATAGTTTATAGAAATTATTCAATATAATAGCATTTGTGAAAGACAAACGTAACTTGCTGTGGTCAACTCTCCACCTAAGCAAATTCTGCGAAACTTCCAAAACAAAAGAGTTACGGTTACAAATGCGATTATAACTAAATATAATCAATTCCCAGTCGCAAAGAACTGAATTAAAACTGGCATTGAAAGAAAAAAAATATTTTGGATTGAAATTAAGAGCTTAATTTATATTATCATACAGTAAAAGAAACGCGAAAGATTTATGTAAATGTTGTTACTCTACTCCTGGATCAATATCTCACATTAAAGAAATAAACTTATATTATGAACACAATTGTTTGATTTGATTTACATATTGTCACGTTGTTCATATTGAATAAAAATCTATCTGGTGAAATTGGAAGAGAAACTAAATGAAACAAACGTTTTCGTATTTCGTGAAAGGAAGATAAGTTCTAATTGAATATAATTTTTGAATGAAATGATATACTAATTATATTTTTAGCAAAGACAATAATTTTACATCCTTTGTGTTCTTTTCAAATATCAACTTTGAAGCCATCAATAGTGATACGAAAGCCTGCTTGATATGTATAAGAGAACCAGATAATGTATTGTCTGAAAAACTTTATTCTATTGATAATTAGGGTGAAAAAACTCAAGAGATATTATATTAACATATAATGAATCGACGGTTACTACCGTGAATATCTTTCGCCTTATCATTTACTGCTTTAATATGCAAATTGCTCCTGAAAACTTTATGGAAGTAAACTTATGTGTCTCGATGTATCTTTCAGAAACAATATTAGTAACAATATTATTAAATTATGTTTGTATTAAGATTCATTGATTCTATAAAACGCAATAAAAGGAAAAGCAACTCGTGATTTACTCAGAATCATCGGTTTTTATGCTTAATCATACTGATGATTGTTGCGTTCAGAAGAGAATGATGATATTCCCTAACTTCTTTCTAAGATAGATGCTCATAGGTCTAGAAATGCAATCATTAAGAAGCCAACTAAATAGCTTTTGTCACATATGAATAAAATTATGGAGATCAAAACTGCCTCTGAAATGTAAGATTGTGTCAGATTCTCCTACTAATGACCCAGACGATGATACAAATATAACAGTATCAAGTTAATTCTAAAAGAGTAGTTTTGACAAATGAAAAATATCAATACAAAAGATACATTAGAAAATGTTTGGTTCGGGATGAGTTAGCATGTATTTTGTTTGATAGATTGTGTCTCTTTCATTACTAACAATTAGGTACATCCGAATTGTTTGATAGTTACAGCTAGAAATTTGTGGATTACAAACTGATTCTTATAAATTAACCCTGGCCTTGAAATTCGTAGGTTGTACCCATCACATATTTCATATAAAGTAGACTAAACCATCTGACTTAATTCACGATTTGCGTGCAGTCCGCATTTCTACAGCTCAGACCATAACATCTTTTATGGATTAAACTTACTAACGTTAGCCTAAATGTCTTCTTCTACAGAAAAATGACAAAGATCAAAACAAAAAGCACTTAAAAAGCTGTACAGATACTTTTCCTTTTGAATGAAAATAATTAGTTTCACTTACAAATGAATGTAAACTCGTTTTATTATTGATCATTGATTCTTTGCCGCAAATATGATTTATTTTAATAGTTTACAAATGCATATCCATATGACTTATAACAAAGATTCTACTTTTGAAGGACACAGTTTGAGTTTCAGAAACGTAAGTCATACATTGTTTAAAGAATCAGATATAATGCATAAATTATGATGGTTTGCAAAGTGTTCCCCCACGTAAGAGATTTCGGATTAATGTGTGTTAAAGGCACACTCGTGCAGTTGAGGGCGAATTTTCTTACAAAACTATTGGGACAATTATGCATATCAACTGATCAAATGCTATTCAAAAAGCATTTCTGGGGCAATATCAAGTACATAGGGGTTCTCATAATGAAATACAAGCTCCCTGAAATCTTCTTACGTAGCGTAAGGAATATATCGTTTTTATATTGAAATCGCACACGGCAGTAATCGACAAATCCCGAACGAATAATACACATGATTCCGGTGACCGAAATGTGCATAATTATATGCCAAACTTTGTAGACTGAAGTTGATGATGTAAAACACAACTACACTACAAAACTCCGCAAAATGTCAATAACATTGAGTAAGATCTTCTTCAGATCATGTTCTTTTCTCTTTATCCTTTCCTTTCTAATTTTAGTTTTGAAAGGAAACATTGACATTTATTTAAAAGTCTTATAGCTATATTTAAAAAGCTTTTTGGTACGATAATGATTTAAATCGACGTGTATTGCAAAAACCCACAAGTCCTAAATTTCTTGTATAGTATTCGCACACTCTCACGTCCCCCAATTTTATAAACGAAAATCATATAGGATAATTTAAAATGCTCAAAACTTAGTAATTTCATTAATCAATAGTCACCAGTGGATCCTAACACTCATCTTCCTGGCGTTTTAAACAAAGCAGAAACGAATTTGTGGTATGCTTTCCGAAGTTAATACCTTACATACACAAGGTTTAAATAAGAGTTTCATTAAAATTTGCGACTGGAGTATGGAATCCAGGTCCAAAACGCCGGGCCAGATCATAGAAAGTACACATATACAGTCACTTGTCACTTGAAGTTTGACCACCGTTTTTAGTGTTTCCCTTAACCTCATTAGCGCTTCAGAGACCACACATTTTTTAATTTGAGCCCCAGTTTTTATACCCAAGTTTGTCTTTAACCCATTCTGACCCCCAGTTTTGACACCAAAGAGATTTTTACTCTCATACTTATACACGTAAGGGATACATTGGTTTTATCATTGCATATGTTTATAGGATATTATCTACCCGGAGGAAATATGCACAGAGATTTTTCTTTGATGCCCATATAGGAGATTTTGGAGGACCCCTCCCGCCATACAACAACCACTTGACTTGATTTAGCCCAGAGAATTTCATTACAGAGACAAACTGGACCGCTGTAGTAATTATCCTATGTAATAAAGAAGATATATGCGGAATAATAAACTCAAATGTAGAAACTTTGTTATTACTTAGACCGAAATTAGCTCGCTCTCAAGCTTAAGATCAGAGCAACCTTTAAGAGGGAGAGGGAGAGGAAGGATGAGGCGTGGAGCAAGAACAAGAGGGAGAAGAGGAGGAAATATGCACTAAGCCATTCCTATTTAATCCTGATTAAAGTTTCTCGGACATCTAGAAATGCTTACGAATCACTTTGAGGTGTCCATCCTAATATGAACTATATTTTAATATTAGTTCTAGTTGTGATGGAATTCTCAGCGCTCATTGGAGTTTGCTAATTTCAGATGAAGAAAAGTTTGAATAAGTGCATGTTCCTATTATTTCTTAAAATATATATTTTACAATTTTGAAATAGCATATTACAAACTGGAATAATTTTGTCAGGAGGTATAGTTCTAATCCTTGATGAGGCTGTACTTGCCTTGGCCAGGATGTACAGATGGGATGTTCTTGTCCTTGATGATGATGTTGACTTGATGAGCGCCAACAGACATTCTGCCTATAGGCAATTTATTTTATGGCAATATGGAAGACTAGAGTTTGGAAAGAGACGTGTCATTCCCTCCTGCTGTGTCTGTCGGTTACGCGACAAATATCTGGAAGCTTTTTGGACAATACACTGTCTTCAACCCCTAGATGCTTGCATGAATTTAAACACTTCTTGCAGGTAACATTTTGTATATAAATAAATACAGTTGACTTCTTTCTTTTTTGTAATATTGCTTTTATTCAGATATTTTTAATCACCAGTCTACTCTGCCTATGAACAATGTGGGTAAGGTCATTAATAATCAATATAAAAAGGTTTCAGCAATTATAGATACAGCATTATACATATTTTCAATTATTGATATTTATTGGATATTATGTAAAACTGATATTTAGAGGATATTATATAAAGTGTAATCCACTTTAGCAGACAGCTCCATATATCAGACACCTTTAATGTATTACATAACTAAGATCGAGAGATCTTCTCTTTCACCAAAACTTGAGTTGATGGTGGTTCATGAGGCGCCAGGTTAATTCTCCTTGGATCATATTCCTTAAGCTCTCTTTTCCTCCCCATATCCTGCTTGTCATCAAGTCTATAAATGAGGGTTTTCTGAATAAGCCCCCTAATGTGGGAATATGTTTTTTTCCTTGCAATGGTAGATGGACCATCTGCCGCTTTTTTGTTGTAACATCGATGATACCTATTTTAATCTTTTTATTTTCTTGACTTGTTTGACAAGCATCCCAATTCTAACCCATATTGAGTTTTCACATAAAATTAGAGCCTCATGAGCAATTCCCTAGGGGGAGTTGTCGAGGGATTGTTTTTGTTCTTATTTGTTCTATCTCTGAAGTACTACCTAAGACATGATTCATTTTTACCCATTTCTTCAGAAGGCAACATATTTACATGATGAGGTATTAGCTGGTAATCATCATTATGGCAGCAATGTCCACAAACCTGAGGAAATTACATGAATCCCAATTATTCTAATAAAGTACGTCAGCCCCCCTCGAAAGTGCTAAACATATATTTGGATTTAATTATTAGGCTTGCATTTCTAATGTCAAAATAAATATCCACTAGAATGATTATAATAATTACAAGATCCGTATGAATTTAAATAGAAAGATTCCTCATCACAAAATGTAAAATAGTGTGTGCCAGCTGTTGCAAAATAACTTGCACATATGAATAATATTCCATTTGCTTGATGACTAAGAAGGGATCAAAATGTACAATCAATATATAAAGTTATTTCTAATGTTCTGATGTAAAACAAACTTACACTATCTCCCCTTCCTTGTTTCTTATTAGATCTCTGCTGGAACATTTTGCTTAACCAAAACAATTAACAGTAACAATTATGCCTCTTTCCATGCATCAGGTAGCACAGTTGAGGTACCCCATCCCACATTTGAGAAAGTGAAATTCATGGTATTTTTGTTTCTTCTAACTCAAACAAAGACAATTATTAATTGTGGACTCAATCTCCTGCTACCATTTTACAAATTTCCTTTATCAGCATTGCATTTGTTACGTTATTGTTTTCAGTAGAATGACAATTGTAGCACCACCCTAAAAGATAAAACATTGCAAGAAATTTATCATTTTTACCCTCCTGACTCAATAGCATATACTTATGATACCGATATATTCGTTCTCTCTTTTTGTTGCAAAACCACTCTGCCAGTTGTTGATGTGAAGTATGAAGATGTACTGGCCATAAATTCTGTAAGCTTAGTTTTGTCTTTGGCTTCATTCTTTGAAACTTCATAACTAGAATATGTAATAAATATTCATTTGTATTATAATTTATATTTTAAATCTGTTTCATTGTGCTTTGTGTTAAACACGTATTACTGAAGAACTTAATTTTAGCAAGAATACATAATAGACCTAACATCTAACAAGTTTTTACATAAAAAAGTAACTTGATTGCAGCATAAAACCTTAACTGACAACCTAACAACCTGTAAGTCATATATTCTGGTAGCAGTATAATATCCAATAATCTCATGACTAGAGAACTTTGATTAATTGTAGTCAATACAATGATTTATTATAAATTTACTAGTAGCTGAAAGTTGTAAAATAACGTCTTAGCATTCAGCATAATGTAAGCATTAGATCAAAATTTTACTGGATTAGTTCTACATTCAGATTAAAAAACCCCTGTTAACTCTTGTTCTTCATTAAACATACATTATTTGTTCTAAATGTTTACATGAAAGGCTATTAAGCTTTTGAGCAAGTAATGTGCTTGTCACATTAACATAAGGGGTGTATGTATGAGAGAGACATGATGTAAATAATTATAACGCTTGTAAATGTATCTAGGCTCATTAACCGAATTTAAAGAACCTGTCTAATGAAGGTAATTGACTTGTATACAAAATGACCTTTATGAGCACACTCTTATAAAAAATAAAAAATAAATTCCTCCCCAACACACAGGGGTTCGTTTAAGGAAAAGCTACCATCTTAATCACACAATAATCAGGGATTTAGGACATACGACACAGATGACTTACTGCAGGAGTGACGGTCCTCATCTGATCCATCAAAGCAGTCCTTCTCAAAGTCACAGAGTTTGTACTTTGATATGCATTTATAATTATCTCTGCATGGGGACATCTCGTAAGGACACTCTGAAAGAATACACAATGTATTTCATCCTCATGTTTTGTATAGTTTGCTACGACTCTATGGTCTTAAACAATGACAGAGAATAAAACACTAGCATGTTTAATAAAATAGAACAAGTAAAAATAACAACAAAAAATACAATAAAATGAAATAAAATACAGCAAATTCCCTATGCAAAGTGAAAGTTTGGAAGGATGTTACTTTATGATGAAATAAATCTTAAATATTCCTAAAAGTTATATCAGAAATCGTAATGTACAGAATGTTTCAAATGAATTCCAGTATTGAATGTGCTGAAGTGATACTAATTTAGGATACGCTGATGCGTCAACAGTTTTAATGTCATAGTATGATATAATCCAGAATGTCATTGAATGAATTCTAAATAATCCAAAAGTAGTTAGTTCAAAATATCATTGACCACTTTGTATTTTCAAAGACTAATTATAATATAAATTTTTCTGCACACAAAAATAAATAAATATAGAGCCTTACAAGAGGAATCAAATAATTGTATTTATCAGAATATTACATAGAATATAGAACACAAAAATTGACTAGAGTTTAGGCCAAGATTTGAATTTCAGAAACATATATTATTCTAACAAAATACTAGACATTAAACTCATTTATAAGAAACATTCCACGGGGAATTTAGAGCTAGTCTTGGCCATAACTTTTACCAGTTTAACTTGAACTTGTCTCACAATGTCATAAACTTGTAACACAAGCCAACAACCCTCTAGTTAGCCTGAATTGATTGCAAAAGGTCCATAATTTAGTCGGTCGATGAATTTCCGAGTTCTTTCCGAATCATCTTATCAGTTATCCTTGTAGATCACGATGCCATCAGTTACGCATCACAAGAATCTGAACTATATGTTACCATGTTAATTATTAAATCTGAAGTTCTGAATTATTTAACCCAAACAACACTACTTTATATTAAGAACGTTCATGTGGAGTTCCAACTGTTGACATATACTTTGGTATTTCTTGAAAAAACTTTGCCAGACTCATTTTAAAATGTCAAACTTAGTGACATAGTTTGCATTTCCAACTTTTTCAGTGCAGTTAACTATTCTTGGCATTGGAAATAAGGCCGTTTTGGTGATACTGTTGACTTTTTCCGTAGTCCGTGCACATGCATTATTTGCATTATCTAATTTCGGCACAAATACATAGTGCTCTCCAGTTACTTGTGCTTGGATCTATACAATCTTTCTCTAGTAAATTTGGACTTTTTCAAACATTACAGCTCATGAGCATTAATCCCATAACGATGCAGTATGACAGATGTAGAAACTTTTATCACAGCATCATCATATATTTTATATAAGAATATCAATAAACAAGTGCTCATATTCGCATATTTACTTGAATTCACTCTTTTCCTGTGATTGTAGATTTTAAAATTTCTGGAAAGACTGTTTGGACGACCTAGTTGAGCCAAATGTAACAGTCGGATTGCATTTCATCGTTTATTCCCCACTGTGGAACAAATGCAACAAAATTGCCTGAATCGTTAACCAGGATATCTCTACCACATTTTTCGTGAACACCTTTATATGGAAATGTTGTTTCCCTTCCTGACTTCCAGGAGTAATAAAAATGCAAATTATGTTTTTTCTTTTCAACAGTAACATGATCCTAAAATGTGGACCGAGTAGGATTTTGCGGTATTGGCAAAAGAGCCTGAACTCTACCACCAGCTAAAAACTAAGTTATATGGTATCAATGATAATAATGTATTATCAATTTTGACTGAGTAGCTTAGATCCTCGTTACTTCACATGGCTTTGACAAGTTATGTTTGAAATCAGAGACATAGCCAAGCAGATTAATTTTTGGAGATTCATATGAAAGAAATTTACGTTTTAACAGATGATGATGTCCAATGAACAATGTCTGTAAACTAGTTCAAAGGGACTCAATTGATTGATTCTTGAGCTGATTTTCAAGGAACAGACAACAGTAAATGTACCGTTTTTTGTGGTATCACATCAATGTGATCTAATCATATTCTCAAAAGTTGAATGAATATTTCTGGAGCTCCTTAACTCTCTGGGTTATATAAGGAATAGTTAATCTGTAGTTTCTATAATTTATGCTTGTTGGAAAATAATAGACGTAATGTGTCCCTTGATAAGACATCATGTTGGAAGAAGAGCCGTATCAACAAAGCATTTACTACTTATCTGCGGAACTCTTTCTAGAATTCTTCTGGACGCACACATTTTTGCCAACAATATTGGTGACATGACTTGTTCTTAGGTCCGTGACCGACATAGTCTAATATTATTCTGCTAAATTGCTAATCAAATGCAGGGATATGTTGCCGATGAACCTTATGTATGTTCCATTGGGGTTTGCTACAGTGGACAAGTGTGGCACGAAATGTAGAATATGGAAAGAACAGTTTTAATTTTCGGTCAATCAAAATAATCAACATGTGATACATTTCATTGACTCCTAAATTCTTTCTGAGCAACAATTGATAGCTCACTGACCAAGAGACACCCTTTTGTAATTCTGTATACATTTTTGCAAGTTTATCAAAAAGATAAACTGAGGCTTATATGGTGTCAGCTTTGCTAATAAACCTCTAAACCAACAGAAGATATTTGGATCCTGTTAGTTTTCGACAATGAGTGATTGTCTTTTGTGAACTTCATTTGATTAAAGAAAATGGGTAGTAGAAAGAAATTACTCTGTGATAAATATAAATACAATGTGCAAACGTGACTGCATAAAAAATATTGCCAATAATATGTGTAAGCTACAAAAATAATTTCATGATTAACATCATTCTCAAGAACTCTTTCTGTCATAGCTCTGAGTACTGTACAAACATTGTATAAATCATGTATTTTGTTTTCAATAGGATCCAGGTTTTGATCGAAACAAACTACAACTGGATTACAAACAACCTTATTTCCATCGAAAATATTCCGTTTGTAATTCACAAACTCCTTCGTAGGTAAAGAATCCGCTATTCCGAGTACTGAGACGAAGTCTGAAGTCAAACGCACAAAAGGGAAACGAACATTAACAAAGTTGAACGTTACTGCCTGAATAAGAACACTTTGTCTAAAACCAAAGCCATGTACCTTAAAATCTGAGTATGTATAGGCTTAGCAGAATCATCAGTTAGTAACATAAAACCTTTCGACCTAAGGGATTTATGATTCTCAAAATTAAAATTAGGCTTGTATTTGTTTGCGGCAAGACAAGTATTGCCTTCAATTAAAGACGGTAACCATGATCTCTTAGATATAAAAGCATTTTCAATAGCTCGGTCTTTATGATGTTGCTTATTTTCCAATCAGAAAGGATGTACCCTTTCTTTAACTTTAATTGCACTTAGGAAGAAATACTGATGTCTGACTATTGAGAATCATATCAGTCGTATCAGAAGCTTGATTTCTAAATGTTGTGCCAGATTGAAGATACTAATATATGACAAAGATGATTTTCACCAACAAACTGCTGTGAAACAATAGTCGAGTCGAAAGCTGTACGTACAAAATTTTTCCAAACTTCGAGATAACGATCTAAAATAATTCAAGCAGCTGAGAAAAGATAAAGTAATATGAATGACATATTTGAGAGACGTCGGTTTTGAGTAATGCCATATAATCCTTTGTCACACTACAATTGATATGTTTCTTAAACTATACACTTGAAATGCAGGTAACATGAACGTTTGTCAAAGAGATTAATGTATATTATCAAATATTATTGCCCACATAATTTTGTATGTACGAAGCCTAAATTGTTTGCTTCTATTTTTGACATTGAAACACGCCATATACTTTTTTTTGTTGGACTCTGACCGAGAAACCAATTGTGCCTCGATAGTTAAGCTATAATCTTGATACATTACCTTTTCATTCTTCAATAATTATTACATAATTTGTCTTAAATGAACTTAATATTTGCATTTGTTTTGCATTATTACAAATGTAAGGACTAGATAATCTGAATTTTAAAATTTATTTTACGAGCAAATAAAATGCAAATAAAAAACACTATTACTTTAACGTAATAAAGAAACGTTGCCTACGTCCAGCAACCCACGTACCCAGTACTTTGTTGTAACAAATCCCATCCATAAGTTTAAAATTGTCGATTGCCACACGAGAATCTGATCGAATCCATTCTGCTGTAATGTATACTATAGTGTCACCTGGCGGTACATCAAGCTACCAAATAAGAAGAAGCAAATATTGGCATAGAACATTAAATAATAAACTACTACTACTACTACCACTACTACTACTATTACTGCTACTACTACTGCTAGTATTACTAATACTAATACTACTACTAATGATGATGATGTTGATGATTATGCTACTACTACTATAATTACTACTACTACTACCTCTACTACTACTACTATTACTACTACTACTACAACTACTACTACTACTACTACTACTAATAATAATAATAATGAGAAGAAGAAGAAGAAGAAGAAGAAGAAGAAGAAGAAGAAGAAGAAGAAGAAGAAGAAGAAGAAGAAGAAGAAGAAGAAAAAGAAGAAGAAGAAGAAGAAATATGTCAATTAATATGCACGAATTGTATGAAAAGAATAAGTAGTCACTGCTTGTGCCTATGATTTATTGAGTAGAAATTTGAAATCGATTTTTAAAATTCTACTAATGATACCAAAAGTGTAGGGTTTATTTATAAAGAATTACTTTCCTAGATGTTGAATATCTCTACCATAGATAAATTAATAATTGAAAAACGCATGGGTGGAAATCTGGAACCTTTGATTATGTTATGCGTTATATTATTAAATGAGTTACAGTTCTTTTATTTTCGTTTTGTAGGTATTTATTTCTGTTCAATGCTAATTCAATACAAGTTTTATAAACTCTTCTTGAATAATATTGCAAGTAAAGCAGCGCTATCACCAGGCATGTCTCTCATCCCTACACTTTGCTCAAAATTTGGTTGCTGTTATGTCTTTGGAAATAGAATGGTAATATCTGTGCAGTGTACATGACATGACACAGAAGTTTCAGAGATAATATGTGAGATAAAGATTTTGCAATCGTATAGGCAATTCTGTATGATGCGGGCCATATTGAATTATTTTGGGCCGATATTAAGTTGCAATTTATCTTATCCGCGTTTGAAGATAAATTTACATAAACATTTGCAAAAGTTTCTTTTGAAACCAGAAACAAGAAGCATTTCATCTGCGGAAACGTTATCTGAAATTTTGATTAACCATAAAGTTGCGTAATAGACTCAGTTAAGTTCCATATCTACCTAGCCTCAATGACAGTGTACCATTTGACGCGTAGGATAAAATAAAGAGCGGTGACTCTATTTATGTTCAACTAGATAAGAACAGAGTTTGAAATCTTTTATGAATGTATCATTGATATTGATACCGAAAGTATGTGTTTTTACCAAAATGATATATTTATATACACATACACACAGATATATATTCTTTGAGGTTGATCTACAATTCCCTGAACATTTATATGATGCACAAAACAATTCGCATGCACCATAAGCATAATCGGTGTTGCAAAATGTACTCGATTGTTGTTGGCTCTAAGAATATCACAAACGCCAAATGTTTTCAACGGGTTATTGTCTAGAACAATATCAATCACAACATGTACGTGCGATGTCTTCAAGACCGACGTGAATTTGCGCATCAGCAAATATGTTAAGGTACAAGAAACATCGCATGGGTGTTCACCGATTTATCAAGGTGAGTTTGTCCCCGCTTCATACCATGCGATGGATACTTCTTGACGGAATCACCACCATGAGTTTGGCCATCATGGTATTTTGGATCAAATTTCATTTTGATACTGGTTAAAATCTGGTATTAACACAATACCACAAATCTTGGTGGCGGTTCCGTTTTAGCTGGAACAACTTACAATAACTCTCGAACAACGCTCGCATAGGAAAACACTGAAGGACCATACCGTGTCAGTGGCACTACGTCATCCACCTTCTAGATTTCCAGGTGCTTACGGATACGGAACAAACTTGTTTCCGAGTGGCTTTAGCGTTGCCGGTTGTGAAACAATTTCTGAGTAAATGTGAAAGTCTTTTGTCGAATCGCATTCAAAAGTTTTAATACAATGGTGCGCGTGACTTTCATATTCAATGCTGCTATGACTCATGAACGATGTGTTAGCCATTCATGAAACCTCCCGAAAGTCTTCTGCACCAGCGAACATAACAATTTATAAGCTTAACAGTTCTGCAGGAGAGTGATTAAATAGTTGCACAATTGCTTGGTTACCAGGAATCTTGATTTCATCCAACACGTAATCGCGCACAGTATTTGGTCAAAAGAGCCGAAACCATGTCGAAGCGATCAATTCTTTAGCAGGAGACACCTGCAACAATCATGGCTTTGCTTACAATGAACATTTATAGATGCATTCTACTGCATCTGCTACACTTGAAAAACCTTTGAGAAATCAGTGACTCAGCTTATTTGTATCTGCTTTATCACAGACAATAGTTAACGCGTTCTTGTGATATACGAACTTGTTACTGTAAGGTAAATGGCCACCACGATTGTTTGGCCTAATATATGCAAACATTCTTATGACTGACCTTTGCAGCACATGCTAACATTTCCACGGTAGCTTCAGCTGTCCAATGCCCACTCGGACTATAGTATAATCTCCATATTTTTTAGTTCATTACTTGTTGTTATTAATATTGATTTCTGATAATGTGTTGACTTTTCTCCGCGAGTGGCAGAACCTAATGTACACTGTTTATCACCGAGAGCAAGACTACTTGGTAAAAATACCATCAAAGACACACCACAAATTCTTGAATGCTGAATATCCTATTTACGGAGATCATTGTAAAACAAAAACAAACCAGTGGTGCCCAGTGGAGTAAATTTGTACATATGTATATGGCAACTGCGAGCTGAAGAAGTGAACATGGTAAACATTTACAGAAAGAATTTATGCAAATGAATCTACCACAAGTAATGCAATTACAATGGCAACAACGTCCTAAAAACGGCATCCCCAAATATAATACTCAGGAAGATTTTCAACGTATGCAAGAGGAATAACAAAAGACGTGCTTCACGTGTATCCAAAAGAACTGTTGCATCCATAAAAGCGACCTTCTACACCCACACATGTGCAATATCCATAATATAGACTTACTGCACCACTCGAAGAAAAGTTTGCTGCAAACGATACAAAGAATTCACAAACAAAATAAGGAGTCCACATCGATGGATTATGTGACCATAACGACCTCGATTGAAAATATTTATTTAATCAGCTCGTGCGGGCCCGAGACTGGCCGTTAATCACATCATGGACATAAATACATATAGGGCGCTAATGCATGCACTTGTTGAAGTGAAGGTATCTATGATATGTACTAGGAAGAGGTTCTTACACCGACGACGAGTTCCGAAACGATTGCGATGCTCGCATCATACTCAAGATGCCTGCTGCCAAGTAACAGGTGCTGTAAATGCAGCTTAAAACTTTACATGGATATCAAAATTTTATCAATCAAACCATGTTTTGTGTGACTTTTGCAACATGTATTACCGCTTGTGAATAATACTTGAAACTGCGAGTCTATTGCATTTGGCCAGATATACGATCGCAACTATTTGGTGGCCTGCTTGCAAGCAACACATTTGTTTTGTGTAGCAATAGTGGAAAAAGATAGGTAAGGTAAACATTGGATCAATGAAGAAATTTGAGAAATAATCACGTTAATATCTACAACAGACTTTAGAATCGCCATATGTGCTAATAAGACCACACTAAGTTCTATCATCGCAATATAATACCTAACGTACGCAATTGACATTGTTAATACGACCAGGTTTATGTTAGCTTGACGACATTCCAAAAGCGAAAAGTTTTACGTGTGGGATTGTTAGGATAATATGGTTATGTACTATTCAACAGAAGCAAGCAAAACCAACAAATAAATTAGGTATCAAAGTTATAAAAGAATATGAAAGATGAACTTACAGCACTGTTAAGTGAATCAGAATAATTAAAATAAAGTTATATGAAAGACCAAGCAATGAATTGTTCCATATAAAATTCAAACCCGGAAATGTATTTGTGCTCCGGGAATCTTGGCGTTGTCCAAAATTACTTGGAATATTTCACCATAGTTGCACAATAATATTATAGTCCAAATAATGATCACTTTTTTCTTCCACTAAACTGTCCAAAACAAATGTTTTGCCCTAACTTATATAAGTACAACATAAAACATGTTTGCTGACTTACAACGGGAACACAAGAAATAATAACGACTTCAAAATAGGAATCGGATCAGTTCTCTTCTTATATACACCTTCTATTTAAATTATATTTCTAAATTGCCCACTTATGTGAACTAACCCAACCAATGAGAATTTACTTAATTCCTCTAAAACGGCCCAACCTTATCAGCCAAGGAGAAATGACTCCAAAGTCGCCATTACGACTATTATTAGCAATTGTCGACTCATAAGTAAGCATCTGTTCATATATTATACGCTCTTTAATAATCCTTTGACTGACATAATGGCAGTAGGAAAGACTTCATAGAAAATTAATACAATTTATAGCCATGAATAAAACTGAAGAAAAAAAATTAGATAAAATCATATATCAGGAGTTAGAAATAATATCGATATAAGAACATGATATCAAATAATGCCTGTACTTGTGAGGATTTCATCAAGGACTCAGGTCAGTTTAACTTTTTTGTGGTTGTTATGAAAGCAAGTTTTTAAACGACAGGAGTAGCATTCCAGAATTATGCACTATTTGGGTTTTCACAACAAATAGAAACAGATGATTTGATATTGATGATGCCCGCATCACCTATGTATCTTTCATGTCATAATAATTGGTTGACACAAATTCTTGTTACCCTTGTGGACGAAGATTACACGTTATAGATCTGTATGTAAAAGTAATGACAATAAAACTCTACATTAGACATCAGCCTGATCTTTAATACTACTACTACTACTACTACTACTACTACTTATAATAATAATAACAACAATAATAATAATAATAATAATAATAATAATAATAATAATAATAATAATAATAATAATAATAATAATAATAATAATAATAATAATAATAATAAAATAATAATAATAATAATAATAATAATAATAATAATAATAATAATAATAATAATAATAATAATAATAATAATGATAATAATAATAGCAATCGTTCGAGGTTGTATAAAACCTGCGCATGTTGTTAACGCGAGAAACAACGTTTATGGGGCATATTATAGACAATAATAATAGCAATCGTACGAGGTTGTATAAAACCTGCGCATGTTGTTAAAGCGAGAAACAACGTTTATGGGGCATATTATAGACATGGCCTCAGTGATTTTATTAGTGGGTTGTTCACGGTCGCACAAATCCCAAAAGAAGCTGCAATGCAAGTTGTTGATAGCATCAATATTGCTGTTGTGAATCGGTTAAAGAATAGAATTTCGCAACCGTTTCAATCAATTCGAGATCGACACTAATGATTAGTGACGCGATCAACGTCAAAGTTACGCTTCGTTCAACAGAAACTATGCAGCATTCCGTTGGTAACATTAATAAAGTCGCTCATAAAAGATTATCAGATTCAGTGATTGCAGATCTGGCAGTATGGCGCGGATTTGGAAGCTAGAGTTTTCTAAACATGCAATAAATGAAATCAATATATAAACAATGGCTCAGATTAAAGATATATCAGATACAACATTTTACATGGGGGCACAGGTGTTAGTTGGTAGAAGCAAAAGAGTGTTAGTAATACCCGGCCAGAGACTCAAGTCAATTAATAACATAATTGCAAGGTCTTTCTTTGTTTCTCTATCATGAGCGGAATTCTTATACGCCTAGGGAAAACTGACACGAGCCGACAATGATAATATTTACGATGCTAATGTCCAGGTTGATTTAGTCAACAATGTTATCCTGGAATTGATCAACAGCGAAAGTTACTCCATCGATAGAATGAAATTGAATCAGTTCTTGACAAAATATAAGTAACCATAACTTTTCATGTAGTCTCAAGACACAGCAATTATTACACGAGAGCAGTCGATCCAACACATATATTTGTTCATGATTCAACTAATAATGCAGATCAAAAACAGCATACATTTGAGATGCGCAAACGATTGTTACAATCAGTGGCAATGCTAATCTTGGATTGGAACAGCGTCGATCGAAATTTGAGGGAGACTCGTTTAAGTTTTCATGTGCAATTCGCCTTAGCCACATGTTCGAAAGTGTTTTTTGGACCTAAACGTACAGTCACCTCATTTTGTAAATAAACGATGCAAGCTGGTGCAAGTTGACCTGTTAACATTAACTACGTTGATGCCCATTCTTACTTTTTCATTGACTAATGAATCACGTTTTGATATCGTTTATGCAGTCTGGAACCGATTCAATTCTATCGTTTCTCTGATATACCACAGATGCACACTCATCGAATGATGTGACAATTAAAATGGCAAATAAAGTGGTCTTACATAACAACACACTTGGTGGTGGCGTGTCTCAATACAACGCTAATCAACCCCTCAAAGACGTACTAATGTCATATTAAAGTAAGTTTAATACTAAATGATTATTTATCAAGCAAAGAACTTGGCTGAGGTCAAAAACTGTTGGTAATACGAATGCTAAAACGTAGATGAACAAATTGCAAATGTACTCGGGACACCAGAAAAAATAACTTCATGGTTGCAATGTTTGGATATATTCATCAAGGAATGAAAGGAACAAACTGGTGAGTGGGATCGATGGGGAATTTTTTTAAATGATAAATGTCATCTTAGCCCTTAGATTGTAAGACTAATATTGTGTATCGAGGGAAATGACAGTGATGCTACGAATTATTTCACAGTAGCATAATCGGCATAATTAGTGGCTGAATATAAAATTTAGTCCAGAGGTCACAACATTTATCGTACAGGTATTTTAACGACCCTGTTTTCTCTGTTTGAATTTGAATCACGGTGATGGGGATGCGGTGCGGCATTTGTTAAAAGTATGAAGGATTAGCTGGTATTAAATGCAATTTTATATATATATATATATATATATATATATATATATATATATATATATATATATATATATATATATATATATATATATATATATATATATAAATATATATATATATATATATATATATATATATATATATATATATATATATATATATATTTGAACTTGTTGATGAATGTCTACTTTAAAGAGGTGTAATAAACCCTCGAATGAAAAATTATATCGTAGTCAAGTAAAGATTGGTCACTGGAACCACCCTGATGTACTTATGTCAGTTCGAGGTCGACTCGTCATCATAGCAAGTTCACATGTGAACGCTCAAGAGTTTACAGCACCACCACTAGATGCAAAACGCTTCGGGTTTTTTTTATACAGTGGCAAAGTGGTATTTAAAGAGATCTCAACATAGGTTATGTTCACCAGCAATTATATTGCACCAACATTGACCCAGTTAAAGAGGGAAAGATCCCGGAAATATTAGGCTAAGGCAATCTTTATATTCCAAAGGTGCAGGCCAATAGAACGAACAATAGGAGAAGATTTAAGTATTCTTGAGGAAGGGGTGCTTTATAATTTTAAGGCAGTTACCCGATTAAAACGGGTAGTTTGTTCTCTGTATGTGCGTCTTGCACCTGGACATGATAGTTTAGACAATGTTTACTTGTCGTGAAATTGTACTAATTGGGATTATTGTCGGGAATATACCGATAGCAACCGGCGTACCTGGTGGTGCTAGCAAATTAATTTCGATACTATTGCACTCACGAATAAGTGTCTATTTAGAGCAACCTGCTGCTCCATAAATTTGATTGGCAAACTGTAATAGATGGCTATTGAGGAAAATATAATTAGAGAGACAGAATTCTAGATTATGCTGTCGTAAGCAGAAAATCACAAAAACTCTGAGCAAATATTAGAAAACGTGCTTTTGCAGATTTAGAAACAAGTGGAGTAGAAACAATCGCAACCTTGGTGGATGAATAAACATCCACCAATAGCACATGGTATATGACATACTTGGAAAAACATGCGGGATAGAGTCTGTCAGAACCTTGAAAGGGCAATCAAAGCAAATATGACATAATGGCATTACTGCTAACACAATTCAGCACATTCGTGTTCTCTATACCATCAGCATCGACAACGTGCTTTTTGATTTCGTATGAATGAAGGGAAAGTTGGAAGTTTTAACGATTTGTATTTGACTGAATTTGTAACAAACAGAAAAGAAACCCATAGCCAGGAACACGTTATATTGGAATTCTAACTTAGTGCATTTATTTTAATTTTCTGAACTCATCCATGTTTCTTTGTATTCAGCTACTGTCCATTCTGGTGGTTGTATAATATTTATTGTTCATTATGTGTAACGATAAATAGCCTTGCGTACACACTGCAATTATGATGTATCATTTTCAATAATTTTAGGGAAATGTTTCCAATGACATTGCCTCATAACTATTCAATTGTCTTGTATTTTGGTAAAATACGGATTGTTAAATATGTTTTTTATGCGGACATGCTATTTTGCGTTGCTTACAAATAAGCTCTTACGTGTTTGTTTTTCATGATCGATTTTATAATACTTGTGCATGTTATATTTTCCATATTTTTATCACTCAATTATTTGGAATTGGAAAGCATGGTTCTTTTCTTCTGCATTTTGTATAGAAATTCGGGATAATATCAAGTAGGTACAGAAATTAAGCTAGCAATTTAGAAAGAAAATGTTTTCTTTCGTAGCAAACGTATTCATATTAAGCAGCGCATATTTGTGATATATTTACTAAAACAAGACACCTACTTGTCCCATAATCCAATAATTGTTTCCTCCATCGTCAAACCATGTCACGTTCGAAGTCAAATTCAAAGACACGGTCAAATTTCCAGTACTGTAGTAGTCGAAACGTAGACATTTATTTTCTTGCACTGTTACGTTTGGAGAACGCATCTTCATGGGATAAGACGTGGATGGATATGCAAGCATGTAAAATCCTGAAAAATACATAGCTTTCGCAACACGCATAACTCAGATTTGGTGTCTCTCTGTTCACCATTCCATGTGTTGGTCAATTAATAAATTTTAAAGGTACATACATAGAACTGAAGTTTAGGTAAATCTGTATTTCCAAGTACACCAATCGTTTACTTATAATAAAATACTTTTGAAATAGTTATTAAATAATATTTAAACTGCCATTATACATTTCACTCATTATTAATGAAATGACGTGCACAATATTTCTTTGTCAACGATATTTTAGTACAACATTTCACTATCTCGTGCTAATTATCGGATATTTGTAAGATTTTCCCGATATTATAGCGTCCCCAGTTTGATAAAATAATCTGACATCTGTATTATCATACAACCATTATGCAAACATTACATTAGCATATCATCATTATAATCTTTATTCTAACACATCAAAATAACAATGGTCAATTCA
This sequence comes from Potamilus streckersoni, assembly GCA_016746295.1. Taxonomy (NCBI): domain Eukaryota; kingdom Metazoa; phylum Mollusca; class Bivalvia; order Unionida; family Unionidae; genus Potamilus; species Potamilus streckersoni. The sequence continues at coordinate 123,739 of JAEAOA010000547.1, read as the reverse complement.
GACGTCACTACACTAATCAAATTGTCTTATACCTCCAGCAATCATCGTAGGTATGCAAAACTTAACACTGTTTTCAGCTTAATTTTTGTAATGTCCATCTAGCTTATTATTCCTAATGTTATTTTAAATAGCGTTTGCTACACACATTTGACAAATACATAATGTTTAGTTTAAACTGACCTCGTGGATGCATTCATATAAATTAAGTTCTTTTTAAACTACCGGGAAGTTCATACATACCAAATTTACTGTTGGCACCAGAATTAAACTGTATCCATCTGTCTGTTGAGCTTACATTCTTGTAGCCACATATATCTATGGTTTCAAAGTTGCACGCAAGATCTATACATAAAATAGCATGGCTTAGACACTTGGACTTTCTAAAACGATTACAGTTGAAACAACATTACATATATAAAATTGTAACTTGTCATATTGGTGAAACATGATTTGTACGTCTCATATCAAAGAATATTGGTAAATATGTTCCATAACAGTACAGAAGTAATAAAAATAAGTAAAGGTGGGATATATGGAAGGATAAAGTTGGCATCTTAACTTTTCAATAGGCAAGGATGTTTTGCAATATGATGTGCGTTGCACACACGCATGAGGAGTCATAATCCAGCAAAAGTCAAATTATCAAACAAAAAGCGTATGATTGTCAAAGTAAATTACAGAAAACCTGCTCACATTGTTAGAAGCCAAGTCAAATAAGCTGCATAATTGTGCATTCAATATAAGAAATAATCAACGTTTGTCGCGGACTCAAGAACAAATATAGCCGCTTGTAAAATAGCATATAAAGCTATAAATGAAATCGAACATCATTTTCAACAGTAAAACGTCTTAAATTTTAATATAATACCACGGTTTCCGAGAAATTGAGAGAATTTTGCTTGAATCGGCTTAAATAATTGGACATACAAAAATATTAATAGATTGTTGTTGTTATTAGGCTTAACGCCATTTTTCAGCATACGATAGGCTATTCATAGCGGTCAGTATTAATGGTGGAGGAAGAAACCGGGAAATCACCGGAAAGAACCACCGACCCACGAGAAGCTACTGGCGAGCTTTCTCACATATCCACATTCGCCGAATCCTAGACTCGAACCCACGCAGACAGAGGTGAGATGGCAGTGATCCGTAATGGACAGCGCTTTAGACCACTCGGCCACTCGTGGCTCCATTTAGATTACGGATATTACACCTTCTTATCTTTGACTAGGGTCAGTATAAAATATTTCTAATCTTTTCGCGCTAAGTGTTTTGTTATTGATAATTGTTACATAAACACGCTGAATGTGCTTTAAAGGAGCATATCTACATTTAGTTATACTAAGCCTTACTGAATGCATATTATTATATGTCATGTGAATGTGTACTTGTCTGTAACTGCCAAAATTGATTTGTAGCAATATATGTTCCAAGGATACTCATTCAAGTCTAGCAGTAATCCTCATATTTTACAAGCAACTTCAAAATGCCGATATAAAAAAGAATAATAATATTTACTTAAAAACATTTGATGACGCCGAAAGGCTCATTATATATATATATATATATATATATATATATATATATATATATATATATATATATATATATATATATATATATATATATATATATATATATATATATATATATATATTGACCACCAAATGTATACCGGAGGTATACCATGTGATATACAATTATTTCAAAGAATGACAACTTTATATAAGAACAATGTCAACTTACCGCAAATTACAAGATCCTCGTCTGATCCATCCAAACAATCCGTTTCCAAGTTACATAATTTCAAATGGTCAATGCATTTTTTATCAGCTCTACAGAAGAACATGCCATTGGGGCATTCTGAAATAGAATATATCATTAATGTTACCCTACATTACATTCTTGTCATAACACGCCCAACCGTGGTTTATAACCTCTGATAGTTACCAACAGACGTTGATGGAAGATGATATTCATATTGGTTTCAAAGTTGCGACCAAGTTCATCAACCAAGATATTTATGTGTACATACAAATACATGGCATTTACCACCATGACCACGTCCAATATCACCGTCTCGATTATACAAAATCAAGGTCACTACCTAGTCCACGAATATTTCTTACGTCAAAGTTCGCGTGGTATTATTGGAATTATATTACATACACAACCTTTCATACGTGAGTAAATTACAAACCCAACATATGACCGTGAATAAGTTCCATTGAAGTGGTTGATCAGAAGCAGCCTATCGTCAGACCGTATTATATTTATGCCTGGCATAATATCTCTCTGTTGTGTTTTAGACAGTCAGTCTAGTTCTTGCATGGAGATGTACTCGACAAAAAATAGCTTATTTTGCTAGCCGACCTTAAACAGAAATAATGATTTCTTGACTAAATTCAACAAATGTTTGAATTTGTCGTGTCCGTTTATCTAAGGAAATTGTATATTTCTTCTCTTCATACAAAATCTAGTCAAATTCTATACTGGCCATTAAAAGAGCTAGTTGAATTAATTGGCTGATGCAAACGCTAGGAAATATTTAAGAGAGGCAGAATTATATTTCCAAGATTGTGAAGGCTGACACAAAACTATATCTGAAAACTTTCTTAATTTTGCCATGAACTAGTAGGTTACACTTATATTGGCTTATCATAGGGGAGTAGGGGTTCATCTATTATAATTAATGTAAATCATTGAGTTTTGTTTCATTTACAACATTGTCAGAAGTTACGTGCAAACTGAACTATCAGTATTATATAGCGTCTATGGCGCCAAAGCCCTAAACGTGGTTGAATATTTTCTTACATTGCTCCAGGTTACGGCGAAATGTATCAGTCAACAGCTCTGTTTGCTGGCAGACATACTCATGATTAATTGTGACATTCTTTAATTTTCGAAGACGGTCATTAAAAAGAACAAAATCACAGTCCAATCACTGGCTCGCGTGGATGAACTGCTTAGGTGGCGCTCACCAGTTATTATGTGCTTTTGAGAGAGTGATGTATATAAGGTAAAGTTCTTTGCATTTTAAACATGCATAGTGGAGAGAATGTTGGCAAACCTATATGCTACTTTCATGTAATGTGGATGAAATTTCTTTGGATATTGTACTTTTGGAAATTTTAAATGATCTTAGGACACTGCTAACTAAAATGACTCCTCCCTTGTTCTCCAAAAATCAACCTGAATTTGTCTAAAGTACACTATTCTTGGAAGCTATTAAAATATGGAAAATGAATTTTGCCAAACTAGACAATACCAGCTTCTAAAAGTGCAATGAATGAGTTACCAATTACATAAAATGCAAAAAAGTTATCGACTCTATTTTTTACAATTTACCTCTGAAGTTCGAGAAGTGAAAATGAGCAAGTAGAGCTAGCACTTTTTTTGAAAGGTGCACATCTGGAGTAAGGCCAAGCTGTATACTCTCTAACCCATATTACACCCATCAATCATACATCAAAAAAGGAATTAAAGGTGTTTTGAACAATATCTAAGATATACAAAGTCTCTCTTAAATAGCCAGTATAACTAGTGAGGAAACCCGGGAAAACTCTTTTTCTTTAAAATTCTAACCCTATGCTAACTACGAAACTGTAAAGCGCCACCTTAAAAAATATAAACATTTATGCAATTATTTGCCTTATTTTCTTATTATTATGTATGATGTTCAAAGTAAAATGGTACATTAATATTGATTTTATTCATGACAATAAGCTGATTATGCTTATTTTTGCTCTATAATATACAATTTGCCATGAGGCATGTTTGGGTGAGTAGTGACCTTCATTATGTCGAAATTAGAAGTCGTAGAATATAGGAATAAAGTCAACTTAAATTGAAAACTGTTGCATTAAGTAAAAGAAATACATAGTGAAAATGTTTCATTTCATTTATTTGCAATGAAATTAAAAAATAAATGATAACAAAGCAAATTTGCTTTCTTCCATATCAAAGAACTATTTAATATTTTAACCTTTGATCTCTGACCTTTGACCTTTATGAACCTCACTTGTTATATCCCTTTTCTAACTGTAAAATTTATTGCTGACATCTCAGGAATAAATATGGTTAGTTTCATGTTCCTGTCCATCAGCATAGCACTGGTTGCTATGTTGACAAAATACAATGCGCATTTTTTAAAATAGTTCACTTTTTATCATAAGGAGCGGGGGCTGTACCGGTTTAAGACTCTGACTCTAATAAATGCTGTTCTGAGGGGGGAAATACAGGACAATTATTACAAAGGACTGTTTTGATGCTTGCGACTTAAATATTTCAGCCATACAATCAAAATTAAATCATACAATAATAATACCTATATACTTTTTATGGTGGCGCTCACCAGTTATTATATACTTTTGAGAGAGTGATGTATGTAAGGTGAAGTTGTTTGCATTTTAAACATGCATAGTGGAGAGTATGTTCGCATATCTATATGCTTCTTTCATGTAATGTGGCTGAAATTTCTTTGGATATTATACTTTTGGAAATTTTAAATGATCTTAGGACACTGCTAACTACAATGACTGCTCTCTTGTTCTCCAAAAATCAACCTGAATTGTCTAAAGTACACTATTCTTGGCAGCTATTAAAATATGGAAAATGAATTTTGCCAAACTAGATAATGCCAGCTTGTAAAAGTGTAACGAATGACTTACCAATTACATAAAATGCAAAAAATGTTATCGGCTCTATTTTTACAATTTACCTCTGAAATTCGAGAAGTGAAAACGAGCACGTAGTGCTAGCACTTTTTTGAAAGGTGCACATATGGAGTAAGACCAAGCTGTATGCTCTCTAACCCATATTACACCCATCAATCATACATCAAAGAAAATGTAATTAAAAGTTTTTTGAACAATACCTAAGCTATAGAAGGTCTATTTAAATAGTTAGTATGACTAGTGAGGAAACCCGGGAAACTCTTTATCTTTAAAATTCTAACCCTATGCAAAATACGAAACTGTAGAGCGCCACCTTACAAGGCATGCAATACGCGTTTACGAACATCTCCCAGTAAAACAGTAATTTATATGAACATGCAAAGTTTATTCCGCATTCCAATGGCAAAATGATGGTAAATATATCGATTTGAATCCGGAAAGAGACGTGATTATGCTCGCTGATCTCTACCCGACATTTTCTGGCATTGATATAAGTTCGATCCCATAAATTACGTAATGTAACTGCAAATAGCGTCGGATGCACTTTCATCGAAAAGCAAAGTTATTAAGTAATCACTTCGAATGGAAATTACATAGCAATTATACTTAAACATATTAAAATAGACTTCAGTGGATGTTATGCATTTCAAGCAGTGACAATGCACTTTCATCGAAAAGCAAAGTTATTAAGTAATCACTTCGAGTGGAAATTACATAGCAAATATACTTAAACATATTTAAAAAGACTTCAGTGGTTGTTATGCATTTCAAGCAGTGACCTGTAATTATTGTCTCACAAATACTCTAGTGGGAGGGTAAAGGGGTATTGTTATTTAGAATGGGCGATTAATATGGTTTCAAAGAGACTTATCTATAGTGCTAATGGCAATACTAGGAAACGTGGGCCAGCAGATAGAATATATTCAAAAGTAGTGTCTTGATACCATATGTAAAAGGGACTCCGAATGCCTGTAGCGCGTTTCAGAATATCACAAATATAATATGTGTTGTAATCCGTACCAGACCCTAAAGCTGATGCTAGCTTACCCAAATAATACGTCTGATAAGACTGATGATAAGAAACATATGTATAGACCTATCTATCACATTACGTGTGAAGGACAGGGTGAAAGTCATCGTCATCACGACTATATCGGGGAAATGTAAAGGACATTGAAATAAATATGGGGTTAAAGGATCGATCTACATTAGTTCACACAAACCGACAATTAAAAGGAACGGGATCCGTTTCAACCTGCTGTACACCTAGGACAATTTGTTAACATCTATCAGTCTGCTGATAAAGTCCGAAGTGTGAGGACGAAAACTCCAGGTCAGCTTTCTCTATTCTGTTTTTTTTTTTTTTGTATGTGACTGAACAATTGCGAATAATAAAACTGCACAGTTAAGTTTTCACCAAACTATATCAGCGCTCCGACATCGGATTATTGGTACGCATGACAGTGTCAATAACATTAATATTCATCAAGGTTTTGATTGAATGTTAGAACAATGTTGCATGTCAAGACGTGTATCAAGTTAGTGGTAATTTGTCTACGAATGTGATTTCCACGATTTATTTGATCAATGTTGTTCCCTTTACATTACGAAGTAGAGATATCACCTTCACAAAATTTCTTTCTAAGACTGCGAGAAAGGCTCGTTTGCATCCATCCAATAATACATTACGTCGAACACAAGTTTCAGTGATTGAGGTTACGAGTTTAAACACTAGCTTGATTTGTGGTAAGTATTAGAAATATGATAGCATTTTGCAACAATTGTGTAGCCATTTGACATGTCATCAAGCAAACGCAGCGATGGCCCAAACATCACAAGCGTTGTTACGATATTCCTGGCTATTCCTTATTTCCAAATTCAGTTCATGCGACCATCGATGGCTTAGGCTTGATCAGGGAATACCTAAATGTTTTTTAATATGATGGGGTGGTGAAGGTGGGACCCACTGCATACAACGGAGGTAGACTATCAAACATGTTATGATGTACTCACTCAGAAGAAAGACTTCCAACCTTCAAGATCTTGATTTGAGTGCAAGTAATCTGTCATGTACGAATATGTGATACTTGAACAAGAAAACCCAGCAAAACTAGTTGCCCCACGTCGACGCAAAAACACAGACGTAAATTACGATAATTACATGTGACTAAAGTAATTTGTGATAATTGTAGCATATTGACAATATTGTTGGGCATTGGTGCTTATCTTGTTGCAAACATTCAATGGGCCAGTGTGTTTCTGACGACTCGTATGAGTTTATGGATATGACTGTTGTGGTCACCCAGGACCCATATAGTTTAAAAACGATTAACTTCACCGTAAAGTTTTTCAAATTTATACGATACCGAAAGAAGCACAACTGATATCATCATAGCTGGGTATAGAAAGCCGCTCAAAATTGACTAAAGCTTCTTCACAGTTGTCACCACGTCCAACAACTCGACAAAATGTGTTTACTTAACGACAAGCGGAACTGGAATACTCACAGTGGGTTTTGAACAAACATTTGTAGTCGAGGAAGCAACCATTCATAATAATGTTGTCAGAACAATCCTATTAATTGAACACCTGCAGCTGCAGCTTGCGATCAACCAATAATGCAGCATATCTGACTAGGCTTAAAACCTTTGACTAAGTTTATCATCCAGTTTGTGCATATGTTGACAGTGGCATGAGTGGGAATTTCGAGGATCGACTAAAAAACGGAGAACATCAAATATTATCATTCTTAATGGCGGTTTGTGGTTATGGTGCTCTGTCGCGCAAAATCCGTTTGTGTTCATTGAAGTCGGGAATATTAATGACTTCTGATAAGATTGCTGAATTTACCGTCAATGCTTTGGTACAATTCACCAATAGTAATTTTGTTATACTTGTTGATTAATATCTGTTTCAAAATTGTAGCATTAAAAGAACCAGATATAAATGCAAATGCAGACTTGTTAAGGGCCAAGTTAAAGTTTACAACAAATGTGTGTCTCCAATAAAAATCAATTTAGACAAAAGTACATTGACTGATGTTCAATTAGGATACACTTGTTTGCTTAATAGTTCTTCGGCAGAGAGGAGACCGGTAGGTCCAGATTATTATTAAATATTTTAATCTCCATCACTTTACGCGAATGTCATACAATGCCCAAGAAAACACAATTACCGGAAATGAAAATATTCTTCAAGTAGATAGATTCTATAATTTTTTCTAGAAAAATGAGATTTGGTTAGAAGTGCGTGTGCATGTTGCACCTGGTCAAGGTTGGCATGTGGAATAATTATACTTAGCAATTATATTATTTATTGAAAAACTACAATTGGTTCTCAATGTTACTCTTACGAGAAAATGATCTCAGCTGAAGATCAACAGGTACGTGATGGAGTCAAGTGAACCGCGCTGCTTGGGAAATACACTCTCACGTGTGTGATCATAGATGCTATTGGCGGTATCGCCACAGAAGAAACTATTGCTCTTATTTTATTTTTTGGAATCGGTTATTATAGGAAACAAATAGGACATGTATGTCTATCTGGTTCCATTACTTCAACAGAGTCCAAGAGATGTATGGCTGAACCTGATTAATCCATATATGGTCCTGACCAAAAATATATCTGAGGCCTATTAATGACAGTATTTAGATTATACAATATCTAATATTAGCCTAAGATCTATTGATAACATTAAAACATTGAAATTATATGGAAACTTGAAGAGCGATCTGTCTATCATTTTTTGAGGAAAAGTTAGTCATGAGTAGCACAATGTATATATTTATCATTAGAGTGTATACAATTAAAGAAGATTATTAGCCGTGTGAAATCATCAACACATAAACAATATTGAGATAAATGTCTTCTGTATGATGTAGAGTGATTCAAAACAACCACAGTTTAAGTGTGTGGTTTAATTTCATATTTCATATTCTCTTTGGGTAGTTTTGCAATATCCTAATCAGTGTTAGAAATAAACATAACATTCGTCATTAGCTAGTCTTGTAACATAATGTGACGGCAATGTGTTTGTGTGTGTGTGTATGTTTGTGTGTGTGCAAACTGCTCTTTGGAATGGACAATTACACGATAATTTCCATGGAAATTTACGATCACCATGGTTGGAACATTAACAATATGTTAAATTTATGAGAAATATGAATTCCGTTAAGATTATCTTTTGTTATAATGGAGTAGTTATTTTTCTTTCGGCATCTAATGTATTTACTTCAGACGTACTTTTCGAGCTTTCTGTACTTGGATCTTCATTTGATGTTGCTGAAAAAGATATGAAATCAATGTATTCATTTTAATTCCGCCCATTGTGATATAAATAGTTTATCTGTTTTCAATAAATAATAATATTCAATAGTCAATATGGCATTCGACGTATGTGCAGCACGCATACTGTAAAATATTTTAATAAACCATTAAACATTTCATTTTACTTGTACTATAGGTTAATCATACTAATTTTGTTTCAATTTGATGCCTCTATACCAACTTTAGTTTAAGAAATATCACTACATACATAGACAAACGAATAACCTATATACCATCTTTAAAACCAAAAGATATACTTTGCAACAGAGAATATACTTGATATTCAAATCACAAACAACCGAACGGAATGTCGAAATTAATCCATACATACTACCAAGAACTATATACTCCACAAAATGTTAAAAATAATGTTATAACGGACTATCTTAAAGAATCCCAATGTGAGATGATCTCATCCAAACACAATACAGGTGTGACGTGTTCATCTCGAGTGAAGAAATAATAAACACTATAAGATCCCTGGCATAAGGGAAATCGTCGAGGAAAGACAGATTCGCTTCAGTATTCTACCATAAATTCCATGTTGAGTTTACACATACCCTGGAATCATTACATTTCAATATTTTTAGAGACAGGGATGACTAAAACATTGAAAGACTGATAATCACACTAATTAATAAAGGGAAGCGCAATAGAGAAGAGCTGAAACATTGGAGACCTATTTCGCTCCTAAACAATGATTATAAAATTCTGAGACGAATATTTTCTAACAGTGAAAACGGGAATGGTAAGACTAATTAATGAAAACCACAAATGTGGAGAAAACGGGAGTTGCATAAAATATAATATTTTCAATGTAAAAACAGTAATGGATTATATAAATCAAAGACGGCAAATGGTGCCATCGCATTCTTTAATCAACAAAAAGCCGTTGAATGATTAGAGCATGAATATATACAAATAGTGCTGGAAAAAATTTGGTTTTAGAGACAACGTTTAATGTGGACCGAAATCCTGTATAATGGAACAACCTCACAAATAAATGTAATTAGTTCTTACGAACAAATTTGAAGTACAAAGATCAGTGAGGAAAGGATGCCCACTATATATGATACATGTAATAGCAAATGAAAGGCTTAGCTACAAAGTGAGAAATAATCCAAATATCGAAGAGATACGAATCCTTAATTGAAGGAAGGAAATATAAATGCTTGAACATTCAGATGATTGTACCGACAGCATTAAGGACGAAACTTCCTTTAAGTATCTTCAAAAAGAATTTGAATTTTTTTTTAAGCGTCTGGATCGAAAAACAATCGTGAGTAAACAGAGATCTCAAAAATAAGAAATTGGAGGCGGAATCACCCTGGACTCCCAGGTTAAAAATAAGGTTAGGTCCCTTTGAGTTGTCTTCGGGAAGAATTCAAAAATAGATAACTACAGACACATGATAAGAAAGCTAAAAGAAATTGTAGATATTGGGCTTAAAGATAAGATTAAGATGTTTAGCCTTCATGTTTTCTATCTTAAATTTCGTCCTTTGCACTATAGGATCAAATGCGAATTTAACAGATTGGAAAAGTTTAGATTCATTTGGGTAACGTAACGGAACTTGACACTGGCAACAATGTTGCAAGTAGCTGACCTACATTGGGCGTAACGCTGGCAAGACTGTTGTACGTGGCTAACCTGAATTCGCGCTACTAAAGGTTAAGACAAAAACAATAGAGATATACATACACATAAATAGACATAGACAAATAAATGCATGAATAAGACAAGAAAGAATATATATCTTTTCGAGGCAATGGAGTGGCTCTGAAAAAGGGCCTTTTTGTTTCTTCTTCTTTTTATTCTAATTTCTGTTATCGTCTTTTCCACCAACATCCGACTTCTGCATTACATTCTTCTTTTTCTTCTCATCTTTCTTCTCGACTTCTTCTTCCTTTATCTATATCTCCTCCTTTTTTTACTTTTCAATACTAGTTGCCCCAGGTCGACGCAAAAACACAGACGTAAATTACTATAATTACATGTGACTAAAGTAATTTGTGACAATTATAGCATGTTGACAATATTGCTGGGCATTGGTGATTATCTTGTAGCAAACATTCAAAGGGCCAGTGTGTTTCTGACGACTTGTATGAGTTTATGAATATGACTCTTGTGGTCACCCAGGACCCATATAGTTTAATTATTTTTTAACTTAACCGAAGGGCCTCGCAAGTATTGCGTAAATGTTTTTAAATGTATACGATACCAAAAAGAGCACAAACCGATATCATCATAGCTGGTTATACAAAGCCGCTCCAAATTGACTAAAGCTTCTTCACAGTTGTCACCACGTCCAACAACGCGACAAAATGTGTTTACTTAACGACAGGCGGAACTGGAATACTCACAGTGGGTTTTGAACAAACATTTGTAGTTGAGGAAGCAACCATCCATAATAATGTTGTCAGAACAATCCTATTAATTGAACACCTGCAGCTGCAGCTTGCGATCAACCAATAATGCAGCATATCTGACTAGGCTTAAAACCTTTGACTAAGTTTATCATCCAGTTTGTGTATATGGTGACCGTTGCTTGAGTGGGAATTTCGATAATCGAATAAAAAACGGAGAACATCAAATATTATCATTCACAATGGTGGTTTGAGGTTTTGGTGCTCTGTCGCGCAAAATCCGTTTGTGTTCATTGAAGTCGGGAATATTAATGACTTCTGATAAGATTGCTGTATTTGCCAACGATGAATTGGTAAAATTTACCAATAACAATTTTGTTCTACTTGTTGATGAATATCTGTTTCAAAATTGTAACATTAAAAGAACCAGATATAAACCCAAATGCAGACTTGTTAAGGGCCAAGTTAAAGTTTACAACAAATGTGTGACTCCAATAGAAATCAATTAAGACAAAAGTAACTTGATTGATGTTCAACTAGGATGCACTTGTTTGCTTAATAGTTCTTCGGCAGAGACGAGACCGGGGGTTCTAGATTATTATTAAATATTTTAATCTCCATTACATTACGCGAATGTCATGCAATGCCCAAGAAAACACAATTACCGGAAATGATAACATTCTTCAAGTAGATAGATTCTATAATTTTTTCTAGAAAAATGAGATTTGGTTAGAAGTGCGTGTGCATGTTGCACCTGGTCAAGGTTGGCATGTGGAATAATTATACTTAGCAATTATATTATTTTTTGAAAAACTACAATGGGTTCTCAATGTTACTCTTACGAGAAAATGATCTCAGCTGAAGACCAACAGGTACGTGATGGAGTCAAGTGAACCGCGCTGCTTGGGAAATACACTCTCACGTGTGTGATCATAGATGCTATTGGCGGTATCGCCACAGAAGAAACTATTGCTCTTATTTTATTTTTTGGAATCGGTTATTATAGGAAACAAATAGGACATGTATGTCTATCTGGTTCCATTACTTCAACAGAGTCCAAAAGATGTATGGCTGAACCTGATTAATCCATATATGATCCTGACCAAAAATATATCTGAGGCCTATTAATGACAGTATTTAGATTATATAATATCTGATATTGGCCTAAGATCTATTGATAACATTAAAACATTGAAATTATATGGAAAAGTGAAGAGCGATCTGTCTATCATTATTGAGGAAAAGTTAGACATAAGTAGCTCAATGTATATATTTATCATTAGAGTGTATACAATTAAAGAAGATTATTAGCCGTGTGAAGTCATCAACACATAAGCAATATTGAGATAAATGTCTTCTGTATGATGTAGAGGGATTCAAAACAACCACAGTTTAAGTGTGTGGCTAATTTCATATTTCGTATTCTCTTTGGGTAGTTTTGCAATATCCTAATCAGTGTTAGAAATAAACATAACATCTGGCATTAGCCAGTCCTGAAACATAATGTGACGGCAATGTGTGTGTGTGTATGTGTGTGTGTGCTAACTGCTCTTTGGAATGGACAATTACACGATAATTTCCATGGAAATTTACGATCACCATGGTTGGAACATTAACAATATGTTAAATTTATGAGAAATATGAATTCCGTTAAGATTATCTTTTGTTATAATGGAGTAGTTATTTTTCTTTCGGCATCTAATGTATTTCCTTCAGACGTACTTTTCGAGCTTTCTGTACTTGGATCTTCATTTGATGTTGCTGAAAAGATATGAAATCAATGTATTCATTTTAATTCCGCCCATCTTAATATAAATAGTTTATCTGTTTTCAATAAATAATAATATTCAATAGTCAATATGGCATTTGACGTATGTGCAGCACGCATACTGTAAAATATTTTAATAAACCATTAAACATTTCATTTTACTTGTACCCTGGGTTAATTCTCCTAAATTTGTTTCAGTTTGATGCCTCTATACCAACTTTAGTTTAAAAAATATCACTACATACATAGACACATGAATAACCTATATACAACCTTTAAAACCAAAAGATATACTTTGCAACAGAGAATATAGTTGATATTCAAATCAGAAACAACCGAACGAAATGTCGAAATGAATCCATAGATACTACCAAGAACTATATACTCCACAAAATATTAATTTTATAACTGACTATCATAAAGAATCCCAATTTGAAATGATTACATTATCTCGAGTGAAGAAATAATAAACACAATAAGATCCCTGTCAAAAGGGAAATCGTCGAGGAAAGACGGATTCGTTTCAGAATGCTACCATAAATTCTATGGTGAGTTTACACAGACCCTGGAATCATTACATAGCAATATTTTTAGAGAGAGGGATGACTAAAACATTGAAAGACTAATAATCACACTAATTAATAAAGGGATGGGCAATAGAGAAGAGCTGAAACATTGGAGACCTATTTCGCTCCTAAACAATGATTATAAAATTCCGAGACGAATATTTTCTAACAGTGAAAATGGGAATGGTAAGACTAGTTAATGAAAACCACAATTGCGGAGAAAAAAAGGGAGTTACATCAAAAATAATATTTTCAATGTAAAAATAGTAGTGGATTATATAAATCAAAGACGGCAATTGGTGCCATCGCATTCTTTAATCAAGAAAAAGCCTTTGAATGATTAGAGCATAACTATATGCAAAAAGGACTGGAAAAAATTTGGTTTTAGAGACAACGTTCAAAAGTGGACCGAAATCCTGTATAATGGAACAACCTCACAAGTAAATGTAATTAGTTCTTACGAAGAAATTTGAAATACAAAGATCAGTGAGGAGAGGATGCCTACTATATATTATATGTAATAGCAAATGAAAGACTTAGCCACAAAGTGAGAACAAATCCAAAAGTCGAAGGGATAGGTATCCCTAATTGAAGGAAGCAAATATATATGCTTCAACATTCAGATGATTGTACCAACTGCATTTAGGACGCAACTTCCTTTAAGCATCTTCAAAAAGAATTTGAAACTTTTTTATAGCGTCCGGGTCGAAAAATAATTGTGAGAACACAGAGATCTCAAAAATAGGATATTGGAGGGGGAATCACCCTGGACTCGCAGGTTGAAAATACGGTTAGGTCATTTTAAGTTGTCTTTGGGAAGAAATCAGAAATAGATAACTACAGACACATGATAAGTAAGCTAAAAGAAAATGTAGATATCGGGCCTAAAGATAAGATTAAGATGTTTAGCCTTCATGTTTTCTATGTTAAAGTTCGTCCTTTGCACTATAGGCTCAAATGCGAATATAACAGATTGGGAAACTTTACATTCATTTGGGTGACGTAAAGGGACTGGACACTGGCAACAATGTTGCCAGTAGTTGACCTGCATCGGGTAGAACGCTGGCAACAATGTTGTACGTGGCTAACCTGAATTCGCGCTACTTATGGTAAGGACAAATACAACAGAGATATACATACATAAATAGACATAGACAAGAAAAAATATATATCTTTTCGAGGCAATGGAGTGGCTCTGAAAAGGGTCTTTTTTGTTTCTTCTTTTTATTCTAATTTCTCTGTTATCGTCTTCTCCACCAACATCCTATTTTCTGCATTACATTCTTCTTTTTCTTCTCACCGCTCTTCTCACCTTCTTATTCCTTTACCTCTATCTCCTCCTTGTTTTCTCTTTTCGTTTTTCTCTTCTATCATTGTTTTTTCCAATCCGCCTTCTTATTTATTTTTGTCCTTTCTTTCTTTCTTTTCTTGTTGTAATTGTTTACTTAGTTTTCTTAGCTTTTGTTTCGCCTTCCTTCAATTATTTATTTCAATTTTGAGACGGTGAAGACTATAACAACCCTCCTTCAATCTCACCAACATTACTTCCACCATCCTAATATCATCAACCATTTCCTGCAGCTTGTTCATTTTGTCCAAATGGTTGCTTGCCCTCTTCTTTGATTAACCAGTGTTGAATTGAGCGAATCATTCACGCTGCAACTTATATACATGAAACAAGGACTTGAAGGAAATCATACCTTCTTACCAACTACCCATATAATCTACCAAACAATCCACAGTGATGAGAGTGCTAACCTAAAATAACTTTGTATACAAAATAACACACTAATACTAACAAAACAGCTATACAGTTTGTTTTATTTACAAACACCATTACATACAATCTAACCTTCAAAGGTGTTAGTGGTAGTGAGACTACTCCACGTTGATATAAACAATCATTCATGAGTTTAGTGACAAAGAGTTTGTTAAGGAAAAAGACACACACACAAACACATGCACACTTATACGTGCGCACACATTAAATACACACACATACAATTGTATGAATGACAACTTGATCAGTCTCTCTTTTCTATAGATCTGGTTAGTCCAAATAAACCTCGTTAATGCCTGCCGAGCACCACACACGAAACGTGGGTTCCAATCCTGCTCAAATTGGATACATCTGGTTGGGAGTGTAGAAGGGGTTTGAATGGTTCTCGATCATATATACTGCACCCTGAGATGATGAAGTCTTCTTATCTCCGGCCGACTCTGCTGCTCCCACTCACTCCAACTCCTTTTCCCAATTTTATATCTGGGGGACAGCGGCTCTTGTACTGGCAGTAGTGGTTGTGGCTGACGTGGTGGCGTTGGCGTCCTCACTTCTGGCTTCATCCCATACAGAGCCCTAAGTCTGAGGTGAACGATGATATTTCATCTTTTCCTTCTCCTTTTCTTTCTTGTTCGTCTCCTCTTCTTCTTTAATTGTAATTGCCTCTGTTATATGCCTCTATGGCCAACTCGTCCAGTATGTGCCTGGTATGCTCCAGGTGCATTTGGAGTTCAGGAAGTTTGCTTATTCTGCTCATTTTGTTGAATGTTGTCTCGTTGAAGAATGGAAGTCAGACTAATGAATGCTCCGTTTATATGTCTGAAGTATGGATGTGAAGGAAAACATCCCCCTTACAAAAAAACTAACAATGCCCATATCTAAACGAAAAAAACATGGAACGCGCGTACCTAAATGAAACACGTTCACTTTTTTACCTACAAACACACTGTAATACCACTCTTACATATTAAAAATACACAGACTAGGGTAACAAAGTGTTTATACGCACACCTCTATCTTTTGACATAAAACAAAGGTACAAAGTGTTAATATGTACACTTCTTTTTTTAACTAACAGACAAATATTTGGCAATTTGAGTTGTAGCTATTTTCTTGATTGTTGGGGGTAGCCCTGAAAATGGTTGTTTTCTTGGAGTAGGTTATGGCAATCTCTTATCTTCTAAGATTGTGTCCCCGTCTGGCTGCAGGCTTCCCATAGGATAGGGTCTGCGTCTGCGGGAGGAGAAAAACTATTTCGTTTCCAATCGGCAGTTCACAGAGCCTCTTTCTGGCTCCAGCTGTTGTTGTTGCTCTGTTCTCTCTACTGTTTCTGAAGTCTGTACTTCTCGGTCCATTCTTCTTGTCTATCTTGATTTCGTCCTTAAAGACCTCTTCTATCATGTCTTGGGCCACTTTTAACATCCTGAAATTTTCAATCCTAATCGCATCAAATGACAACTGCTGTCGGATATCACCGGCGATATAATATTTAAGCCTGAAGACATATACAGATTGATATTTCAGTGGGGGAATCATTACACCTAGAGAAAGGAATTCCTGATCGGCTATGTATGGCACGGAATACGGCGACAGCAGTTTTCATCGGTGCGCTTAGGTCACACACGGTGGGAAAAAATATCAGGATTAGTTACAGCATGTGCGCGATTGATAGTTCTTGATTAAAGTTTCATGGTTGAAACACTCTCACGAAGATAATCTTGTGAATATGACAACGCGATTGAATTATGTAGTTGCCAACCAAAAGATAGCTATGTTCACGCATAGCAAATCCAACAAAAATTATTCCGTGGAGAGCCTAGCAAACCAATTATAGCATCGTGGATATCGTTTGCGATATTATCACGCAGCCACTGATCAACACAAAAGAAATTATATTTCGATTATATCAATCACGCATACGACGACTTTGATGCTGTTATATTCAATCATTCGCTTGAAGCCGGAGTCAGTATAACCGATGCAAGATTCAATGTCATGTATGTGTTTTCCGAAGAACTAGGATCAGTCTAGGTGATGAAACAAGTACTTTACAATTTCAGATGCGTCAATGATGATATTCATTATTCTGCGAAAACAAAAGAGCGCGATTGTAAACTCCAAAAAGCACTCGATGAAATTATGAGGACCGTTATTAATCGTGAAAGATTTCTTGATAACAAATAAAATTGTGTAGGACACCAAATGCCGGGAAACTCTGAATTCTTTATACCAGGGTTTCCTTATACTAGCAATATCATTGATGAAAATATATCAAAAATGTATTTCACGTCATGATTAATCGCAGTGATGTCCAGAACCGGATACGAGATCGTGTTGTCTCTATTAGACGAATATGAAATCTGGTTGACAAAGAAAAATATCAAGAAGCCAATTCGTAACGAGATCAAGAACAATCTTCACATCGATGAATTATTGATAACGAACATCGGTGATCGAATAAAGAACTCACAGTCGTGCACGGTACATGAATCGTACTATTACAAATACAATCAGAAGCAAAACTAGAACTGTATGAGGCCAAGAAATCTTATCTTCATCACGCTTCAAGTGTGATATTGGAAAATTATTGGCAGATGAAGTTGAATTGTTATATAAATTATTGCAGCGATAAAAGACAGCTCCAAATGTCATTGTTGATAAACTCAATGGCGGTCATGTTTCTATGTTTCGATCAGATAAAATCAGTCCACAAAGTTAGGAGTTTTCTGACAATGTTGGATATTCACAATGTAGTTCCTAATGATTTATCAGCGACAACGATAACGATATCAGGTACAAATATAAGGATCGATACTGAAACAATGATGACCGATAAAGAAGAATTATCACAGAATAATGAACTACTAAACGGCTGGTCCAGGATATTTCTTGAAACAAGACTTCATTCATTAAAATTAACGGTCGGTAATATAAAAAAAAAAAACAAATTGGTAAACTAGAGAGTTAGAGCCTTTTTAACACCAAATAATAAAAAGGATTCATCGAGGACAGATTATACTTTGAGTTATCCTGTATGGCCCAAATCAGATTTTGCTAACAAAAAAGAGTGGACAAATAATCAGATTCCCAATGAAGGATTTAACAGTTAAATGGATGGCTTGATAACTGATGAGCATACTGGGATCTTAAAATTTTATATATGGGAAGTTAACGGGTGGTTTAAATTATCTGATGCAGAGATCTAATTTTTTTTCTGGTCCAAGTTTGCGGAATTAATCAAGATCACATATATATATATATATATATATATATATATATATATATATATATATATATATATATATATATATATATATACAGAGAGAGAGAGTGAGAGAGAGGTCAAAAGTCACGACCTGATAACTAATTTTCCTCATAGTCTTCCAATTTTTCCTTAAATTCCCCACTTGTGTCATTAAAAACTATATTGTGTTAATAAACCTTTCTATCATGTCAACGTATGTTTGGTCTTATAAGTTAGTTTAAATAGAATTAAATTAGTCTGGTTCAAATTGAACAGTCTCGGTGGCGAGGATAAACAATCAAATCCAGCTTAGGACATTTTATCGAGGCAGACAAAATACAGACGTGATCGGTAAACACACACACCTAGTGATCAGAGCCAACTGCAATTTAATGGAATTGATACACATGCGTTGCGAAACATTCATTATACCTGGTGCTCCGACAAATTCAAAACCTTCTGCAGCAGAGAGGGTGACAACCAATAGTAAGCGATTGGGCACGTAACCAAACACTCATGAAACGAAAGTAACCCAACTGGAGGGGGTTTATAGGATTGCTTATTATTGGCAATATTTGTTTTGTTTTAATAAGTGACAATTCAAGCAAGTTGTTCATCCTCTCTGCTACTGGAGCGTCCCACCATGTTACACCACCACATTGGAGTTCGCAAACATCAAATTCAGTCAGGGCCCCTAGTGGCCGAGTGGTCTAAAGCGCTGCCCGTTACGGATCACTGCCATCTCACCTCTGTTTGCGTGTGTTTAAGTCTAGGATTCGGCGAATGTGGATATGTGGGAAAGCTTGCCAGTAGCTTCTCGTGGGTCGGTGGTTCTTTCTGGTGATTTTCCAATTTCTTCCTCCACCATTAATACTGGCCACCATGAATAGCTTATCGTGTGCTGAAAAATGGCGATAAGCCCAACAACAACAACAACAACAAAAATCAAATTCAGTCATTGGTTCATTTCTACAAGGGAACCAAATAACAGCACAATATTCAACTTACTGGCAATGAGTGATACGTCGTTACCTGTGATCATCTTAAGGTTTCCACACAAAATTTCAGCAATTCTAGATACATTATTAAGGTCAATAATTTCTCATCTGAAAACAATTTTAACAGCAGCCTACGAGCCACGTTATAGTACTCGATGGTAGCACTTTTTCTGTTTCTCCAAGGTTTTGCCAAACATTGCATTTAGCCTGGTAACAATCATGTTGACGAATAAAATAATAGCCTGCATGAATTCTCAACATATATATGTACCGTGGAGTATTGCGGGACACTTGCCATTTATTAGAGGTATCTACATTTTCGTTTTTATCCAAGTAGTCTTGCACTTGGTCGCCCAAATATTCGCGCTAAAAGAATTTTGTTTTACAGCGATGTTTGGATTTCTGTAGGGTGATTTATTCCGACCAAAGCCCGATAGGCTTCGTGATCTAATTGGATGACCTGAGGTAATATGGCCGTCAAACAGCACAATCTATTCTTGGAAACACATCCATGGAACTATCACTGGGTAACGTTAAGTAAAATTGGTTATTCATAATTCCAGAATTATGTTGTCCGAGGGGTGACTAGAAGTCAGAGGAGTGTCTAAAATAGGTTTGTGTTCTTTGGTTGGTGACTGTTGGGAGGTTGACAGACGTTTGGTGCAAGTCTCCCGTTATTTCCATTAGAATATTTCAGGGAAGGATTATGAAGAAGGTAACCGATGACAACTGCTTAGTAAAACGGTCCACAATAGTTTGCCTCATCGTTACAAAATCAAATTGGCAATAGCAACATCGATGACTGAATACACCACAAAGATGTGGCAGGAAAAGACAATTTGCGTTTTTAGACACACGTTCTCCATAATACACCCATAAGGCTTGCTTTTGTAGATCTTGCACAGAAGAAATGGGTGAAGGAGTAGTCACAGTTGTGGTGGTTTAGGCTGTTCTGAAGGGCATGATTGTCACTTATTTTGATAGTCGATGACTTGCAAAGTGTCTTTCCAAGAATCAAAACTGATAGGATATCCTTTCCAACGTACTTTGACTTTATTACCACGTCATTTTTCCATTTTCCGGGTGTTGCCATCGAGATTCTTTGTGATGTCGTACACTCCCTCTTCCTTTTTTTGGTCAAGCTATGTAACTCAAGCAAGTAGAACGTTCCTTTTAACACTTCTCCGTTCATGTCTTCTAATTTATAGACGTGATAATGATGGCCACTCACTCGTCCAGTGGCAAGAAATAATTCGGTCATCCAGTTGAATAAATAATCTTTGTTGAAGGTGTGTTTGGTTTTGACAATGACTACCCAATCTCCCGCTGTCATTACTTCACCTTTCTTCGGGACAGTCACAGTCAGGCAGGTACCAAACAGGTGTTGAATGAAAGTCTCTTCATTGTCGGAAGTCAGCGGGGCACATGCGACGCTTCTGTGGTAAGATTTGTTGTACAGTTTGACCAATTGCGGTAAGACCTAGACGCACGTCAGAGTGTGTTGATGCGTAAAGTATTTCCACATGCGTTCTTTCTAGGTATGTTGAAAAAAAAAACGTTCCACGATGCTGCTTTTGGTTTCGTGATTCTCGGTGGTGAAACAAATGTGTGTCTCATTTCTTTAATTCTTTTTGACCACTTTGTTTCATCACCTGAAAAAAGGTTCTCACTAAGGCAGTGCTCGATTTGGAAGTCAATGACACGATCCAGGCAAATTTGGAAAAGACTTCGATTACACAAAACAAATACTTGTAGCCAACGACTGTAGGTGGCCAAATGAGAGACATAAGCTAAATCGACTTGCCATTGATGATAGATGCCCTAAACGTTAGTATTATGTCTGGAAAATGTTCTTCCAATGTGTTTGCGTAAGGTGTACGTGGCTTGCTTTTGTAACCATCGTTGCACTTGAGATAAACGGACACTTTTAGTCGGGTTTTGACAGCACGATACAATTTCTAAACTCCTCCGTAAATCGCAGGATATGATAGATCGTTTTAAATGCTGGCTAACACATTCGCCATCAGGACCTTTTATTAATAATAAGGCACCCACTCTACTGATGCTATTCTGTTTTTCGTTTGATATTTTCTTTCTTGTCCGACAATCAATAAGTGTATAAAAGGAGGAGGATGTCTGAACATCGGTAATCGGTTCTTATTTAACTTCTGTGTTCACCTTCATTTTCTCCTCTGGGGAAGAATGGGTTGCCATCATCTTTTTCATCCAACGAATTTTGGATGTTTGTGGTGTTATTAACTTTCGTACGTTTGCTGCTAACAACAGGAGCACAAATTATCCGCGTTGTATCAACATCTTTTTCTTTTGACGGATGTGTATTTTTCTTCGATCCATTTGGCGAATAACGTGTCAGTGCTTTGCTAAGCATTCTTGCTGATGTTGAGACAAAATTATTGATCCTTTCAAAACTTTCACTCAACATTCGCACTTGTTATATATGATGTCTTTAGAGGCGTTTTAAATAAGTCGCTTTCGCCTAGGTGGATGGGTTTGAACAGGAAAGACAACACTTTCAAATGTTTGGCTAAATGAGGAGGTCATTTCCTCATCCTTCCATTGCGGATAGAAGAAGGATGACTTATAGGGCGTGACATCTTTGTTTACTTCGGGGCACACGCGAAAAAATACACTTACATCGATGACTTGCACACACCTTTTTAATCGTATTTGTGGAGAAGGTCGAAGGGTGTATAAGCAGACTTATCAAGAACTCTTGGAATATGGCTTCCTTAAAAATGTGACAACTTTCTTTTCTATATCGCCAAACAATCCTTTCCTTTGGTTACTCCTCTTATTCTTTGAACGATGGATTCTTTTCTGGGGTAGACATCAATGCTTGGCTAAGATAGTTTTCATATACGGGGTCAAACGACGAGACTATCCTTTTCTTTTCCCTTTTCCTTTTTGGAAAGGAGAAAGACGAGGCTAGTAATGGTGTGCACTTCTTTTAGGGGACATTTTGAAATTCAGGAGCACAAATCGCTGGTGCCCATCGTTTACCCAATGTTGTTTTTATAGTGGAATGTTTTGCCACTGATTGACTTTACGTCGTATCAACTTGGTGAAAGGCATCATGCGTCTTGTAGGAGTTCACAACGGACTAAATCGGGTCAGTTATTGCTTGAATAAATCCAATAAACTTTGCTAAATGCCCGATCTATCTTGGACTTTGATTTTGTGGGAAGATACTTTATTACCAGCGCCAAAGAAGCTAAATAGGTGAAGGTGTCATCACCAGCAACAGAGAAGTAGAAGAACATACGGCTGCTAGAGACGCGATCACCGTCGTGAATTGAGGATGTAAGGCGGCGTCTGTCTTGCGGATGCAAGCTATTTTCTGTGGTCTTTTCTGGGGTCTTTTCTGGGACTTTTCATTTTCTATTTCTGGGGACTTTTCCTTCTTAGGTTGTGACCTGGCTATTATACCACTGCTATTATTCTTCTTGGTACCTATGGGTAGGGGAGTGGCGTTTTCTTTGGTATAATTTGGGGGAATTGGGATCTCATTTTAAGACAGAGTGAATGATGACACCTCTTAGACAACCACAACCTCCAGGTTTTAAAATGATTTGCTTTTTTGTTTGGGTCTCGATGCGGGAATCTACCAGTTGCATCAAGTCTATTTGTTTCTGTCAATAAAGCGTTTGCTTTGATATGGAATGTCAATGATTCCTTGCAGTACTTGACATGCTGTCACCGTAAACCATCGTATGACTTCTCTAAGAATGAATGGCTTCTAAGACACGAGCAGGAATGCCTTCCACAAACGCAATATAATCGCTTTGACTTTCTCGCAGGAGACTGTACATGTTTGCCACAATTTGTAACAACACACGATACGCTGAGGTGGACGATAAATAAAATGTTGTTTATGTTCAATCTAACTTTTAACAAATTCGGTTTTGCCTGAATCCCTCGGCCCAGCAATTAACATGTTAAAGGGATGGCGAAGATACAAGGCCTCCAAACTGGCAAGATCTAAGTTTTCCTCGATGACTTTGAAAGTGGAGGAAGATAGATCAGAGACCAGAATTAGCCATAGTGCAGGGAATGTCACTTTTGAAAAGAAGAGAGACGCGACAAGGGTTTATTCTTTTCTGAAGACACCTTTAGTTCAAAAACATTTTAAAATGGAACACGAAAGACATAAAAGTCAAATGGTTAAGTACATGGAAAATACACATAAAAGCGATCAAAGTATAATATCAACAAGTAATTGTACGAAATGTTTGGTGTCCTAGTGACAGTTTGTTCTTAGAGGCTCCACATTTGACACGATCAAACAGGATCATTTTGGGGATGGTACCTCACAGTACAGATCGTACCGAGCCCACAAGGAATCATCATCTGATAAACAATATCCCAGAAAGCAATTCAATAAGATACACACCACACGACGATCCAAATTCGTTGGATACAGTGCTCATAAAAAGACTTGGTAATCCACCAATGTCTCAAAGATGTCATTGATTACCTTCCACTACAAATGTTTTGTATCACTAAGGATAAATATCGTGGCATGGTAGCAAACCTTTATACCCTCTTTTGCCGGTGGTAATAAGTGTACTTTGTGCACAGAACTGATCGTACTCCAGTGGAATATCCAAAATGTTTAGTCACTAACATGCACACCACTCACCGTATATGTCTCCTCTCCAACCAAGATTCGTCTGTGCATAAGATTTTGGTAATCCTCTAACCTCTACCTCAGTACAATTCGAAAGTAGAATGAGTAGCATCCAAAGCCCTCATGTCCTCAAGTATTTGATCAATATCTGACCAAAGAAAGGCTTTCATCAGAATCAGTCCTCTTATAGCATTTAGGTACCAGTGGTTCAAACATTGGTGACGTAACGGATGAAATATTTCTTTGCGTTTGACTTGTATTTTGACAAACTCTCGGTAAATGCGTCTCTAAACCTCGCAGGCAGACCACACATGTTATATTGTAAAATATTCATCAAGAGATTAATGAGGTTGTGGCATGGTAGACGGATTTTATATATTATTTTTTTTTGAAGGAACACAAAGTGTTCTCCATGAATTAGGAATCGCTGGGTCGTGGCCAATAGCCTCGTTTATATTTGCGACTGAAGTAGTTTCCTCCCATAATCAGTCTCAGTTTACTTTTAAAAAGAGCATAGTTTAAAAATGGAGAAATGAAATTGAGTTTGCGTTTCACTTCTATTTAGACAAACCCTCGGTATGTGCGTTCTCTCAACTCCACAGGCAAACCACAAATATTCTCTTGTAAAGTATCTTTCAAGAGATTAGTGACTCCGTCCCACTAAAGGTCAGGTAGTGACTATCGATAATGTTCCAGGTATGCGAAATATTTGTGTGTCCACTAGTGTAGTGATACACTGCAACTGAAGCACTTGACATGATCACCTTCGCTGAAATATATAGATCCAGCTCTGGCTAAGTCTTATTAGGGTAGGTCCTCCCCGATATTAAGGGCACATTCCATGGAAGGTTTGGAATCGACTCAGTATTCAGGCGATCGCACAGGGAACGAATATTCTTCATTCACAGGTTCAAATCGATGAGGGTACGTAGAAACCCGTAGTATTGTGCCCATCCATGGATGGCATCCGTTGGGTGATAGCCGCATAGTTTCAAGTGGAGGTTGACATCAACAATGAAAACCAGCAGAGTCCACAATAACGAGTGGCATCGCTTTCTCATCCGGAATGATTTAAACGCACATCATCACTTTCGATGATAGGTATTGAAGTAGTCGCCTGATGTGGTACTGAATCGCTGAGGTCATAAGGTACGACATCCCTGCCGTCTAAAGGCATAGCATTGCACTCCACTTGAGAATAACGAACTTAAATGTTAAAATTCATCTATCTCGCTTGGCGTTTGTAGTTGCAATGCACTATCGGTTTTGAACGTTTTCCCTTTTTATACTAGTCGTAATGATGTCTTGATCATGGAAATCTTTCCTTTTATATGCCTAGTTTTGGAAGTCTTCCTTTTTCTTCCAGGACAAGGGTACTACCTTCTCCAAGGTACATTCATATATGTCCCTTGTTCGAGTATGTTCCAGAATAGCTGCATCTTTATAGATACATCGATCCGAACGCAACTTCAAGCCACAATTGAAACACTGTACTTCATATCCCAATCCAGTCTCAGGTCCCAAGTAGACAAATCCTCCACTAGTTATTCGAAGTAGTTTATTCTTCCATACAAAGTCAAGTTCTTCGTAGCTGACTTGGATCAAGTTTTGTCAAGAATCATCTGGAAGAAGCGGGATGGATCGGACAAATACTCCGTCAATGGTAATTATGGTCGTTTTGCCATTTTTTCCACATTCAATATAATATCACTTTAGCAAATGATCGCCTTCTTTTGTTTTTATCCACGTGGTCTAAAGATATGCCTTCCAGCTCCAAGCATTTCTCTTTGAATTTCGTTTGGTCTTCTTGAGTATTGCAACAGGAAGGATAGCCTCTGGCATCTTGTTTCAGTTTCAAAGTAGCATCCTCCTAGTCGGTGAAAAGACCCTCTGAGTCTCGTCGCTCTTGTGGTACTGTTCTGTCTTGAAAAGGTGTAGATTTCGAACACTTCTAACAATTGGTATCAGAATTCCGGAGCTTTAAACATTTCCACGCTGACCCACTCTCCTGTTAAGGCACGTTCTTCCTGGGTGTGCTGGCAAGGGTGGTCTTGGTTGCACATTTCGGCACAAGTACAGCACAAGAGAAACATCAGTTTTTTCTTGGCAATGGTGAGGTAAAACGGGATGATACAAGTCCCTGAGAAGCAAGATTTCCATTTGATCAATCCTTCGTAGTGTCGAATGTTGTCCCGGTCGATGTGCTAGTGCAATTGTTGGTGCCCTGCGAAAAAGTGACAATATTTGCACACGTACGAATACACGTCCAAGTATTTGATTTGTTCTCCTTTCTCCTCATTGGCGTGGTACAGCAAATAAGTGTCATTCTTTCGTCCTTGGTACAACCTATCCCGTGGGATTGGAGGGTCCACCGCCTTGTAACTTTCCACGATACGTTCAAACTCGGAATCGGTTCTCAAACGGTCTCAAAATGGTCTTTTCACCTCCTTTGTTTCTAGGATATTTCTATCCATTTGTCCTCCTTGTCGCACAAGCAATGTATCCCGCATTAATGTCTTGCCTAAGTATTGACATTGATAAAGTGTGTCGTTTGAGGAAAGATGACAGTCAATGTGTTTTCGGGCATTGAATCGTTAGAGGTACACTAAGGAACACGCTTTGGCAATGATGTAATCTTCTTTCAAAGGATCGATCCCTCTGTGCTCCATGAACAATTTTTGAAATTTTCCACAGCAACACTTTAAAATGTTCACCTCGGATAGACAATACTTAACATTTCTTCCTTTAAGTAGAAGCAGTATAAAGCTTGGTACCAAGCGTAGAATGCTTCTCGTTGTACATATGTTGTAAGGGTCTTAGTAGTGAGCATCAAGCAAATGAGGTAGAACGGGTTGTTGATTGGCTTCGGTATTAAAAAGTGCTCATATTAGCCTTTGGCCATTTCTCTCATTCCAAAGGTTTTAGGCATTTGGCTCAATGGCATGACCAAGTAACTCATCAAATCTTTAAACTGCTCTTGTCCCATTTGCATGGAAATAATTGTGGCTCCGTGCAAGGTTTCTTTAGGACGATCAGAACTTTGTTCCGTATAGTATCTAAGAAGAAACTGTCCATCCTATCAATATAAATTGTGGGCCATCACCGTGTCATAGCGATTGAAATTTCCGTAATGATCAATATCCTCTTGGCTCCATGTCTTGTCAATAATATCCATGGGGATAAATTGGCCAACGTGTTTGGTCTCTGAAAGAAGTTTTCACGTTCTCCAGGAATCTTACCACAGTGATGGCAATGACAAAAGACAGGAGCTTGGATGCACTCTCACATGCTCGAAGAGCCACGCAGAAATTAGAAACTTAAATACCTGTATATTGCATACATTATAAATCGAAAAAATAAAACTCCCTTTCTTCTTCTGGTCATCTTCTTCATCCTCCTATTGGGGTTAGTATTTTTTAATGTAGCATTCGTGCTCCAAGTCCACAATTTAATGACATACATGTGCCTTGGCATTATCGCTACGTATGACTTGTCCACAATTAAGGCACGATCTCATGAGTTGACAAGCACATTTTTGTTGTGAACCTTGCGTCTACAAATGTTGCTGGTAACAGGTAGGGCTGACAAAAGTGCGTTGACAAACGGAGCAATGCACTCCTTTTCGTCTTTCGTCAAGGCAGAGTTTAGAGTCCAAACATCCCCCACATTTGGATCCGCAATTCTTGTTTTGCTCTCGATTGTTATACCCAAAGTTACATTTCTCACAGTAATAACTGTATCCCATGAATGCGGTGATAGCGGTAATGACATCGAAATGTTTATCGTGATAATAATTTTCTGTCTTTGCAATTTTTGCCGCGAAACAACAGAGGTCTTTGCACTTATTGAGGGTGTACCCTGGCTAAACACACCTTGTCTTTAGTACTGTTAATTTGGACAATGTTTCGCTTGAAGCTTGCAAGTTCGTCCACTAATAACACCTTTTGTGTTGTCTCGGTTCCTTTGGAACGAGAAACGTAGGCCATGTACAGTGTACCTTTTCCATCGGTGATGTGAAACTTGTTTTTGGACTGCTGTACTTGTTGAATCTTGTCCATTAACTTGGATGTCGTCAATTCTGATGGTTTGCTAAACTCGATCCAAACGGAGGACTTCAGACTGTCGTGATAAATGAAAAATGTCAAGTGATAGTCTTATTTAGCTTCACGCTGCTGTTTCAGTGTGATTAACAAAGAATCCCACACATCGGTGATAAACTCTTCTGCTTTCTCCAGCTGTACATTGGATTTGAAATCTTTACACTTCACCGCTCACGTGTAGGCCATATTTCTAATTTTCTAAAGGAGCGTTTATCCGTCTCTCGAACGAGGTAGTTGTTTTCATTGCTTACTGGTGGTGAACGTTGGTTTCACGAAGACTCTCTGGGTCTGGTTCACACATCTCATCTTCAAAATCTCTGGTATGAATTTGAGCCAAGACTTCAGCTACTGAGCGAGGCGATGGTTCAAGTTTCTGCTTCTTTCTTCTAATTTCTCCACGAAATGATGCGATCGTTTAATCTTAAGTGCAAAACGTCAAATGACTACGTTTTAAACGCCACGGTCCCCTATATATCAATGTAAAGCTGGTGTCTTTCCTATATAAAGGGTCAGTGTCTTCCTTAAAAGTATTCATTTCTCTCTCAATCCGACCAGAAAGATGGAATAGTCAACAAAAATTGAACTTCTGATCACTTCTTTGCGAGGTGTCATATGAAGGTTTTATTTAGAGAAGCCGACGGACTACTCCCCTTCCTTTCCAGATAAAAGTCAAGATTCTTGGTATATCTGTCAGAAAAAATGGCATCAGGCTACAGAATGTCTACAACGTCAAAGAAAGACAGACATTAAAAGAGACAAATGCCAAGATACCTGTCATCATTATCAAGAGAAAGGACATTGGTCTTCAGACTGCCCTAAGAAACAACAGAAGCAGAAACAAAATATGCGTTCCAAACAGGAAGAAGAGGTACCCTCCGTAAAGGAAGAACCCACACACGTCCAGCAAGAGAAGAAACTGAAGAAAAGAAGACGAGACGAAAGTGGTGAAGAAGAAGAGGGAAAATCAGTGACAGTGAATAAATTCAAAAAAGGTGTGAGCGAAAAAACAAAGAAGAAAAATGAACTTTTAAGTGTTGTGTTGTGAAATTGGATTGTAAATTTGTATAAGAGAATATACCAGAAAAAAACATAAGTGCATCTTGGTTTGATGTTATAATACTCGTCTATACTCACGCAATCACACACGTAAATCATGAGAAAACAAGGAATTTTGAGTTTTAATTGATTTTGGAAAGCATGAAGTAGTCTTGTTTCGAAAGAGATGGATGACCCTGAAAAAATTGACTTTTTGATTTTTTTTAAAACAAAGAAACGAACTCAGGAACAAGAAGCAATGAGCTTTAACTGCTTTATCCCTTTGCCACGGCAAAGGCCTACCTCTTGACCTGCTACATTCGATGATTTGGTAGAAATCACTATAGTTGGTATCTCAGGCGTAGTAGGTGTGTGGAAGGGCTGTTTGGCTCGGGTAGGTCATTTTCTTTTGGGTAGATTTAAAGAAGTCTGATACATTTGTTTCATTTGTTTCATACACCTGAACGTTGCCAAAATGTCTACGAGTACCATTATCTGTCCTCCTTGACTTTATCTGCCCTCCTTCGCTCATAAACCTTGTTTCTTCTCTGCTTCTTCTTCTCATGTTGTTTTCCTCTTCATACCTCTTCGTATTCTCGCTGCTGTTGTTGAATGAGAAAAGCTTGTTCTGCATCTTTCTGCTGTTGCAAAAATTTCTCCAATTTCCAATTTTGTTCTGTCTTTGCTTAAAATACTCGGCGTACGGTAAGGAAGGAGAAAAGGGCGATGCTGCTGATACATGAGCAAATTCTTGTACAGAAGAGCGAAAATCCATTAAATAACAATTTAAATAGTTATCTTCTGGAAGTGGAACCGCTTTTGTTTTGGTAGCTGCTGCTATGCCATCACCACTCGTCTCCACGGCAGGTGAACCCCAATTCATCGTCTTCTTAGTTTACGTCATGTTCTAAGTCTGTCGCACTATTTCATTGCGCACAAACGCTAGCGCAAATAGGGAATGTGACGTAACGTGTAGCTCTAGTTGGATTGGAAGACAAACTCCACACTGTGACTGAAACGTCTAACGCGTTTTTGGATAGGTGAAAGAACTAAATCCGTTTTGATCCACTCTTCCCCTATAAATAACCGCGGTTCTTCTCGTTCCATTCACTTGTTCTCATCACAAGATGTGGACTAACGCAAAATCATCTATCCTCCTATCATCGACGCTGTTAAACCCGGTTTATCCCATGTATGTCAAATCATCATTGGCTATCACGCAGATGACTGATTCAGCTCTTTCAAAACGAAGGATATAAGTGGAGAGACAAGTCTGTCTAAAGAGAGTCTTAATCTACGGTCCAGAGGTCAGAAGAAGTTTGAGAAAGAGAAGAAGATCCATGCGATGTCCTCTATGATAACTGAATGATGCTAACAAAAAAGACAAAGGTCCTTTTAAGGACCGGTCAATTGCCTCGAAAAGAAATATATATATCAATATCTGCCCCGTTTACCAACTATTAGGCAATTACACAACGTGGGTGATATAAGAATGAAAGAAGTAAAGTTGTTATCGAAATTTGTGAAAAAGAGAGATACACCGAAGGTATAACTTCCCATTTAGGTGGAAATTGTGGCAAAACACAATAACAATTAAAACACATTATATTAAAAAAATATGTTTTTATGCGGCCAAATTATTGTAATCAAAAGGTGAAGAAGGCCTTTAAAAGCTATCTTAGCAACTGTCCAGAGGCTCTGATGACTGCCGTGGGAGATTGAAACTGGTTGACAGCCATTAGGAGCGATTCTAACCAGTACGCGGGCCAGGGACAACCCCTCGTGAATGGGGGAGAGGGTCTCTGGACAAGTTCTAAATAAATTTTAAATATTTTATTTATATTTTCATTAACTTAAACGTAGTGTAATATGATCCAAATAAGTGCGGAAAGAGGAGACTTAGTATATCGCCCGCATAGAATTAATTCGAACCAGTGCGAGGGTAGGCGTCAACTTTTGTCTGTGGTTACTATAGGATTAAGACGCAAATCATAGTACACAAACAACATAAATAATAAGCCTTCGGTATCTCTCAAAAACGAAGATAAAAAACAACAGCACAAACAAAAAAGGGAAAACCACTGTACTAATTTTTTAATCTAATAAATTTTCAATTCTGTCCATTATTTTCTCTCTTTATTATAGCAATATAAAAGGGATACAGGGAACATACTTGATGAAAGCAGTATGGAGCGTAGATACCTCAGGGATATATCACAAGGCCCTACGCGAAGGATAAGGCCTGTGGGTAAACCCCAGAAATTATCGGACCTAGAACATGGACAAACAATACCAAAAACCCGGGATATATAAGGAAATTAATACTAAACCTATGGTTTCCCCAAAACAAGACAAACATGCAACCAAATACAGAATCCAAAACGTTTTTACTCTTTGTTTTGCTTTTAAGCCCTTAAAAGACCTTTTTTGCAATGGAAAAGAAATATCTACACTAAATAATAGGTCGAGGCCAGTTTAGCGTATATATTTTGCACATGTCGCACATGGCACACAAAGTTGTGCGCATAAACAAAAATTACCAATAATGATATTGCTGATCCTAATTTAAGGCGTAGATGAAGCACGTCTATATAAATTCTCCAATGAATGAAATACTAATTTTATGAATAAAGTAGGATCAAGAAAGGATTTTCTTTCATTTTATGTAGAATCGACAAACGGTACAAATCCTAGAGACTTATGAGAAATATGAAAATTCCAAATTCTATTCCCCCCTTTTAAAAATGACAATGAGAATACAAATAGACTATCTGGGCAAAAGTTTATACAGCTGCCGTGCTTACAACAAAAACTATAGCATGCAAACAAAAGAACAAATGCTCTCATAGCAAACACAGAACGTAGGAAACCTTTGACAAAGATCACTAAAATATAGGAGAAGGGCTCGCCTCGGTCAATGAAGCCTCGGTCAATGAACAACCCCTTTATTAGAAAAAGAACAGCCTGGATTTATCACACATTAGGAAAAAACATCCCGCTCAAAATTATATCTAAATGAATTTTTTTAACAAAATTCTTTTAATAAAAAGGACAACACAACAGATCTTAGGTGGTATAAAACATATAAAAACGCTTTTATGTTTTTGGGGGTAATGGGAGAGGCATCTGTCTGATGCCTCCCACCCAGAAAAAGATATTTAAATCAGATATGCATTCAACATGTTGTATTCCAATGAGGACACGATATTAGCAAACTAATAAAGCTATTTATTGAAGGTGTCAATATTTATAAGCATTTTTAGATGAACTATTGTGGTACAAAACCATGCAATTAACGAGAAACAGTTATATTTCTCAGCCGGTTAAGAGTATTACGATGTCCCTCCTATTTACAGGTAAGTTGAATTGAGAATTTATTTTAAAAATATACATCTATCCATAGATAGATAGATAGATAGATAGATAGATAGATAGATAGATAGATAGATAGATAGATAGATAGATAGATAGATGAACGGATGGATGGGTGGATAGATATATAGAAAGAGGGATAGATGGATATATATATATATATATATATATATATATATATATATATATATATCTCCATCTATATATATATATATATATATATATATATATATATATATATATATATATATATATATATATATATATAAACACGTTTAAAAAAATGCATGGTCATTCCACTATTATCACTCATCGGGTTGGATTATATTTGCAAGACGAAAAACGATTTAGTCCTACATTAGTGATTGTACCTTTGTTTGAATAATTGACTACGATTGTGATGACGACGCCCAGTGAAACTGCCACAGAAACTGAAACAAATATAAGTAATCGTCTGTGGCATTTCCTTTCCTTTTCCACAGCTTGGGTTCGGACTCTTGTGCCGTTCATAACTGGTGCTGCTGATTGCATTCCAATTCTACCATTTGAGATACACGAAAAAGCTTGGTTATTATACCCCTGGAGATATCTCTGTTGTCGTGCGTCAGCAAATTTCTGTATATCATAACCTCCTTTATATGGAACCTTTAACGTAATTATGAATAAAAAATTAAATAAATAAATAAATAAATTGTGTATGTATGTATGTATGTATGTATGTATGTATGTATGTATGTATGTATGTATGTATGTATGTATGTATGTATGTATGTATGTATGTATGTATGTATGTATGCATGCATGCATGCATGCATGCATGCATGCATGTATGTATGTATGTATGTATGTATGTATGTATGTATGTATGTATGGATGTATGTATGTATGTATGTATGTATGTATGTATGTATGTATGTATGTATGTATGTATGTATGTATGTATGTATGTATGTATGTATGTATGTATGTATGTATGTATGTATGTATGTAGCGTTTTGTGTAATAATAATGTAAACACAAGACTACAACGTAATAACAAAATCTCTTCATTTCTTCGTATCAAGGTTATTTTGTAAACAATATCTGCCTCACAAAGGCTGACTTCTCTGGTTTTTAATACTCACACGTATTGTATATATATATATATATATATATATATATATATATATATATATATATATATATATATATATATATATATATATATATATATATATATTTTTTATATCTATTTTAGTTTTTAGAAAATGACATTTCTTTTTATCTGTATACGAATCGAGAAATGCTGAGAATGTAGCTTTAAAAAGCATTCACATGTAATAAGTCTGCATAAAATCCAATCTGGAACATTTTTTTTAAATAAATAATAGTTTCAAGAACACCAACAGTTTTTAAAAGACACTCTACTGTATTAAGTACAAGACAACTGGTAAAAGAATTTAATTCAGGGAAGGCCAAACAAATGTAAAGTAAATCATCCTGCTCCAACTGACAAGCTGGATATAATTGATTGTCAATTTTAGCAACCTTCAAACATTTTATAATGATATATTTGTCATGTTCTCCATCTGTACACAATCTGGAGTTCTGAAAATCAAGCGTATTAAGTTCCATTTATTCAATTTTTTCAAACTAAATTTCTACAACAAAATATAAAAACAGTATTTGGATCACAGGTAAAAAAGCTACGTAAAAGAGTGCAAAATATTTGTGTTATACACGTACAGAAGTTTTAAGGTTTGGTATGCATTTAGGAGATACTCGGTAGTTCTTCTACTAGACAGTGGATTTTGACTCTATTTTAACAATACGTTTCCAATGTAATGTTAGTCTATTATACAAATGTTTTACTTTTCAATTTATCCTATTTTCAGCCGCATGAAATGTGCTCGAAACAACCGGATCGTTTACTTCTATAAGTTTTCATCACATAATAACTTGCCTTAAAGTATGCGCTACAAGAGCTTAAATCGCAGGAGTTTCCGTGTCCCCACACAAGCCCTATGCCTACATGCTCTAAAATATTGTTATTCTTCTTCTTCTTCTTCTTCTTCTTCTTCTTCTTCTTCTTCTTCTTCTTCTTCTTCTTCTTCTTCTTCTTCTTCTTCTTCTTCTTCTTGTCATTATTATTATTGTTATTCTTGTTATTATTATTATTATTATTATTATTATTATTATTATTATTATTATTATTATTATATTATATTATTATTATTATTATTATTATTATTATTATTATTATTATTATTATTATTATTATTGTTGTTATTATTATTATTATTATTATTTTTATTATAGTATTATTATTTTTATTATAGTATTATTATTATTATTATTATTATTATTATTATTATTATTATTATTATTATTATTATATTATATTATATTATTATTATATTTATTATTATTATTATTATTATTATTATTATTATTATTATTATTATTATTATTATTATTATTATTATTATTATCATATCTCATGTTCAGTGTCCAGCTACAACATTCTCAGAACATTTTCATTTGAAATTCTTCCACGCAAGTTCTTAACCGGGATAAAATATTATCTTCAACACATAATGTGGTATCTTATCTAAGATGGTGTTGATATGGTAATGCATGGCTTCTGCATTTTATCCAAAGACTCTTTATTTTGTATTTAGCATTTGCTTTGTGGATGTCGTTTGCCTCTTCCACTGATGAAGGGGAAGGAGCTCTCGAACAATTCAGTAACCGTTTTATAACTGCATTTTTACCATTTCACTCCTCTATCCCTCTATCAGGTTAATGTAAACAGTACAGTATTGCATAAAACTCTTGCTCTATCTGCTTTGAAATATTTTGTTTTCAATAATTGCTCACGGAAAACTGTTGGTCAGAAGCATACACGATCCTTCCATTGACGTTCTACTTCGACTTATTTCATGGATAGACCTATATCTTCCAAAATCGTGGAAAATAAAGAAATTATTGAATGTGTGAATTACCTTGAGAGTCGCAGATTTTGACAAAGGCATCGCAATTACTATAATCGATTTTGCTTATCATTTACTGGTGTGTCTTACCTTCGTTTTATTCATATCCTGCCCTAAGTAATCCATTTGAAGAAGGACATGGATGGAAATGTATGTCCAAATCAAGAGTGTACTATAGCTAGTAATGCACCTATTGAGAGTGATAACGTAACTAACCAATCAAAAATTAGACTTCCCGGTTGCTTTTGATTAATGTATCGACTCTCTGTGGGGGTGCAAAATCAAGCTAAAACATTTCCGTACCGATAACAATTTAATTTCAATTGGTAACGTTGTATTCTATTCTCAGGGTGAAAAGATAATAAGTAGAAAACATAACGTATGCATAAACTGTCTATGTAAATGCTGAAAATATAGTCAAGGATCCATTTTCACACTGTATTCGTTGTTCAAATCTAATGTTCTTTTTTCTTCCTCTGATTGGATGTGTGACAACACGTTAGTCATTTATAATCAAACTAATTTAACATTGTCTAATGTTACTGAGCATATGAGGGATAACTTGAATAACTTTTGGATTATGTCGTGTAACATTTGTTCTTTATTAGTATATTGATGCACCAGTTATATAGATGCAACCTGAATAGAAATTTCCATCCCACAAAATCAGGCAAATACAATGGAAGTGGAAACTTGAATTAATTTCGGCAGTCTGAATACCATGAAAACATTATTTCGGTAAGATCTTTGTGACAGATACAAAATAAAAACAGTTTAGAAATATTAAAACAAAGACACAGATATGTAACAAATGTTCAGATATTTACTGAACGACTGATATAGGCTAACTGATCAATATGGAACGCCATAACTGTCTTATGTTTGAACTTAGTTTAATATAGGGTTCACCAGATATGATTTAGGGTCAAATGATACTACAATTGCTCCTTTCAGTGTTGTATCAGGTCAACTAAAAATTATATGAGGCTGCTAAGATATGATGTTATATCAAGTTATCCTAACGTAGGGTTCATCCGTCATGATTTGGGGTCAAACGATGATACAAATGGTTCTTTAAGTGTTATGTCATGTCAACTCACTCTTATATGAGGTTGTTAAGCCATGTTGTTATATCCATTTAGCCTAGCGTAGGGTTCACCAGTCCTGATTGGAGGTTAAATGATATTATAAATGCTCCTTTAGAGTTATATCAGGTACGTTCAACCATATATGAGGTTGCTAAGTTATGATATTAGATCAATTTAGCCTAAGGTAGGGTTCACTAATCATGATTTGGAGTCAAATAATACTGCAAATGGTTCTTTAAGTGTTACATTAGTTAAGCTCAACCATATATGGAGTTGTTAAGCCATGATGTTATATAAATTTAGCCCAATGTTGAGTTCACCAGTCATGATATGATTTCAACTTGGCCTAATGTTGCCTTCGTCTGGTTTAATGGTGTTATTTGCAGCCACGAGTCTCTTGTTTGCAGTCATGATTTTCGTTTGATGCTATACCAACATTATATATCATTTTTAATACAGCGTCGCCTGTTTCAGTTATATTACAATGGTCATAGCGGCAGTTTAATGTTTGTAAGACCCGCGATATGTTGTTACTTTTTTGTAACTTGTAACTGTTTATTGATTTAATGTTGTATATATCCCATTGTAATAGCTTCCTTTTTCATTTTTCAGTTACACTATTAATGTATGTACTCTAACTTGTTTAATCTATGATGTTTATTGTAGATGGTGTGCTCATTTGTTGGTAATGTTTATTTTTTTTGACATAACATGCTGCTACAAGCACTGCATGATGTGTTCTAAATTTAAAAATTGGCAGATCGATGCAACACAGACATTTTGAGTGTTTTGATAAAAGTAGGTCTGGATGAATTTGCTGGTAATTTTGACAAACAAAAAGTATTCTCAGATATTGTCTGCTTTTTATCAGCACAAGAATTACCTCAACTAGGGCTTTCGAGGAAAGAAGAAATGATCAAACTGCGAATGGAATGTATAAAATATGGTGCAAACCGCCTACAAATGAGAAAAATCAAATATGGTCCCCCAGAATTTGTCATACCAAATGCATTTTACAAAATCTAATTGATGATGGCTTTCTGATCTTCGATATTGCCAAAGTGTTATCTGTGTCAGAGAGTACAGTCTATCTTAGAATGCGACAGTATGATATTACTAAGGTGGAGTTTTCAACTATGAATGATGATGAGATAAGTATTCATATTGGAAAAGTCATAAAAGAATTTCCATTATATGGGTAAAATATTCTGAGACAAATACTGAAACTGCGAGGTGTCTATGTACAAAGATGGAGGCTAAGAGATATATATTATATAGATGAAAAGGGTGAAGAAGAAAGGAAAAATGGATGTCTTCAAAGACGTGTGTATAATGTAAAGGAACCAAATCACCTGTGGCATATTCATACTGACCATAAACGTATTCGCTGGCATATGATTGTTGCTGGAGGGATTGATGGTTTTAGTCATTTGATTGTGTATTTGCAATGCAAGGATAACAACAGAGCTGAAGCAATTTTTCAGTGCTTCTTAACTGCTGTTGAAAATTTTGGTATTACCCAACGAGTTAGGTCTGACAAGGGTTTGGAAAATGTGTATGTTGCCAATTACTTGATACAACAGAGAGGCACTGGTCGTGGCAGTATGATAACTGGAAAAAGTGTACACAATCAGCGGATTGAAAGATTATGGAGGGATGAATACATTGGGGTTCTAGTATTCTACTATAACCTCTTCAGTATCCTTTAAATGACATGCATATTGCAGCTCTTCACTCAACATTTCTTTCAAAAATAAATGAAAATTAGATATCTGGAAAAAAGCATGGACCAGACAGATTACGAACTGTCCATTCATCTCCTCGAACTTTATGGATTGGTGGTCAGCTGCAAGCTCCTGTCGGGATTTCCATCTCAGATTTGGTCCATTATGGTGCTGAAGGAATTATGGACACCAGTGCAGATGACCCTATAGCAGATGCACGTCCAGTTTTTAACTGTCCCGAATATAATCTAAGCAGCCAATGTCGGCAGCACTTAGAAAATGACATGCATGCCAGTTGGATTTCACATAACTTTGGGATTGATATTTACTTGAAGGCATCGGACATTATAAGAATTCATAAAGCTCAGTAAAGACTACAGGTAGATCATTTAATGTCATTAATCGCATGAATGTTTTGTGTGACCTTGGTGACTTTCGCCAAAGACTTTCAAGGAATTTTCACATGTTTTCAACTTCATTTAGGATATATTTCTTCCTGCATTACTTAACTGAATATAAACAGCAATGCTATTCTCTGGCTTCAGATCACAGTCATCTTTCACAAGTTTATATTTACCATAAAACTTGTAAGTCATTGTTTTAATGAAAAATGACAAGACTATGACTTTTCATGTCTTTAATCAAACAAGTTTTACAAATTCTAAAATATCTGAAGTATAGTTTAGTTCTATAATACATTTTAGCAGTTTTAACAAAGCTTCGTAACTTTGGCGGTTCAAAACAAATACAAGTTGCAAAGAAATACAGAGCAAATTATTTTTTCTCATTTTCTTATACATCTGCTCTTAAAAGTTTAAACTGATTGTGATTTCTTGACACAATGAATATATGAAAAATAAAAAGTATTAATGCACATTTGTCATTTTACTCAGGTAATTAAATTTTTAGAAAACTTGGAGTGTCAAAACTACCAAAACTAATCTTTTGCAGAATTCTCGTGTTTACATATAAGTTGAAGTAAAGTATCCTTTATTATCAAAGCAAATAATGAAAAGATTTTTTTTAAAAACAATGTCTGTTATCATTACATGAAATACAGCCTATTTAACAAAGACATGACAAAACAAAATACTGTGATCCTCATTTTCAGATTGAATTACGGAAGAATTAGGTGTCTACCATCATTGCATGAACCTTCTTTAACATCTCTGATAGGTAAATCATTTTCTTGTATATGACAAGAAAGGTTCATGGAAACACGATATATCAGGGATGTAATATAGGTTATATAATGCAACCTTTATTGAACACTAGTTTTGTGCCGAACGAAAATCAGTAATGTTAAACTCAGTTCTGTTATTTTGTATCTAAGTCAAAAATATTAAAATAATTACTGTCCTCAAATAGAGGCCTTGTTAATATGTTATTACATACACAATAATTACTGACCTTAAATATAGCCCTTTTTCATGTAATACCCAATAATTGCTATCCTCAAATATGGACCTTGTTGGTGTTTGATTACATTCCCAATATCTAGTTTGTAAACTAAAATAGTGTTTATAAAATAACCAAAGGAGATCAACATTTTGAACAACAACAATTAGATTTAAAAATAAATGACTGTTTGTTTTTACAAGCCATAAAAAAATTAAGTTTTTTCCCAGACCTAATGGAATTTTTTGACTTCTGGTGTGCCCTGCATATTTTTGGCTATTTATTTCTAACTATAGAACATCCTACCACAATTATAGACACTGACATGAGATTCCTTTAATTTACTGCAATAAAATCATACTGTAGTTCCCCTTGATACTAGGCTATTGTTACATTATTATGTATATTTTCATTTTTGTTTTTATTATTTTTATTATTCTTATATTATTAGGTTTGAATTGAAATAACACCTACACATACAGTAGCTCTGTCATGCGTGTTTTATTTCAAATTGCTGAACATTGGGAACATATGAAATCTTGATTAAGCAAAATTCTGTTAATATGAAAACCTTAGTGGATGGAGGACGACAAGAGCAGTATTAAGATCAATCAAACGTACTGTACAAATAAAAAACAGTTACATGCATTTGAGGCTGCTGGTGAAACAAAATACCACCACCACCACCACACCTTACCCCTGTTCCTTCAATCAACAGCACTGAGTGCCCATATAAAAAGATAAAATGAAATGTTAGTTTAATTGGAAGGTAATTAGACTTTTTTAATTTAACTGAAACCAACATTTAATATAGTTATTTAATTTTAATAAAATGAAAATCTTTCATACAATTTCTGGATAAACATTATTATAACCCTATGATATGATATGAAAAACTGTAAATGATGTTTAGTAGGGTTTTTCATGGTGAGATTGAACTGCTAATAAAGATGAATCCTCATACAAACTTCACAATTTTGCCATGAATATGGTCAGAAAACACTCAAACAAGAGTCCCTCAAATGGAGCGACACTTCACTAACTAAAACAAATTTGTGGGCATATCACACAAATTTCTTAATTTCCTGTTAATGGATCTGTATGTAAAACATTTGAGATAATGTGTTTCAAACATCCTGAATTAATATTAAAGTAAAGGTAGTGCTTTACAGTTTCATATTTTGTTTGAATTTTAAAGAGAAAGAATCTTCTTGGTTTTCCTCATTGGTTTTACTGGCTATTTAAAAATGACCATATATATTTATTTTACTGTCTTAAGAAATTTTAATTCCCTTTAATTTGGTGTATGATTGATGGCTGTCATACGGGTTATAAAATATACAGCTTGGTCTTAAATCAGATGTGCACCTTAACGACTGTTAGCTCCTGTTGGTCATTTTCACTCCCTGGACTTCAGATGTTAATTGTAAAAGTAAGAGCTAATAACTTTTTTACATTTTATATATTTAGTAATTCATTCATCATACTTTCATAAGCTGGTATTGTCTCTCTGGCAAAATGTGTATCCCTATTTTAAGAACTGCTAAAAATTGTGTACTTTTGACTAATTCAGGATGATATTTGGAACAAATAAGAGCTGTTATTTTTGTTAGTTTTGTCTTTAGATCACATACAGTTTCCACAAAGTACAATGTCCAAAGAAATTTCAGCCACAGTACATGAATGTAACACATATACCAACATTCTTTTCAATGTGCATGTTGCAAATGAAACAAGCTTCACCTTACATCTGCCACTCTCAGAAGTTCAGAATAGCTGTGGAGCACCCCCAAAGTCACTGTAGAAACCATCATTTATTAATTTAACCATGGCCTTGATCTTTGCTCTTTAGACCCTTAAATATATAGGTTTTTTTCTTCAAGTCACAATGACCTTAACCACTGAACATCTGATTCCAAAATGAGTAAGCATTCCTTTTACTAAATGTTTAAGTCATCCACAAATTTTGAAGAAGGTCTAAGGTCAACATTTTAACCAGTTTGCAGTTGTTGCTAGTTTTTTTTAAAACACTTTGGACCTAGCCTGTTATACTTTGACCACAAAATAATTAACCTTTTTCCTTACTCCTAGTGAAAACCATCCACAAACTTTAGTCCATGTCTTAGATGTAGGATTAAAGTCATTGCAGTAAAGATGAAAAATGGTAATGGATGGACCCACATCATACCATGAATTCATAAAAGACAAGTCATGAAGAATTATTTCTGTATGAGAATACTTAACAGCATGCATTTCAAACTTATCTTTCATGACTCAAAGTAAATGATGCATTGCTACTATACATCTTGCTTGAAAACCTCTAAGTCACTGTGGCTCCAAACTCTATTTAGAATATGAACAAAAAATGTTGGGAATAAAATTGTTTTTTGGATAATACTTACATGATCACAAATCAATAAAATGACCACCACCTCTGTTATCTTGGTTTAGACACAAAGGTGCCAAAAGGTTGCCTGCTTGCAAAAGTGTTATTCAGCCTTTAGTTATCTTACAAGGATAAAGGTAATGGTGCCAAATCCTACCAATTATCAGTAACTACTGGTCTGAGCAAATTTTGCATGTATGTGACTGCAGGGAGAGCTTTGTAGGCAAATTCCAAGTACCTGGCAAAGTCACTGTGACATACACGTATCCATCATAAGTAGTAAACTTCAAGATTTGTGAGATTTTTATTTATCTTGTGGGTTTAATACCAATTTTCAGTACACGATAGGCTATTCATATCAGTATTACATTTTGGAAGGAGAACTTAAGTAAACCTCTGGAAGAACCACAAACCCACCAATAGATATTGCCATGTTTTCTCACATGTCTATGTTAACAGAGTTTAGACTCAAACAAATGCTAACAGAATGTAATTTTTTGTGATCCTTAAAGGCGAGTGCCTTATATCATTCTGCCACCTGGATCCCTCACATCAAGATCAAATTAGTCATCAATTTGCATGACTATATATACAGTCGTGTATGAGAAACTGAGAATAATGCAAGAAACTTACTTTTCATTCTGGACCACTCACTATGAAAACACCTGTCATGTGACTGTACATGCAAAACTTTAGAGTAATATGTGCAATAAAAGAAATGAAATTCAGCTAAACAACAAGTAAAACCTCTGATGCTTACACCATCAAAAGTAAAATCAACAAGTACAATGCAATCAATAAGTATCTGCTTATCTTTGAATGATAGAGAATAAATTAGCCAGGCTATTTCAATCCATATAAAGAATTTGCAAAGGAATAATTATACAAATTAAAAACTGTTGTATCATCTGGTAGCTTCACTGTGTGCGATGGACGAGGCAGTGTTAAGCAATTTATGCATGTGTTTGCTGTTGGCTAAAAGGATTCAGATGATGTAAATCTGATGTTTGCAGGAATTTTAAATCCAAGAACTGGCTTCTCATCAGTACCAGTGATGAATTGCAAAACACTCTCCAGGCATACTGCTTCTCTACGGCCACCTGTAATAATACACATATAAGAATTACATCTGATATAATTTTGTTTTGCACTAATTATTCTGGAAATGTCTAATTGATTTATTGGATCGATTTGCTTTTAATTACTGCAATGATACAACTGTATACTTCTCTGTTCCCTTTGTAAGGTGTTAAAAAGGCTGATGACTAACTCGAGTCCTTTTGACAAGCTCAAAAAATGTCTTGTTTGTAAAAGCTGGTAAGCAAATGTTCCAGATGCGTAAGATCAACTCCTGTTATGAAATAATTAGGGCCCGTTTTGGACAGAGAACTAAAATTGTATCTTAACAGAATAGTGCAACTATCAATACATTTTTTTAAAAAATCACATGCACCAGAATGAAATATTGAAAATTCTGCTGAATTTTGTTATTCATGTTGGTGAAGTGGAAAAGTGTTGGTGGACTCACTTGTAACTTCTCTCAAGTATCTTAAGAAAGCTGCAAACACAGTTTTCTCAAACTGATTAGTATTTGTCCCCTCTTCACTAAATTGAGGTTGAACCAATGAAGTCAGCTTTTTGTAAGTCAGAGGGATCAATGTTGAATGAAACAAATATAGGAATGTTGGAAGCTGCTTGCCAACCTGTAGCAATAAAAAACACCTGTGCATTATGATTACTGTCCTGTGCAGGTCGACACAAATGTGCTGTTGTGCCAACAGTCACGAGGCATCATAATGATATCCAAAATTGCCTTGAATGAATTCACAATAATCTCAAAATAGTGACGTTGTCCATACAGTATCAGTGAGATCTTTGTAATTCCAGTGAATAAATTTAACAAATACATATACTCTCCGATTAAAACTAAACATAACTAAAGACCGACTCAACTTTGGATATTAACATTACTATGAAAACTTGAGATACAATTTGAAGACGGTTGAAGTTGTGACTTTCTGAGATGTTGAAATTGGCCACGACTCTAACTGACTGAACTTTCTTACAAATAACTAAGCATATAAACCAAGCAAATGCATAGTTTAATGTACACGCGCACGGAGCACACGTGTGATTTCGCAATACATCTGGACATTAGGAAAGCCTGACCAAGTATCAGTCAATTATTTACATAATTACTTCTGAATGTTTATTTGTGACGAATTTACTATTATGCAAAGATCATGCTTACATGAGTCACATTTACGATTAAGTACACATGATGTTTCTCTCTCTCTCTCTCTCTCTCTCTCTCTCTCTCTCTATATATATATATATATATATATATATATATATATATATATATATATATATATATATATATATT
Organism: Potamilus streckersoni; assembly: GCA_016746295.1. Classification (NCBI taxonomy): domain Eukaryota; kingdom Metazoa; phylum Mollusca; class Bivalvia; order Unionida; family Unionidae; genus Potamilus; species Potamilus streckersoni. The sequence goes on along the minus strand of JAEAOA010000547.1, from coordinate 78,906 downwards.
AAAAAAACACTGATTTCATTTCGAATCGGTAGCTACGTGCTAAAACAAAGTGACATATCTCTCAGAAGCAAATGAGTCGTAGTTTTCAAAAGATGGAAATCCCATCACGTGGCATATTTCAAAGCAGATAAGGAAACATTGAAGCATCCGTCACTTTCTCCCACAACACAAAATCTTGGCGGATAATTGGTTATGTGCATTTATGTAGTAGTTGAAGTGGTGTCATACCTGGTTTATGAATTCGAGCAATGCTTTTTTCTTATTATTGTTAGTTATAACCGCAGAAGGAATCTCTGGTTCAGGAAGGATCTTAGCGGTGAATATGATCTGGACATTTCTTGCCTATTGTTTGGCAATCACTTTCCGAAATACTCGTTTCCAATATCATAAGCAGAAGAATGCATTTTGTACCATATTGCCATATGTTCAGGAAAAGTATATAGTCTGTCATTAGCAGATGGAAGTGACTGTTTTTCGTATTTAATCTATACAATGTATGCCAAATATTATACATGAATAAAAAATAGCAGTCATAAAATGATGCAATATAACAGTCTCATGTGACGGCACACTTTAAAGAATGTGGAAACTGGAATAAATGTAGGTTTAACCTGCTAGTGATCTTATGTTTGAATCATCATATTACTCTAACGTTTCTGAATAGTAATGACAACAACAGCTCAGAAAGTCAAATCAAGTTATGGTCTAATGTCCAAGGAAGACCAATCATGCACTAAGCTGATGATACCAATACCCTAAGAATAAAATAGAAAAGATTACTAAAAACTTGGAAATGTTTACATCTGTCAGCAAGTTATGTTTAAGGCAACTACCAGACTAATTTAATCCATGATGGTCTATTTTCAGTAGTTACACATTACAAGAATATGGCCATACTTGTCTAGATAAACTGTTACAAGAATGCCTTTCGCCTTACGTTAGTAATAATTGTGATATTATTTATTAGTCACAATATGGTGGTATCAAATTTTGAAGTTCTCTATTGTAGCACGTCTGATACAACACATCTACTGAGATCTTAAATCCAGGTCTGCAGACCACCTCATTCAACTGCTATGAGTATAGTTTGTTTTAGAAAATTGTTTAGAATATTACACTTCACAAGATAGCGTTATCGAATGCAGTGGATACTGTTTTGATGTTTGGTTTTTACAGGACAGCGCGATATGTAGGATAGCTAGTGCCGAGGCAATTGGAGTAAAATATCTTGCACGCGAGCATACCAAGGACACCTTTGTGGATTATTTCAAAGGTAGGCTTCGAACCCGCACATATTCGGCACTATAACCAAAGAGCCATCGTAGCTTCTGCTACAGCTCTTTCGCCATGCAAGATGGCGAATCTTGTCTAGTCAACATCCATGAACTCGAAGATGATGATGTATAGTAAAAGAAGAGAGGGAGGAATATGTCCTGAAGAAGAAAATGATGTAATTTTACCGTTGTCTAATTTATTCAACAGCCAATGGTGATAGCTGCAATAACAAGTGGAATTTAAAAAAAAAAACAAAAAGGACCCATTTATGTATCAAAGCAATAATTTCTTATATATTTTGCAAAGCCCATCCCCATATTATATCACAGACACACACATTATATATATATATATATATATATATATATATATATATATATATATATATATATATATATATATATATATATATATATATATATATATATATATATATATATATGTGTGTGTGTGTGTGTGTGTGTATTTAATTTGCATTGTTTGCTGACTTATCTCCTTAATTAAGTTATGTATATCTCTGCTTTGTAATTGACCTTTCTCCAAAATCAAGTTAATGGTGTTCTTGACCACTGAGAATTATTATGTAAACAACATAATATGTGGTCAAAATGTCACTATGATTGTAGATTAAATGTTCATTGTTACTGGAGGTAAACATTTATTTGTATCCATTAGTTTTTCACTAGGAAATTCCTGATTTTGTTGGCAACTTTGAATGTTTTGGAATGGAAACTCACTTACATTATGGCTATTTCATTGTTTTACCTTCGTATAACAATCGCACTCTATTCATGAAAATCAGAAATGGAATCAGTCTATTATTGTTTTCAGCTTTTAATTGTGGCGGATTTATTGAGACTTTTCACTGAATTTACAATGTACTCATTCATACTTTCTGGACTCCAACGTTAATTTGGAATATAGTGAATGCCGTTAAAGACGTTTTGATTATATTTATTGTGATTAATGAAAAGACTGTGAACACATCGCCATATCCAGTGCCATGACAAAATAACACATTCGAGACAACAGGCAGACCAACATATTCGATACTGGACCTTATTTGGATCACTAATGAAAATCGATTGGAACTTCATACATGTGGACTTAAGACAGACCGTTTAGAACTATTTTATGAATCAACTTTATATTGAAATTCACAAAAGTTGTTGGTTTTCATTCTTTTATTCTTCTTAGGTGAAGACCATTTAGCAGTGACAATGTATGGAATACAGACAAAATTGCTGACATAATGAAATAATCCGTAGTATCCACATGGTAATATAGCTGTCATTCAGTTTTCTGAGATCATTAATTTGCTTTGCTGATGATTATACTCGTTTGATATTAAATATAAAATTGTATATCAATATTGGAATTTTTCTTAAAAATTTAAAGTTGGCGATGTTTTGGATATTCTTTTATTAAATTAAATGAATATAATAAAATGGCTCTTCTTTGGCAACTATATACAAACGATACTGGTTGAGAAATCATCTTACTTTGTATTAATTTTGTCATGTACTACAAACATAATAAACAAATTGGTTTTATTGTTTTTTTAAGGTTGTTTCACTGTATGCAAGTGTTATCCGGATTGTCGACGTTGTCACTGGCTGTCAATGTCACACAAGCACAACTACTACTATTATTAATACTGCTACTACTACTACTACTACTACTACTACTACTACTACTACTACTACTTGTTTTATCTCCTCAATGAATGTCGCTAATACTACCTTTTTTGTCGTCATCGCCTTTACATTTTTAAAAAATTATCTTGTGGATTATTCCAAAGGTAGGCTTCGAACCCGCACATATTCGGCACTAAGAGCCATCGTAGCTTCTGCTTAGCTCTTTCGCCATGCAAGATGGTGAATCGTGTCTAGTCGACATCCATGAACTCGAAGATGATGATGTATAGTAAAAGAAGAGAGGGAGGAATATGTCCTGAAGAAGAAAATGATGTAATTTTACCGTTGTCTAATTTATTCAACAGCCAATGGTGATAGCTGCAATAACAAGTGGAATTAAAAAAAACACAAAAAGGACCCATTTATGTATCAAAGCAATAATTTATTATATATTTTACAAAGCCCATCCCCATATTATATCACAGACACACACACATTATATATATATATATATATATATATATATATATATATATATATATATATATATATATATATATATATATATATATATGTGTGTGTGTGTGTGTGTATTTAATTTGCATTGTTTGCTGACTTATCTCCTTAATTAAGTTATGTATATCTCTGCTTTGTAATTGACCTTTCTCCAAAATCAAGTTAATGGTGTTCTTGACCAGTGAGAATTATTATCTAAACAACATAATATGTGGTCAAAATGTCACTATGATTACAGATTAAATTTTCATTGTTATTGGAGGTAAACATTTATTTGTATCCATTAGTTTTTCACTAGGAAATTCCTGATTTTGTTGGCAACTTTGAATGTTTTGGAATGGAAACTCACTTACATTATGGCTATTTCTTTGTTTTACCTTCGTATAACAATCGCACTCTATTCATGAAAATCAGAAATGGAATCAGTCCATCATTGTTTTCAGCTTTTAATTATGGCGGATTTATTGAGACTTTTCACTGAATTTACAATGTACTCATTCATACTTTATGGACTCCAACGTTAATTTGGAATATAGTGAATTCAGTTAAAGACGTTTTGATTATATTTATTGTGATTAATGAAAGGACTCTGGACACATTGCCATATCCAGTGCCATGACAAAATAACACATTCAAGACAACAGGCAGACCAACACATTCGATACTGGACCTTATTTGGATCTCTAATGAAAATCGATTGGAACTTCATACATGTGGACTTAAGTCAGACCGTTTAGAACTATTTGTGATTTAATTCACAATATTGTAATATGCATTTTCGAATTCGTTTTATGTTCTAGTGAAATCAATTTTATGTTGAAATTCACAAAAGTTGTTGGTTTTCATTCTTTTATGCTTTGTAGGTGAAGACCATTTAGCAGTGACAATGTATGGAATACAGACAAAAATGCTGACATAATGAAATAATCCGTAGTATCCACATAGTAATATAGCTGTCATTAAGTTTTCTGAGATCATTAATTTGCTTTGCTGATGATTATACTCGTTTGATATTAAATATAAAATTGTATATCAATATTGGAATTTTTCTTAAAAATTTAAAGTTGGCGATGTTTTGGATATTCGTTTATTAAATTAAATGAATATAATAAAATGGCTCTTCTTTGGCAACTACATACAAACGATACTGGTTGAGAAATCATCTTACTTTGTATTAATTTTGTCATGTACTACAAACATAATAAACAAATTGGTTTTATTGTTTTTTTAAGGTTGTTTCACTGTATGCAAGTGTTGTCCGGATTGTCGACGTTGTCACTGGCTGTCAATGTCACACAAGCACAACTACTACTATTATTAATACTGCTACTACTACTACTACTACTACTACTACTACTACTACTACTTGTTTTATCTCCTCAATGAATGTCGCTATTACTACCTTTTTTGTCGTCATCGCCTTTACATTTTTAAAAAATTATCTCTTCAATTTCTATTGCAAATATTAGCAAATTTGCTCATCTATGATAACAGCGTTTCCATTCCACACTTACAAATCCTTATTAATTCTCCTCACGTGTGCGACTGCATATAATGTTAAGAATACGAAAGTTTCTATGTTTGATAGCCGAACTAATCTCACTCCACCTTTGAAAAAAATCAGTATATAATAGAAAAGGAAAGAAAAGCAACTACGCAAGGGCGCATTATAGAAACAAATGGATGTAAAATGTGTAAAGCAAGCATTGAATCGTATTTTATATGATCATCATGCTTTCCAGCAGAGAAATTTATATATCCGCAATATGAATGTGCTAATTCCATGTCTTGTTATGATCTATTTATAAACATTTTAAAACGTTCTAATTTTTTGATGATAATGGATGGCGTTTTCCTGATTGAACAGAGCTGAAATCAGGATATCGTTGGTCTTTTCCGTGAAGTCGAGAAAGAATCCTACATCACTGAGTATTGTTATTCAAAACTTTTTTACTTCCGTGACAAGTGAGATGCCGGAATGAGATCATTCAACAATTGGAACAATTTCGGAATTTTCTTAGTCAACATATAAAGTAATCTCCGCCAGAAGGGAGTCAGCAAATTTGTAATATTTATATTTAATCCTTCAGTTTCATATGAGATCATTTGTATACCATTCGGAACGTTGTCGTCTCTTTACGATACAAGTCTAATATGCGATGGAAAAGGCAAAAGATATTAAGATTGTTTCTAGACGTTACGGAAATGGATGATCATATTTTTGCAAAAACCCAACGTTACCTACTGATTAGCTGGTTTGCAACTATAATTTTGACAATTTCGTTTTGAAATGTTTAATCAGACTGTAAATAATTTAGTTGGCAACTTCCATATAATGCATGAGTTCGAAGTTAAATTCAGTCCATGCGTGATAAATACACTTTTGTACCAGTAATTCTTTTCAAATTACCAATTGGTTTGAATAGTTTGTGGAGACGGCTCTGGCCAAGTAACTTTAATGAAGCTTGATGTGCAAAACGTCGTTTCCGTAATTGCAAATGCATACCATAATACAAAGGGTAATATACTACAATGTACTATTGCAGCGAAATGCTTTCGTTTTATCGCGGTATTTCAACATTTCCAAGCACCGCTGTCATTATGCATCTGAATGACCCTTATGTATCCAGATACTAAAATTACGACTTAGCCGCCGCGAAGCTTAGCAGTTGAAGGAAATACTATATTGAAGTTTTAAAAAGTTGTAGATTTCTCTGACATGTATACATTGGTAAATCATAAAATTCCCTTCATGCCATATCATATTCGAATCAACTTTTCATTCATAAAATCATGCCGGGCACAATATCAAATTATATTCTTTTTGAAATTAAACAATAGAGTAAAATGTGTTAACATAACACAAGCTCTTCCTAGATTATTTGTATAAATGCAAGTTAATGAACCATGTTATCTATTTGAATTCATAAAAAGCTGATTTGTACACCTGGAGCAAACAATTAAAAACAAGCTTAATATAACTCAGAGCAATGATCAAGAATGTACTCTTTTCACTCAATTGATATTTTAATAATCTCTCAGTTTAAGGAATATCGATTTTGTATCAGGTCATAGACCGATAAAATGCTTAAAAGTAGAATGGCCGTTATCAACGCAAATAAAATCAATCGAAACAATGTATGTTAAAGGTCGGTATAAGGTAGTCAAGTTTTTGTATATAAATGCCTAATTGGCAGTCCGAAATGATGTGATCTTTACATTGTAGGACAATTATAGGATAATAAATACCAATTTGCATCTTAGTGCCTTAGTCTCTTAATAAGATTGATGTATAAATGCTACGACTGAGAATTATAAATTGGTTTTTTTTGTATATTATCAATAAAAATACAAAAATACAAAATACGACTGAGAATTATAAATTGGTTTTTTTTGTATATTATCAATAAAAATACAAAAATACAAAATACGACTGAGAATTATAAATTGTTTTTTTGTATATTATCAATAAAAATACAAAAATACATTTTTAATAAAAGGATTAATGGTGTTTGATGAATATGATAATGATATTGAAAAGGATACCAAATCTTAAACAATCATTAGCCATCTTGTTCTTATATGGTCTAAACAACTTGTGTCATACCAGAAAAAAGTCAAATGAAAGACATACTTTCCCATCATTTAAGTTTCTTTATATATTCAACTAGTGCAATATTTCTCCTTCATTCGGTTCAAATTTCATTAAGTTAGGAGTAAATGTTCAGCTATTATGTTATGAATAATTGAAAAGAATTCTTCCCAAATATTCTTCAATGTGTTTGTCATTGTTCCGGTATAACTATTACCAAAACGTAATGCAAAACAATACAGACTAACCAATACGTTTCTATTGACTTTAGATTTGGTGGAAAATTAAGTTCAAATGCCCACTTTATCTGAAAGGTGCATTCCTTCAAAATTTCACAAGTTTATATCCTTAAATTCGTTTATTGGTATTATTGCTGTGTCAGTTGGTAGAAACGCTACGACATCCAATACTATTAATGTAACATTGATGTACTCTGTGCGTTTTGGCAGACCTTTATTCGTTAGGTTCAGAAGCAATAAAATCCAATATTGCGAATAAAAGCAAAACAAATGGTATTAAGAAGATACGAATTCTTTTAAATTTTTCAAGGTCAGAAATTCCTTAAATTTGTTGCAAATAATATACACATTAAACAAAAACAATTTAAGATACCAGAACAATTAAAGAGTCATGAAATTCCTTTATATACATCTACGTTAAGCCATAAAGACTGTACAAGAAATATAATTTAAACCAGGGTGTTGCTACACAAGCTGTCGAGAAATATATGCGATTGAAGCCCTCGCGAAACTCTCTGAGATACTCTTGCTTGTAAATCCTACTCTGTTGCCTATTTTAAATTTAAGTCATTCTCATTAGGGTACTGTATTAACAGTATCAATATACCAGATCTGCACCGTTGGCTTATTATTGTTGTTGTTGTTGTTGTTGGGCTCAACGCCATTTTTCAGCACACAATAGGCTATACATGGCGGCCAGTATTAATGATGGAGGAAGAAACCGGGAAATCACCGGAAAGAACCACCGACCCACGAGAAGCTACTGGCAAGCTTTCTCACATAAACACATTCGCCGAATCTTAGACTCGAACCCACGCAGACAGCGGTGAGATGGCAGTGATCCGTAACGGACAGCTCTTTAGACCACTCGGCCACTCGGGTCCCCCGTTGGCTTATTGAATATATGATATACAATAATATAAATAAAAAACATTTACATATAAAATTAGATTTTAATGAAATATAGGTTTACGTTTTAAATGGTTTTGACAAATACAAAAACAAACCATGTCTGTATACACTTAAACCAATACTAAAAGGGTTCTTTTTATATACTTAAATAAATTATTTAAACCTGATCAAATATATTTTGAAATTACTATATTAAATTAATCTATTAATTTTTTTGCTGCGATTTCAATGTTAGTAGTACACATGCTCAGACACTCACATTTAACATTACTTTTAACTTTTCAAACATATACAAAACAATAGAGAGAAAGCTAACCTGAAACTTTCTTCCTCCCGCTAACCACTTCATCAATAAACTGATTCAATATCTACTGACTCTTAACATAGCTCGATGGAATGGTGAGCGATGTTAACAGATTGTTCCAGATATACGACCGGTTGTAACGGCCCCCGTCCCTGTTTATCTCCTGTTTCTGCCTTTCGGGTTTGTTTTCTCTATAATGTTTGTGTATGTAGTTGAAAAGATAAAAATATTGTCAAAAATAATTAAGATTACTACAAACTTAAGTTTTCACCAAACAATGCACAGACACTGTCTAGAAAAAATTTTCAAAAGCTTCAGAAAGCCAAAAATAAACATTGATATGTAAAGATCGAGTTCACGGCTAAACATCATTCAAAACCTCTGAATAAATTAAATGAATCCTTGACTTTCAATGCGCGCCCTATAATTTCTACAAAAAAACCAATAATATGAACATTACATATTGTAATGAAACAAACGTTTGAAGTTCTCGTGTGTTCCGTAAATGTTACGATTATAACGTTGATAAACAGGGACCTTGTTCATAAAGTACAGAGTTGATTATGGTGCTTTCTTAATTTTTTTAAAATCCTTTGTGAACATTTTGACGTTTATTTGGATTATTGCATTAAAATAGCATTTTGAGAGTCATACTTCATATATATATATATATATATATATATATATATATATATATATATATATATATATATATATATATATATATATATATATATATATATATATATATTGACTTAATGATTGATTGAATAATCGATGCCTGTGATATTCTTTACCCAGTCCAAATGAGGATGTGCCAGTTGATAGCAGTCTGGGTTTTCGACGGTATATGTTCTGTGAGGACAAAAACTGGTCACAGCAAGCAATTGAAATCGTCCATATTTGCTTCTGCAGACTAATGGTCCGCCTGAATCTCCCTGATAAAGAAAAAAAATGTTTCTTAATATAATCAAATGACAACACAGTTTCAATGACTATATATAATAATTTTTTAAGAGTACAACATCATACTTTTGTGATATTATTAGTTCGAGACATTTCTGAATCAATTGCAAACAAAATGTAAGATAACGAATGACCATTAAAAATTATTATTTAATGCCATAATATATTAAAACCTTTGATTCCAACAAAAGTGAATATCTTTTCATAATGCAAAATCTTGCTTTTGCTGTTACTAACGCTGAATAATTGGTTACATTAATTATAAATATATTAATTGTTTTGTTAGCTCTTTTCGTGAGAAATGTAACAAACAAACATTGGAGTGAAGTGTCGAAAATGAAAATTCGATGTAACTTTGTTCCAATGCAAATCAACATACTTATCGAATCCTCCGTCATTGTTGCTAATCGAACGTTAAAACGGTTGTAATCGCATTTTTGTGATATGGATCTATCTAGAAACCCTTAGGTTATGTAGCCATTGGTCTGTTGTTTTTAGAGTCTTGTAGCCACACAGGTCCATTGTTTCAAAGCTGCATGCAATATTTATAAAGGAGATAAGATTGCCTGAAAAATAATGCTTTCGAAAGCACCTAGAATTAAAATTGCGTTCTCTCGAATAAAATTTTGATTTGAAATAAAGGGCAGCAAAACATTCATTTCTTTTTGTAAAGAATAATGACAGGTATATGCTACAACAGTGCGGACGTCATGAAATTGAGGAAAGATGTAGTATCTGGAACGATGGGGTTGAGTACTTTCCAAAGTTCTGGATTCAAATTACGATAACCATATTGTTTATTAAACCGAACTCAATGGATCAGGTCAAGAAGAAAATTAATTAGGTAGAGTCCAAAATTCAATTATTCATAGCATACATCGAAATAAAAAGAACTATTAAAAATGTAAATCAAATACATATCAATAATATGCATATGCCAAAAAATACGATGCATTTATTTGATGTTGGCAAAATAAAGTGTACAAATTATCGCAGTTATGGTCTGGTCATGCAGCTTAAAATCAATATTTGTTTCCTAACAGCTATAATGGGTTACCAAGGAGAATTAAACAATGGTTTGAAATAGGCAAGTTGGCATTGCGTGCACACAACAAAAATATAAACCTGAAAGTTTCCGAATTTGATTCCATGCAAAATATAATTAATAATAAATTCAGGTACAATAGATATTACAGAGATTCTAGTAACTCATACCATTTCCAACATCTTTGGTTTACCGCATTTGTGAACGTGTTGATTAAATTACTTCTTTCGCTCAGATCAATATATATATATATATATATATATATATATATATATATATATATATATATATATATATATATATATATATATATATATATATATATATATATATATGAAATTAAATCTCAAGATCAATAACGTTCAGACAAAACATCTGTCATGCCACGAGATTTCTCAAATAGGGTTAGCTTATTTTGTTACATCATCACTGAAGCGCGTTTTTATTTTATGGTGTGTTTCGTCACTCACACTCCCTGCTGCTATAATTAAACAAAAATTTTAACAAGAATTATACGATATCTAGATTTTGCCCCAAAAGTTATACCGCTAGCAAAGCAGCTGAGAATGAAAGCTATTGACGTTGTTCGTAAGAAAGGTTTGGCGCTGTTGGTGATGTTGCTATCAGAACATTCTCAGCAATCAAGCATAGACTAGCATGATTAATACGACGAAAACCTCAGCCAGCAGTGAAACTAGCCAGCACTAAAGTGATGCCAGCAGATGTGATCAAAATGATAAATCAAACTGCTTATCAAAAACTAGCAGATTTAGCTGGTGTACCTCTGTCAGAAAAAGAAAAAGAAAAACATACAACCGCCAGTCTGATCACAGTAAGTGTTCTTCATGTCAGACGAACACAATAATAATAAAGAATGATTAAGCATATATCTGATCTCGTATTTGACATGGATGCGCCAGTACTCAAAGATGAGTCTGTGCGCGATTATCAATATTATTATTATTATTATGACGCATGACAACCAAATCAGCGTGGACGAATTGAACTACAGGTTCAAGATACGAGTATATATAATCTTCCTTCCGAAACATTTTTTAAAGTAGACGTGAAATTTCACAAACAGATGATACTAAATATAACGCTGTTGTTAGTGTTGGTTTTGCTAATAATGGCATCATGGTGTTGGTCGAAGCACTAAGTAAATGATTGACGGAAGAAATATTGAGTAGATTCAAAAAGATGTTGATAATGCCACAACGATATTGGGCCTTGCAAAATACAACGACGATTATTCAAGATCCGCTGATCCGTCAATGATGTTTACCAAGGCCACTTCTAACTACCCTAACAACATACCGTATGATATAAGACGACCTAAAAAGATATAGCTGCTGCTGACGATGCCGATGTGGTTCCGGTGGTTCATGGTTCTAATCCAGAATTTAATGTAGGATTCACAGCACGTCGATCAATGTTAAAGGTTGTAAATAGAAGATTTTCATGTGTAATTCCACTGTCAAATAAATTTGGATTTTTCAGAAAGATCAGAAAGGTTATTTTCGGAGTCAAGCTTACAGTTGTACTTGTAAGGAAGGCCACTGATGATGATGCAATCTGGTGACCTGCTGTTGCTGTTGATGTTGGTAAAGTAATACTAGCGAAACTTGTATTGTGGATGATAGTAATGAATCCAACACTATCTGAAGAAGAACGTTTAATTTCTTTTATGAGAAAAGGTAGTAAATCAATGATATCATGGTTAACGATGACCACAGATAGTGTTCAAAGTACGATTAATGGTTTGTTTACATAGCAAATAGCGTCACAGCATGGTGTGTTTGCATCGCGACATATATTTATTGCGCTCCAAGATGTTGCACGAATGAACTCACAAAGACATAGCAGAGTGATATTTGACAAACTCGGTGTCTCCGAGGTTGCACTGAGAAGAAACGGACATCAAGAACTTTCTGAGAATATATTACTGAATGTCGATCAAAATCATGTAGAACGTGCATATCATTGTTTAATGACATTTATGGGGCGTGATCAAAATGTTTACTCCGGTTTACACATATCTCAGCTGGATCTTACAATGCTGTATCCAATCTACTATTTTTCACTGGAACATTTAGATTTACTTAGGCAATCTGTTGTTGACATAAGCTTTCGAGCTCGCGTAAACCCAGGAACTATTGCTAATTACAGAACAATCGCTGTTATACTCATTGATAAGACAATGCTACTTGCAGGTGTTGGTGGGCGAATGAGTTATTTATACCCCAGTAATATATATGCAATTAAATCCAAGATTTAAAATTCGTATGATACTTATAAATGCCATATCAACTTGTTAATGTCATTCTGACTCCTAGTCAGTTTAAAAAGCCATAATCATCATTAAAAAAATAATTGTGCGGTAAAAATACCACTAAAGCGAGATCACATCGCAGGTGGTCCGAATAACGCCAAACAACCAAAGACTGGCATACGACTTAATCTATCTGCGAGTGCCATTAAAGACATCGCTAAAACGGGTGGTATATTTTCACTTCTTGCCGCGTTACAAGCGATAATTGCCGTTGCAGACCCACTGTTGCAAAAGCAGCTGCGTTATGAGTTGTTGGAATTGCTACTGGAATCTCATTAAAGAAATAAAAAAAAACAACAGTTCAAGGAATGAAAACCTCCAAAAACAGGGAAAACGTCTAAGACTTCCAGAGACCCCACATCCGTGGTACGGAAAAGGTCCAAAACTGCCCGGGACAGTCCGATGATTCTTCCTATGTCTAATTTTGATTTACGTAATGCTACTAAGCGACTGAACAAAAACAACTGCAGAGTGTTTTATGCGTTATTAATTACCAAAAATAACCAAACAATATTAAAACTGGTATTATTAATCTCGATTAAATATTTGGTCCAATTACTCATTGGGTTCCATACGTGATTAATCTACGTACAATTGTTCATTTCGATTCGTATGGGTTGGCATCACCAAAAGAACTTTAACGATATAGTAATTTAGCCGGTGATATTCAAATCTGGAAGTCAGTATTATCAACATAACAATTAACAGATCCACCAGTATGTGGCCGTGAAACCCTCGCTCTTCTCGACGCAATTTCACTGGCACCTCCAGGAAAACTACCTCATCAAATCGTAAATTAAAATACCACCACCAGTTACAGTCGCGCAAAAAAGGGTAAAACAGACATTACTAAGCATAACAGTAGATATTTATGGAAGATCTTCTCGCGGTAAACCACAGCAAGGTGACTAATCTAAATATGCAACACTTGATCAACACAAAAATGAAATCGATAATTTAATAAACATTACAAGTGTGGATCAAAATGTAGTTCTTGTTCTTCAGGATAAAGAAGAACGCTTAAAGACAAGTAATATTCAACTGTCAAATGTTCCTATACGAAATCCCACCGTGGTTGTTAATATATCGCTACTTTTGTTGATCAAGATAAAATACAAGATTCCGGTAGGTCAGTTAACGATTACGTTAAAAACGCTGGTGCTTCATTCACTGGTAACAATATCATGAATAAAAATAAAATTACAGACCTTGGAAACAGAGCTACAGAATCAGACGCAACAACAAAATCATACGTCGATGATTAAGAATCTAAGTTTGTATTTGGCAACGGTGGTATTAGGGTGCATTTCCTAACATGAATAATAATGGTATTAATAATCTCAGAATACCAGAATCAGATTTCGACGCTGCATCAAAAACATACTTCGACGATAGCAACATATCCACAATGACAGCATTAACAAAAATCAACGATGTAATGATCACATTCTGAAATGATTATAGTGATGTCGTACAAACGTTCACGAATTTTCGTAGAAATATAAACGGATATATTAATGATCTTTCTTGGAAGTCCAGTGGTTGTAGATATTAAACACGCTGACATAAACACAAACATAATGATATTTTCAGTGGAATTCCTAGTATCATTGCAAAATCGAATCTGATTAAAATTCCTCACAAGCAGATCATCAGTGTGGTATACACAGTAGTGTCAGAATCGGCAACATGGACACCACAAAATAACATTATCAAGCATACTAAAGACGTCACTGGTGTATATAGCATGTCCGTTTCTATCCGTGCAAAATTTCGTATGTTTACAACATATCAAGGGCGCCATTCAACTGATAATTTTTCTGGAACTGTATATGTGGTGTTAAATAAAGATGCCGTCGAAGCATTTCTACTGGAAGCGATCGATAAAAAATAACCGCAGCGTCTTACTGGTGGTGTCTGGAATTTGTACCTGAAACACCATAAATTATTATTTAATTAAATGACGCCGTCATTAATTATAAAAACTAAACACAGGGACATCAGTCGCACATCGACGTGGATCGTTACAGATACTATCAAGTATGTGAGTGTCAGACCAAACTAAAAAGTATCGCTGACAATTACACAGTAAAAGAAAATAATATTGCAGGTGTGTGATTATCGTTGATATAATTGTTTATTTAGTTTCTGCTATCATTGTGTCCGCGGTTGTGTTTCAATCAACAATAAAAATGTAACAATTTTCGTTCCAACGGCAACAACATGCGCATGTATACTCAGTATTGTCGCAAAGAAGATAGCTATATGCACAAATACTAAATTAAATGAGTATATAATAAAACATCCTACGTCGGTGTCTGCATGCATTAAACTGTCATTGTATCTCTCGTCGTCTCTTAGTGATGGTAAAATATCTGATGAGAAGTTCACAACGATATTGAAAATTTACAACGAAGCAGTCCTTGATAATAGGAAAGGCGAAAAGAAAAATAATCTAAAGGTTCCCGATTTAAAATAGTAACAATAATTATAATGTCAGATCAAAGATAACGCGAACTATTTCAACAGATTGTCACTAATACTACGCATACAAAACTACAATATCATAAAGTTCAACCAGTCCAGAATTTAGCGTTGATTTTCCAACTGCAATTTTATCAGAAGAAATAGCCCCAGCACAAAATAATTGTTTTCATCATAGGTGGTCAACTATTAGATCGAAATAGTTTGGTAAACTACCACCAAACAATTCACTTGTACTTGCATATAAGTATAAACGCGAATGAACTCCTGTTTGGCAAGTTGTTGGCACTTATCAAATAGAACAGATTAGTGATCACTTTCAGCGTAGAATTAAACCTATTACAGGAAAAGAATCCAAAATAGCAATTAATGTTTACGAACCAGCTTTATCGTCCGCAATTGAAATAAATTTCCTTGATTATGTTGTGGATACTTATCAGTCATAGGCCAGATTCATGTTAGGATGGCCTGATGTACCATTCGTTTAAAATGGAATTCCAGAAACAAAAGGAGAAGAATTTAAGAAAAGCGAAAGAAAATATATATAAAAGACCTAGAATATCTAAGCAGTCACTCATCTAGTATGTGATGTAATTGATGGAAGTTTTCAAGTGGATCTTTCAAAGTCTAGTCAGGTCCAGCAAGTATATATATATATATATATATATATATATATATATATACATATATATATATATATATATATATATATATATATATATATATAAATACATATATATATAAATATATATATATATATATATATATATATATATATAGATATATATATATATATATATATATATAAATATATAAATATATACATATATAAATCTATACATCTATCTATCTATATATATATATATATATATATATATATATATTATGTTCATTTAGCCAACATAATGCCTCTGAGTATTTAATTGTATCAGAACCAATTAGCCCCATTTCTCTGCATGAACATAATACGTTATTATCAAGGACACATTCCAAACTAACTGACAAAATAAGACACATTCAGGATTTGAAAAATGAGGTTTTAAGTAAAAATCTGTATATACGCTCACAATGTGTCATCGTAAAACAACATAGAATGCTCGAATCTAGCTCAGATCAGAATATTTTTTTACTTCTGATGGGGTAAATCGTAATTATCATACCAAACAGAAAAAAATGTTATCAGAATCTGATTTAAAAATAAATAGTATTGTATTATAAATAAGTAAACTGTATAGTTAGATTGTCAATTTTGCCATGAATTTTGTTTAGCCATTACCACATTGAATTCGTCCTTGACTCAGTCAAGGGGGCCACCTTCATTCTCACTATCATTTTCACAATGTACCTCAACCTTCTTATACGCAATTTCACAATCTTTATCTGTTCCTATTCATGAGATAATTCTAAATTAATTGTGTCAATAGCGTATGATAGAAGTGCAAACAGCCTCACTTGATTATCTGTAACTGTTGCCAGCGACTGTAACATTGCCTGCTGGATAAACTTCGTGAATTTATAATAAGATGGCAAAGTATATCTATTCTATAATTTCCGTTGTTCTAATGATTACACATATTTCTTTTCAGAATTACGATTATCATATATATTAACACAGTTACGTTGTAATTTTTTTGAATTGCAGAATTAATAACATTAATATATCAGAATTCATTATGTTATAATTTTTTCTTTAATATATATATATATATATATATATATATATATATATATATATATATATATATATATATATATATATATATATATTGATGCAATAAACTGACGACGAACAGTGCGAAACTAGTAACTAACTAGACTGAGCGCTTTCGACTCTTAATGAGTCTTTTTCAAAGGCAAATACAAAACATATATAAGACAAACAAATAAACACAAAAATGTTGTGTTTGCAAACCTCTACATGGCTGTCTCCACATGAGGTAAAACTATAAATACAACCAGCTTGTATAGACTTGTTGCGGATACTGAAAACTGTGTATAATTCCCTAAAAGTCTACAAGCCAAAGCGACATCTACTTTTACTTTTTTGTACATTTATGTAACGCAGATTATATCCCGGATATTTGATTCTGTACTGGTTATTCTTATAGTAAAATTTAAGGATACTAAGAAGATTTAGAAAAAGTTAAATTCTACTAGTGCATAGTTTTCTTTTTCTAGTCTTCTTGGTTTAGACCGCTTGGTTTCAATGTTCTAAAGGCGTCGTATCCAGTATGATTCCTTTTCCGTCCTGGTATCGTAACTCCAGCTGTGGTTGTTAGCAATAGCGATAAGTGTTATATCACTGAAAGTGTGGCCATGGGATTAGAAGTGTTCTGCGACCATGCAAAATTTTGTGCTATATAACATTGTTTCAATAGTTGATGATGTTGCTGTAAGACCGTTGAACATGGATAAATCGCGCGAATGTTAGGATACGCTATAACGAATCACTATTCACTTGGATTGACTATTACTGATACAATTACCTGGATTGTCGATGATTGTATTGAGTGGTCAAATTTAGTTTATCTTGCAGTATATCGAGTCAGACAAATATCTCAACTACACAAGGTTATCATGGATTGGATAATAACCGATGAAATCTCTACTGTCATCAAGAAAAAATTAGCCAGCGATAAGCAATGTGACAAAAATATTCGCGACTTTGACCTTGATGCTGAACTTAGTAAGTATAACACTAAAACAACGACATAATAATCATTGTGCGAATTAAAACACAGTAATGTTGTGGCAGTATTTAAATAAAAATCCAAGATAATTTACCGTTGATAGAATTAATAGTAGTCTTAATAACAAACGCAAAAATGTGATGCTGAATGTGATCGATGTTGAGGTACCAATTTCAAAAGTGAACGCAGTGGTAATTGTGTGTCTTTAGGAACTATGTGTAATAGTTCACGTACCAATCCATGCCGAGTATCAGTTAAACTAATCTGTAGATTACAAGTCTACCTGTGAACCTTACCAAGCTGTAAATTTTATGTGTAGTCACACTCCAATTAGGACCAGTTCCTCTTTTTTACCCCTTTCAAGTTCATCAGGTTCATATAAATATCTCCCTTTCAAAAAACAAGTGCTAGGTAATGTGACCTCGTCTGATTTTAACGGTGCGTTTTTCCATCAATGATGATACAGCACCAAGAAGTTCTTTGCCAGGATCAACCTGTAATGACTGGCCATCGCAGACCAACTTGTGGTCCGGATTTTCGTTGATGAATTCTGTCAAACGCATTAGTAACTTCAGTTGCTGTCTTTGTTGATAGTGGTTTTGCTTCTTTATATCTACTTGCAACGTTAGCAGCAGTCAACGCGTGTTTGTATGTGCGCGATTGACGTCCGCCAATTTTAATGGTATCGTATGGTATATCTGCTTGATGACCATCCTTGGAGCACTGACATCAAAATGTACATACTAAATTTGTTTCAGTTGGTGGTAGATAAATTTTCCATATTGCCTGTCGTGCTAACCACGCTCTAGCAACGACACGTGAGACGAGTTCTACTTCAGCAAGTTTACTAATTGCTGCTTTGCAACTCCAATATCATCTTGGGCTATAATAAATAGATTCCATTATAATAGTTATATAATTTAATTACCAGCCCTTAGCATTAGTTTACCTTTCATATCAGATTTTTTTATAGGAAGCTAGCAAGTTTTACTCTGATTTTTTATTATGGAATGTATTGCGTGAATCAACGTTTCATCCATAAGATTTTGTAGATGCAAATCCTGACTTTTATACCTGACATTATGAATGCGACACGCTTGATCAATTTCGTTTATTGGATACTCTACAGGTCTTGATTGATCTGGTTCGTCAAGACAAATATCAAGTCGGGTCTCTGGACCACAATAATTATATCCATTTAACTGTTTTTCGCCAGGATACTTTGCCCATGAAGATCCTGGTAATTACCTAAAGAAGCAACGATATCTCTACCTGTCTTTGTCGATGAAATATATTTGTATTTTTTATACCACATTTCATACACTTGCCAGTAAGTGAGTGTCTATTATTGTTGTGATTATTGTCGTTAATCCACTTGTATGGGTGGGTGCTCTATATCGAACACAATATAAATCCATATTATTTATTATACCAATATAATTGACTTTTCAGCGACACGAAAACAAGAGCCAGTAAAATATCATCCAGCGCTAACAGATTATATTGCAGCGATTATACTTGGCCAATCTGGGTCTGGTAAAATGTAATTATTACTTAATCTGATAATGAGATGGCTCAAGTAGGATAAATTATATTTAGTAGCTACAAATGTAGATCCTCAACGATGTCACCAAGCACTAAAATATTTTAATGAAAATGAAAAATTGCTGGTGTGTCCTAATAAAGATAATGATGTTATTGATTTTATTACCGATATTAATGAAGAGCAATCCATAGATTATCTTGATGGATGTATTAATAATCTTGTAGTGTACGATGATGTAATGCTGCACTAACAATCAAATCCAGCTCAGATATTTTCGCGAGGCGGTCACAGCAATAAAGATGTGATTTAATTAACTCAGAAATACATACAAATACCTAAAGTTAGTATGGATAATTGTAATATCTTAATTGTGTTTAATGGAGTAGATAATTATATTTAACAAAATATTTATTATACTTGGTGTTCAGGAGACATGGACATGATTAAGTTTAAAAACTTCTTTTCAAAAGCACATGTGCTCTGTTCAGATTTATAACAATAAATTTACATGACCCAAGGTCCATGTATCATATAGGTCTGGATAAAATTTTGGTTAATTATAGCAGCAGAGAGGGTGAACGACCAACACCATAAAATAAAAACGTTCGTCAGTGAATATTTAAAAAAAATAAACTAACCTAATTAGAGAAATCTCATGGCCTGACAGAGGTTTTGGTTTAACGTTATTGACCTTGAGATTTCATTTTCGTAGGAAGTTTTATGTTTCATAAATACATATTTCATCTGCTCACCCTCCCTGCTGCTGGCTGGTTATTTTATTGGTAGACCAGTTTCTTTCGAGAGCAAAATAGTCATGCAGTTTACTAATTTAAGATCGTTTCTCAATGATCTAATTTTCCATTCTACAAATATTTATCTCTTTGTTAGTTTCCAGCTGTGATAAAGAAATGCGAAACCTCCGGGAAGACGGTTAAAATATGTAATTTTGTTGAGGAAATAGACGTGCAGATCTTTGTATCATGATTATAGTCGATCTCGCTTCATATTTGCTGGGCTGTCATACCTTCTTGTAGTTCGTTTCCTAACCCAAGTAATACATTTGAAGACGAAGATGGGTGGAAATTTATGTCCAAATTAAGAACGAACATGACTAACAATCTAGGTGCTAGATGACATAAAGTAACAATCCAATCAAACATTAGACTTTCCGGTTGCACAGTATATTTGATTAATGTATTATTTGGTTGTGTGCTGAAAACAAGATTACAGGTACTGAACAATTTCTCATCGAAAACAATTATACCCAAATGACTAACGCTCAATGGAGAACATAGGGTGGAAAGTTGATGTATTGTAAAACATAAAGTGTATATGCCAGTACAGAATATGTAATCACTGGTTTAGTATGTGTACTTCTGGTGTTGTGTTCTTTCTTCTACCATTTATCTAATGTGTAATAATTTAGTCATCAATAGTCTAATTTATTTAACACATATTAGGCTACTATTACTGAGCATATAGTTGAATAACTTAACTATCATAAGATTTTGTCACGTAACAAAACATGTTGTTTATTTATACTTAGATAATCCAGTTAGTTGACGCAACCCTGAACAGAAATCTTCTCCTTTAATCAGGTAAATACAAAGACAAAAGAAACCTTTTTTAATGTGGGCAGTTTGGTGTGTGTGTGTCTGTGTGTGTGTGTCTGTGTGTGTGAGCTGTAGAAAAACACAAATACACATATATGGTAGTTTTTCTATATGTCCGGTTTGTTTATGTTGCACATTCTTTCCTCCATAGATCTATTTTAATCTTCATTGGCTTAAATAATCTCCGCCTTCATATACAATGCATGTGTTGGAAACTATCATGTTTGCATAGGATAAGGATGCCACTATTTCTCCGCATAAAGCAGATTTGAGGATTATTCACAAGTAGTCATGCATTTTAACTAGTCCTCTAGTCAGTCAATTAAAAGCTGTATGAAGCGATTTCACCATCATCCCTATGTATTTTACCAAACTGTCAGATATATTCATCCATCAACATCTTTTTTACACTGAATAATGCCATAATATTTTGAAAATATATTTACTTTCGGTTTGGTTAGTTTTGACTCTTTTTCTTGGGGGGGGGTGTATTTTATCGAACTAAGTTACTTTCCAAATGTAACAAGGACGTAGCTAACCGCAAATGTCTTGGGTGCGTATCGAAACCACGATATGATAATAAGATATTTTTTGTGCAAATAATATTGTTATTTTTGCAAATAAGCTACAGCTGATCTGTTTTAATGAAGATACTGCTTGATTCAATGATTATGACAGGGTAAAACCAAAGCATCCTAATATTCAAATAATTTCTTAAATTTAATTTTAGCCAGTATAATTTATAAATTAAGTATGTGAAAGGATCTCTTGGAGACCAACGTGGTCGGAAACACAAGAATCTAAATCGATTAACAAGGTGATAGATAGTCAGCAGTTTTAAATGTATGGATATTTCCACAGATGTGATTTAAAAAAAAAAAGCTTATCTGGTTAACAACTGCGACATTTTAATTGCTACTATCTAGATCCACCATGCGGCCAAAATAGAGGTCTTAGTAGAAGGAAATTGTGATCAATGAACTCATGTGTGTTCTCAAGATTTTGAACAGAAACTTTCATAAGTTGCCATTTCTGCTTTAATATCTTTTAATATTATACATGTATATAAATTATTAGACTTTCCGATATATATATATATATATATATATATATATATATATATATATATATATATATATATATATATATTGATGTCGTTAAATAAGTTCAAATGTTAACATTCACATGGACAGTTTTATTGTTTTAAAAAACTTAGAATAAACGAACTCTCCTTAGAAGTCGCCATGATATACGTTTATAATAAACAAAGTAGAAAAGGTCTAAACTATAACGAACTTTTCTTAACTCTACAGTAAATGTTTGTGGGTCGGGGAACTATACAAATAGTGCATAGAACAAACTATTCTGGATTTGTCGAAAAGGTTTAAAACCTCAATCGATATCATAATCGACACGAGCAAGATACGTCTTTCACTATGGGGGATAACGACATTTATTTGCTCATACATTCTATTTCTGCAAATTGTGATAATACACACTACAGCAATTATTTCTGATCTAAATATTTTAATCTATCCAAGTTTTGTAAACAATGGTACAGTTATACTTTGCACTGATTGATAAAGAAATAAGTGACCATGGATATCCAAATGAAGCAGTCAGTTTTAAAGTCAATCTTGAACCAGTCTTTAAATGCCGTGTCAAGATCTAAATCAAGGCTGTTTCAAGGAAACTGTTTGGTTGCAGAAACTAATTGTATGAAATAATTATTAACTCTTAGTTATATTTATGCTGCAACATATATATTTTTCACAAATTCTGTATGCTAAAGGTTGTATTCCTTCTAAAACTAAAACTAAAGCCAAACTAATCATAAGAAGTTTTATTATCAATTACTAAATCCTAAACCTAATAAGGAAAAGGGACAGAACCTCTAAGGTTGTCTTAGCCATATTCAGCTGAAATATTTTGAAATACAACGAACAAATCAGGAACAAATTAAATTACATGAAAAACTATGATAAAGATCGATATCTGAACAATATTGAGTTATATCTTTAAATTTATGAAACAAATATTTAGCCAACTGCACATACCCTTTCAAAAGACATAAATCTTGAACTCATTCCCCATCCCCACTCAAAGTTACAAGCAAGAATGTTTCATTTTGCATATACAAACGAAAGGTATGACTATTGGATGGGTAATTTGCTTCAGTTTCAACTATTGCTGATGATTATGTTTCGAGTCCAACTTTGCTCAAGAGATGCCTTAATTCTTTAAATTAAATTACAATATGTAAAATAGACAGCTACTTAAACTCATGGTGTAAATAAAAGAATGCTTGCAAACACCGGTGAAACAATAGGAGCACCAATAAACGTTATTTTGAATCTCTTGTTGACACAAGTAATTCCCAGAGACCTTTAATATGAAGCATATTGTAGCGAGGAAACCCCATGGACTTCAAAATTTCGTTTCGCTGTATATTATTTCGTTTCTTTAAAGTTTATATTGTAAGTTTGAATGCTTGGCGGGCTTTGTAGTGCCATCTATCGTCTCAGTTTTGGGTCACGTGATTCTGCCTGGGTAAATATATATACGGACCGACTGCGGCTGCTATGGTGGTGTGTTAGGAAGCGGCGTAATGTGAATACGTCCCCTGCAGTTTAAAAGTATAACAACCCCGACCGAGACTGCGACAGTCGGCGACTCTGCGGGAACGGCGACCCAGTCTCGACTCAGCGACACGGTGACTGAGATAAGTCTGCGACCCAGTCAGCGACTCTGCGACAAGTCGGCGACACTGCGACCCAGTCGGCGACTCTAAGACAAGTCGGCAACTGCGACCAATCGGCGACCCTGCAACTAGTCTATGACCAAGTCGGCGACACCCAAGAAGCCAGAAATAAGACGGTATCCCGCTGAGGTAGAAATCTGTCACACTCTGAAGTGCCAGTCATCAGACAGATGCAGCGGGGTATCACTCCAACTATAAGACCTATCATAATGAACCCGATATAACGAGACTCAGGGCAGTGTAGCCGAGGGAGTGTTCCGCTAGAAATTGGTGGCAGCGGTGGGATAGGTCGAGGAGTAGAAGACAGAATCAAGCTTGCTTACGGATGGTCACATGTAGGCGACTGGATGCTTACCCCTGAGACACAGGTAAGGACAGCGATTCCTTTCGAATATGAGTTTAGCGCTTGACGAAGGAATGAGACGATTTGGAGAAAAGACTAACTGCAAGGAAAGGGCACTATGGCTATAAGTGCGGAGACGACCAGGAAGGCACGAGAATGGTCGAGAGAAAGATCGCACCCAGACGACAGATTCATGTTAGTGGACAGGCGATATCAACACCCTCGAAGTCGCAATAGACCAAGAAGATAGCCGATACCACAGCGACAAGGGAATCTGTACAGAAGCTCTCAAAGACAGAAAGAATGCTGAGAACAAGGGAACGGTTACGGAAGGAAGTGATGAAACGATTAATGTGCCGCAGAGAACCTTGATATCCGAACCTTACTCCGATATCGTACGACGGGGTGTAACCCATGTTGGATTTTATCACTCACTTTGTGCTCAATCCTAAATTCTTGGACAGAGGAAGAAAAGAAACTGTATTTAGGTGTCGTACTGAGAGGTCAAGCACAGCAATTGTTGGCAGTGTCAGCGAAGACGTCGTATGCTGAATTAGCTGATGCTCTGAAGAAAAGCTTCACACTTCCGAACCTGACCGCGTTATACAGAGTTCAGCTAAGGAGCAGAATTCATAAGAATTGAGAATATTTACCAGAGCTTGCGCAGGATATACGGCGGCTTGAGACTTTAGCTGACCACGAGGTGAGTTTTCTTTTGGTCGATACGCTGGCTAAAGAACATTTTATTGATGCCTTGGACGATTCTGCCACGCGTTTAAAGGTAAAACATGCAGGCGAGACCCACTACGATTAACGATGCGGTACAAATAGCTATCAAGTTAGAGGAGTTCACAAAAGCCAAGCTACAACAACAGGGAGGAAAAAAGGCATGTCCGTGGTGTGTCGTCGCAGGAAGAGGAACAAGGGCTAGCAATCAGAGAATTGAGAGACCAAATGATGGAGCTGACGAGATTGGTGGCTGAACGACGAATGAAGTTATGAGTACCAAAAGATCGAGGAAAAGTCCCAGAACGACGCAGAAACAGAAACTATGACGAACTTGCTGCTACGGGTGCGGACAGCAGAGACATTTTAAGAAAGACTGCGCTGCTAAGACGTCATGTGAAAGTAATTCGTGACCGAATCAGCAATGGACGGGTCGCATGAGATACGACATAAACCAGAGGCAGAGACGCAAGAGGGATAAAGTTTATTATCGACGTGTAAACCGATCGTCGGATGATGACGTCGGGTTGTATTTTGTAGGCACCATTCAAGGGACTGGTGTCAATCTCCTGATTGATACGGGTGCTACAGTAACTCTCCTATCTAGTGAAGTCTATAGGAGGATTAAACCGGAGATAAGATCAGACCTGTGAGAGGGAAAGTCAGTCTCGCAGACGGTAGACCTATGTCGACCGACGGGAAAGAAATTTTCGAAGTAAGACTACATGGTGTTCGTCAACGAAATAAAATGCTGGTTGCTGAGATCCTAGCAGCGGAAATACTTGGATTAGACTTTCTTAAATTTAACTCGTGTCGACTCGATGTTAACAAGAGTGGCCTTTCCATCGGCAAGGAAAATTTACCTTGTACGTTTAAAGGATAAGTAGTCGTTATAATTCATTGATACAATGGGCACTTATGACCCAACATCACTTTGTTGAGGCCAGCTGTGTAACACAAGTGACTAAGACTTTCAAAATGTAACATGAGCAGATTAAGATTTAAAGTAGACAATCTTAATTTATATTACAAGAGAAATATCTATATTTTATATTTTATTATATTTTTTAAAAGTTAATAAAATGTCAGGGGTATTTCGTTGTTCCATTTATAAGACTGAATAAATGATATTTTGCTTTCAAACAGTAGGTTCGTAAGGGAGCTGTTCACAATGTTTAAAGGCTTTTGACAGTCTTTTATTATTCTGAATTCAAGATAAAATAGTGAACAAATATTCTTTTAAAAAATGTTCTGAAACGTTTACAATGCAAGACGTATATAATAAACTTATTTGGATTTATTGACTTGAATGTGGTGTATAAATGTCCCTGATGCACAATTGTACATAAATTTTGTTTTAAATGAGTTCTGATGTATATGGTATCTATTTATATACGTACTAAATTAAATAAATACTTAAATATAGAAGTATTTTTGTTACTAATGTTTCAATCGCTATCTCCAATAGATTTTTATAGAATAACTTAATTACACTCGATATGCAATAAACTGACAACGAACAGCCTATTTATAACTATAAAAATTATTTAACACTTGTAATTCCACACATCACTATTTCTTTCCAGTTTCAATCAAAAGTTAGGAAGATTATCATATACATTGTAATTTTGTGATTTCGTGATTTCCAGGAACTTATCGATCTAAATCTGATGAAGCGTATGTATTTAAGAAAATGCTTCATTTTGATCAATGTGTTTTTATGCTATAATAATAATATACGTTTTCGTTATTGGCTTATTCTATGCTAATCACTGGTTCAAATTATCACAAGGCAGAGAAATAAAATCGACAAGAACCAGGTAGGTTCCTAACCGATGATAGCGCTGTCACTGTAGATACCCTTGCGACTAACCATTAGTCACGTTGAAAACCCTGTAATCTTTATGTTCAAAGTCGAAGAGACCCCATTCCCTGCTGACCTAGGTCACAAAAAAGACAAAGCTATGTTCGATAACTATGAGAATCCTATAAATCAATCATAAACGTCTCTTTAGAGATTGGTAGGAAAAAACACAGATTTGTTGTGCTAATCTCAGCGATACTCTCATATACAAGACGTGATTGGCGATAACTTTTAATCTGCCTTACAATATCTCAACATGACCTATTTCTGCCATCCATGAACAACAATTTAGATACTATTCATAGTTAGGACACACAATAAATATAAACAATTAAATAGTTCTGGACACCTTTGTTTATATCAACAGCAAACTCTATTGAATTTGATAATGCGATTGTTAAATGTCTTGTATATAAAAATCCCATCTGGCTAAAGATTTAATCGACAAAATTATTGACATTTCAAACCTTCCACCAAACCGGCTTTTTGTTCTTGTTACAACAACATTTCAATAGATATATAGCAAACTTTAAATGGCGTGAGATTCATCTTGAAGATTTCCTAGATTCATTGATATAATTTCCTTTTTGCATACTGAACTTTATGTCAATTTTAACCGAAATGTTCCATTAATCGAAAAGGACGCTCTGACATTCGCTAACAAGATGTTTAAAGTTATGCTTCTGGAATAATGCCAAATGCGTCACTTCTCTCTGGTGTCCTTAACACAACATTTTTTAATCAGTAAACACTATTATTTGAGTAGAAAATACTGGCTCTTAGAGAATTTCAAACATGCAGCATAAATCATATACTTAAACACTGTTCATCAGCTCCTCGTGTGCTTACACCTTAAGTGTGCGAGTCCTCTGAATTTGGTCGGTGTAAAAGGATAAGGAATTGAGTGGTGATTTTAAGGCAGGATTCAAACTGAATCGTGATCGACCAGCTCCAAAATGTGAAAAAGAAAAGCGTGCAAAGTATATGAATGTCTTCGCCATTATGGTGAAGAACGTTTTTCAAAATGCAGTCATACCCTAGGTTCTACATTTTATTGATTGGATGGTGGCATACAATGATATAAGGCATACGTCATGGTTAATTCGAATACTGACAAATGAGCAGCCTGGCTCTCACGATCTCGTGTTAACTTTTATCCAGCAGACTTTAACTGAGAATCTGATTATTAAAATTTTTGGTTAAAATTTTATTGCAATATATTTAATTTCCCAAACATAGAGGTGTTTTACGTCTGGTCTCATCCGTATTGAAGAGGTGAGAATTTTACTGTCCAATTAAACTTGATGAAGAAGTGTTAACTTGCTGGTCTTCTTACCGTTACAAATTCCGTTTTTTATATATTTCCAGAATTTCACAATACACGGCGTCGGTTGTGATATTTCCTCGACTTCTATCAAATAAGATAATGAAGTAGCAAAAAAAAGTTAATTTCAAGACCATTTCTGGAACATATTGACCGATCTGCGATTCTACAGGTAATATCCGACAGACTGTTTAGCTATAATAAAAAACATGATACTTAGTGAATTATTATACCAAATTACATTGTAGAAAAATATTTGGTTACATGCAGTCCAATGTTGAATAAAATAACAATTTGAAACGTGAATATTTCAGTTTCAACTGTTGTGTATACCACAAAGAAACCATTTCTTTATTCTGGTTGGTGTATCATTATTATTATTATTATTATTATTATTATTATTATTATTATTATTATTATTATTATTATTATTATTATCATCATCATCATCATCATCATCATCATTATTATTATTATTATTATTATTATTATTATTATTATTATTATTATTATTATTATTATTATTATTATTATTCAACAAAGAATACCTTGACAGTAGTAGACAATAGAGATTGCTTAATGGAACAGAATGAGTGTTGTATACATTTTTATGAATTTGCAAAAATAAAACAATCCGTTTCATCAAGTTATCAGCTTGAGTAAGTTCCTGCTTAGCCCTGCTCTAAATATAAAAATTTTGAAGAATGTTTCTAGTCACAATAAAGTGAAACTACTATGCGAATGTCAGTTGCAAATACAGTTTTCTTTCGACCTTGGATTGCCCTTATCCTCGGAAGCTTTACTGATTATGCCAGTCTGCTCCAGGAACCAAATATTGACGCACACCTATAATGTGTACCATACATCAACCCAGAATCCACATTTTAAACACGAATTTAGATTACATATGCACAGGAAAATAATACTTCTATTTTTTACTGACTACCTGTCTTTGTAGGTTATAAGTTTACTGATATGTCATCTGTCCAACATTACGCTTTTTGACAGGACGAATTTCCTTTAAATGTGCAATTTATTCCACTGTTATTTCATGAATGTATTTCTGCTTTCCTTCAAATTTTTTCCATAAAAGACCAATAGTACATGAGAGAAATAATAATGAACTCTGCTGAAAACAAGGATGCGCTTAGTAATTGTTGCCTTATGGATGACTGGAGTTATATTTTGAAAACTTGTAATATTGGAATGGTATCAGCACAAATATATACATGATTTTATTGCGTAAGACTACATTGATTAGTTCATTTGTGATGATAATAACAGTTGTGTTTGTAGCTTTGGTTTCGTCTGTAAACATCTTGCAGCTCATACAGGACAAAAGAGAAAAGAAGGACCAAAATCGCGCAGACCACGCCAAGTGTACATATATCGCATGTTACTTTAACCGTTATTTTCCAGGGACATAAATATTGTATCGTGAATGTAATCGGCCACCATTTAAAGGCTTCATTGATTGTTATATGGATTCACCAGCCATTTTATCCTTTGTGTTGAAAGTCTGCTTCTGATGTCAGATTGAATAGTGTATGACTTTTTCATGGATAATGTTCAAAACCTTTCCAAGTTTTATTTTTCAGTATTAAATTTTACTTTCTGTAAAACTTGGTTATCACAGATCGAAATTTATGTTGTTTCTTTACCTTCAAATAGTGATTGTAATAACTTCTAATATGGCCATTTGCATCAACATTTTCATTAAAGAAGTCAGAGGACAGCAACCATTGGCATTGCTATATACATTCCGTTTTAATTTCATGTAGTTATATTTTATCACGTGGCTTAAACTACATCAAAAACAAAAAAGAGTTGGCGAATCAAGGCCAGAGGAAAATGTTTTTAAGAATGCAGACTGTCTGAAATTCTCGAGTGGATCTTGTGGTAAATGTGTACACATTTTTTACTTTTTTATCTACACGTTTTGTATTTTATTTGCATTTGAAAACTATCTCATAATACATAGGTTCGAAAATGATTAGACCGAAAAATATGCATGGGGAAAATTGCACTATTCCGACTACTACCAATGATACAATCGACAATAGCCCTTTTTAGGATGTCAGTGTTTTCTTAGTTACATATTATTGATGTTTTGCTGGTTATTAGTTTTGAAGTTTTGAATTGTGGAACGTTCCGTACTAAAGAGAAACGTATACTTTTAAAATGCATCGACCTCTAAATCCCCGTGAAGTTTGTTGACTATATGTCTCTGATTTTTGACGTATATTAATTTCAGATATAATTTCATTGGTGAATAATAGTAACGATAAGATGCTGATTAGTGTCATACGGACCGAACTTGTAAAATCAATTTCTTCATCTTTTACATCCATTTGTAGACATATTTTATTCTAAATCTCGAATCATTTGCTAAAGGATATCGGGGAAAGCAATGAAGTTGCAAAACAATCTTAACACAGTTGAGAAGGGGTAAGCTTTTTTCTCAAAGGATATCATATATATTGAATATGATTGAACACAATGTTATTGTACACTTTCAACACCATTCGGCATACAAGTTCCACATATTCATATTTTAACAAAGTACATATTGTGTTTAAGTTATAATATCTTCCAATAAGTGTCATACCATGCATAAAGTGTACATGTTTATGAGAATACCTTCATCTACGGGCGTGCATATTAAGAAGCTACATATACTGTCGCACATTTACAAGAGCTAAAAGAAACACCTACATAGACCAGAGATACCGTACTACAAGTTAGATGACACATGTCAGTTTACAAAATTAAAAGTGTCATTATATCACATGTGTCTCGGCTTTAAATTATTTTGTTGTTATTGATGTTTTGGTTTTTCTTAATTTTGGCTTTTGTGAAATGTTTTGCAAGTGTTTTATTAAGGTCATATACATTTTTAGCCAATATGAAAGATTTATGTCTGTACTAATATAATTCTGATAATGACTGAGCATAATCATTTAAAAATTAAATAAAATGTACATTAACTATTGCATATGAGGTTTTAGTTCAAATCCTGAACCAGTATACATTCCTATGTCATCCTAACATTGTTATGTGTATCATCGAGCGTTTGGTTTGCCTGTCCATTAGACTATTTTACTTGTCCCTCAGTCAATTTCTCTCTGCGTCCGCTACACTTATTGTAGCAGATACATTTTGTTATTATAGTTCCTGTTTTATTAAGACATAATTGTGTGGTCTGCTGTCCAGTAACTAAAAATAGTAGTCACTTTAGTGTTAAATCCCAGAAATTATATTTGATGGCATAAAATTAATTGGGGGAAGGAGATGGGCATAGGTGTTGAGGTCAAGGTAAATGTATCTAAACCTAAAGTTTCGGTTACATGTAATAACTAAGCACAGATGTTAACAAAACTATGCAGAATGATGTCTTTCGGAATAAATGTTTCCTATTTCGGATCAGTTCACTGATATAGTGACTAACAAATTAAGTTCTGGCTGATAACTTTTAATGTAGTGGATAGCAACCAAACTTTGCATAGGAATATACATTTCGTGGTGTACAAACGTCCCTTTTGTTTCGAGACGAGAAATTTTTAGTCAACTTTATATGTATTAAACATATACATTAGATTTTATTTAGAGAAATTAATTTTTTTTATATCGGATGTCAATAAAACGTGTTTGTATCCTCAGCAACGGAATTGCTAAATTCTATAGATCCCATAGCCAACGTCCTGGTTTGAGTACCTTTTGTTGATTATACGTTTTATCTTGGACACTAGTTCACCTACAAAAATAATATGCACAGAAAGTGCAACTAAATATAATAAAATTAGGTAACTATTTCCTATTTCCACACTTTAGTGACTTCCATATTTTCAGTTTCGTTTGTGACATCTTCCATATCAATTTAACACTAAAAAGCAATAATATAAATAAATTTATGACAGCGATGTTATTGCGGAGAACGGAAAACAGCAAGAATTGATTCAAAAGGTAACAAAAGGCCGCAAAAAGCAAAGGTATGTTACATTTTAAGAATACTACACGAGACAAACTCTCAGCGGGATTTGAACTAACATCTGAGCTCTGATTAAAGACACAAAATACTACCAGAGTCCAGAACACGCGTACATGTAGTAACGTTTATTAGAACAGAAAAAACACTTGGTTAAGTTTGTATGATAGCCAAAATGCACCAATGATATAAAAAGGAGACAAGAGCAACTTCAGTGACCTTCACGAGTGTTTGCCACATGCATTTGATTGAGATAATCAAGACTTTGAAGAGTTGTTGAGGAAGCGAGAGAGGCACAAACGTACTACATGAGCACAAGTCGCAGTGGAAAACAATGCCTTATTTTCTTTCTAAGGACAAAGCTTGGGACAGATCTCATAACTGGAGAAACCGTATGATAAAATTGCCATGAGAGACAAATGTTGAGTAGATGAATTTTGAATGGCCTAAAAAAAGTATAAAGGGAGTTTGTTGGAAAGGAACATGGTATCAGTACAAGGTTCATCTTGAACAAATATTGTTTGCATATAATGAAGAGCTTGAAAGGGTGAAGCGTCATGGAGAGCTTTAAGGAAAAGTTGGGGCACACCAGAGATGCAATCATAACCACACGCACAATTTAAATATAAAATCCTTTGTCGCTCCTACCTTAGACAATCACTGAAACAAACGAAGTAAAAAGGGTAATTTTCAGAAATTGACGAAAGATCAGAAAGTTCAGAAGTTGACTTGACAAAATCAAAATGGAAAGGTTCTACCATGTACATATGTGCCTCCATCAGCAAAACCCAAATAGAGAAATGGTCTAACTAATAGAACAAAATTGTATATACCAGCCCAAACAAAAGCATATTTAGACTATATCCTGCTATATTATGAAGCTAATAGAGATCGAGAAAGTTATCATAAAAATCAACCACCACCATCAAGGCACATACCAATCCCGTTGGAATGATCTTCTATATCAACGACTCAATTCAGAAGGCCTTATGCGCTGTCGCCGGATGAGGGACTAAGAAAAAACGAAGTCAACAGCAACATGCAGCACTTGCGCCTCCATCCACACCTGCACCAGAAGAAAATTTTAATGCACTAAATAACAAGTAAAACCGTGGCAAGATAAAAAAAAAGGAATGCAAGAACTGACGGAGAGACGGCTAAAAGAAAGTAATGGTCCTGGCGGACTGTGTAACTCTAACAATCTTGCGATGGATTGGAAATATTTATTGACTCAGCTTGTACTGGTAACAGCGCACCGAATTAATTAATTAAGCCACATTGCTAGGATCACATTGGGAGCTGATAAATGAACTTGCTGAAGGTATCCAAGATATACATAACACCGATGAGGTTTCAAATAGTTAAGATAGTGCTTCTACTACACGAAATATAAGCATCGATGTAAGAAGCGATTGTAAATAGACATCGGTGATTACCATCTCATCTAGGAAGCGAAAGTTGGGTATGCTGGTTTTGCACCTAAGACTGCTGGCGACTCACGCACACTTGAGATCATAAAGGCGTGTATTGTAGTGGAGTGTATTATAGCTAGCCTAATATCCTATCCCAACTGTTTCGTGGTCTGCCTGCAAAAAGACATTTATCTTTCATCCGATAAAACTACCTTCAGGCATACTATTGAACTTTCTTCCGGGGCGTACTATATTACGTCCATCAATGAAGAATTTCGACGTTGACTGGCAATGACAACAATTTAATAATGGGTCTGCCACTGCAAGAATTACTTCAAGAACCCAAGTCAGTTTAACTAATGACGCGAACTGTGGTTGTTATCAAAACTAACCCAAAATGACAGACGTAGTTTTTTGGGATTGTATTCTGTTTGGATCTTTACCAAACGTGGAACTAGACGATTTGATTCTGATGATGGCCGCAGCATCTGCGTCTTCCATGTCATAATAATTGGCTGATAACACACATTGGATTTTCATTTGTGTATCGTGGGTACTTGGTTGGTATGCTTAGTGAAACATTCACGATTTAACTGTATATTAGAGATAGACTATATATTTTTATAACGATAAAAATTGTGCGCGAAAATGCGAAACCTATTCTCCAAGTTAATGAGAGAAAACCTGTGTACATGAGATATTACAGAACAGAGCTAAGTTATGTTGTTCTTGGATTATATGCAGGTTTAAAAATAATTGCAAAATTATCATCGCTAAACAAGTTACAATGTGAATTGCAGGTAGTATTGAAACTACGGTGGATAGATTAAACTGGCCTGACATGTAGCACAAAGTTTTAAAAATCGAATATGGCAATTATTAACACTAGCACATATGGCAATTATTAACACCAGCACAATCATTACAAATTCCGATAATCTTACCATCAACATAATCAATACCGCCTGAAACTAGAAAATTATTAAAGATCGTGCTCAGCGGCGTTTATCATATTCATCACCTCATATCTGACTATGGGGAGTGGATTTGAACGTAAGTGGTAAAGCCATCACACATTGGTTTTAATGAAAGTAAATATTGTATATGTGGAAACTATAATGTTTTGCAGTGGCATAGGTCAAAGATATTTTTGACCCAGTTTTTCGCATAGGATAACATGTGTTAGTGGTTAGAGATTTTTAGTGTCACTCATGTCCAGCCAGGAATCTCAATGAAGTAAAAGTATAATTGCAAGACACGTCTAGGCTTTTCCTTCTCTATGAGCCATTTCTGGAAGTTGAGGGATTACTGGTACATGAGATCAAGGCCAACAACGATGTCAAAACCCAAGCGAGATTTGGTAACAACAGGTGTCATGGCGTTATTTAACATTGAAGGGAAATTGAATCATACTAAACATGTTGAAATAGTCACAACAATTCACCGATAATATGGATAATATTTTTCCAATACATTTCTTCTGGTTTCCCTAGAACACTGATATACCATGGCTTAAAGATGACCTTAAATTCCTCAATCATTGTAGTAAATTAGCCGTATCTCTCTAACATAATAACAAATTTGATTAGACGAGAAATATTTTTGCCAAACTCCATGCTACGACCAATTTGCTTGCTTCATACCGTTTAAGAAACTAGGTCCCGACTAGCCTTTCACGAACATTTTGAAAAGTCTTGGATCTTGCAACCAGAAGACGTACGGGATTGGAACTAAGGAAGTGATTGACAGAACCATCTTTCAACACGTACGATTTTGTATCTTAGAAGAGCGGACGGCATTCATTCTTGGGGCACATTTCATTTATCTAAGTTAATATCAGAAAACATAGCTGTCAGTACAAACTATTTTTCCATTATCTTGATATTAATTATATTTTTTTTTTGTTATCCATCATTAATGACATTTAAACATAAGAAAACGATAAAAGTGCAATACGTACATCCAATATTCCCTGAGATTGCGGCAGTAGACAAGACAAATTTCCAGGGGGCCCCGAGTAGCCTAGTGGTCTAAAGCGCTGTCCGTTACGGATCACTGCCATCTCACCTCTGTCTGTGTGGGTTCGAGTCTAGGATTCGGCGAATGTGGATATGTGAGAAAGCTTGCCAGTAGCTTCTCGTGGGTCGGTGGTTCTTTCCGGTGATTTCCCGGTTTCTTCCTCCACCATTAATACTGGCCGCCAAGAATAGCCTATCATGTGCTGATAAATGGCGTTAAGCCAAACAACAACAACAACGACAACAAGACAAATTTCCTCCAGCAACTGATAAATAAAACGTACGTCTCCTTATTAATATTGAATTGTCGTGAATTCTGACGAATATAATTTCAAGTAATCGATTATTTTGAGAGAAATTTATTTCGCTTCCCTTTTCTGATATTGCGTCTTACAGTCTCAATACTATCAATAAAATATTTCATTCATCTACTAATTTCTGAGTGTATATGTTTGAGGTCCAAAAAAATATTTATATTGCATTGTTTATCTTTACAAATAATTTGAATTAATAAAGTTGCATATTCACTTCACGTTTGAAATCTGGTTGTCTTTCTTTTTGCCGCCATATTTACGCGATACGATGATAAAAAGATGACGTTAGTGAGCATTTGATGATTCGCATGTAAAATGACGGCATGTTCTAAACTGGGGCATTTTCAGTTGGAGACTCGCAACATCTTATGACCATGCTTTCCGTTATTTAGGAGGTACTGCATATGCTAGATTTCTATCTAGCCTCGAAGAAAGAAGAAAGAGAAAAGTAGAGACAGATACAATTACAAATTTAAGAGAAAGATGAGATAAATGCAGAAGGAATAAACTGAATTGCAAATAGAAATATAAGAAAGGGGAAATTTAATTGCAATTCAGCAAGTTAGAACTGACGATACAATAACATATCTGATTTGTATTGTTACGTGACATGGGCTCGTACTCAGTAACAAAGAAAAGAGTGAAAGCCAACAAGCTTTGTAAATTTTAACAAAACAATTTTTTCCCTAGCCAACAATTTAAAAATTGATAAATAGGACTTACATTTCTTAAATATAAACCAAATATGATTCTAAGAATAAAAGCACAAGTCCTATCACTAAATAGTCCTATATGAATCCAGGTTGAAGTCCCGACGACGTACAAATATGGAGGGCAATGATGTCAGATGAAATCCAATGTATGACTAACAATAATTCCTCACTTGCATCCTAGTCTTTGTTTCCAAATAATTCCAGAATTAATTTCCTTGAATAACTTGAATAACTTTCAGAATTTTTTATAAGAAAGTCAACTTCTTGAGTGTCCAGGAGAATAAATTATTGACTCCAAAATATCAGATGAAGAATAAAATATTCTAGCAACAAATTACAAAATTACATACACCTTGTACCAACAAGGTTTTGAATGACTCTGCCCGAAAAAAATATTAGAGTGCGTTTTTAGTTCTCAAAAACCCTATTTCAAGTCTCGCGAGATAGGTCATGTGGTTTCTTACTACACTAGTTTTGTCCAATATAGACCGACTTAAAAACCAATCAATAAAAGGTTGTTTACAAACATAGATCATGTGAAAATAGTATGTCCATGATGCTGACCAATCATTTTAACTTCCTATTGATTTGTTACCAAGGTAAGACGGACTCAATGATAATTCGCACGTACTACTATTTCGTCTTAAGTAAACAGATTTGTACTAAAAATATATCTCACTACTAAAAATAGAATCCCGAAACATATTTATTGCATATAAATACAATGAAACCAAATTGAACTAAAAAGAATTTTAAACCTTACACACAAGCAATTCAATCACATATACGTAACAGTGTGTATACGCATCTTTTATATATGTTTTTCTTTTCAGTCTGAAAGAAATAAATATGCTCTTAATTGGCGTGGATATTGCATTATTTACCAAATGCAAAAATAAACATACAATGAAATACATTTGTTAAATACGATCTGTGTTGCAAAAATGTGTCCAAGGTGGCAGATCGCGAAGATAAAATTGTATTGTATTCATTGGTTATATTCAACTGGATAAACGGAAATATTTACTCACTATTACTCTAAGGCCACTTTTATTCGTGGGTAAGTGCTACAAGATGTGAACAGTACTTGCAAATAAAGGCATTCAGGTCATTGAATTTTACTGCTTAAATACACGTGCAAACAGTACTTGCAAATAAAGGCATTCAGGTCATTGAATTTTACTGCTTAAATACACGTGCAACTGCTGATCCCTTTTCGCGCAGGGTGTTTCAGTTATTGTATCGTTCTAACCTTATGGCTTATGCTTCCCTCAAAATAGATTATATTACTGAAGATTATGAAATGTATTTGACAAATAGCTGATTGGTGTTGCAAAGATTATAAAATTGAATTGTGTTTTAATATCAGTTGATTAAGTTGTCTGGGTGCTGGGATCCAAGAGTGAATCAATAACTAACACGCTGTTACAGTTATCTCACCTTCAACAAAACAAATGCAACATGATTGCCTTATAGCATTCCACGTTGTATGAAGTTATACGTGACGACAAGTGGGGGGATGTGACTAGTGGTACTTCTTAATCGATTTAAAAACTGTTTTACAAAGAAAAAAACACAAACACACTATCACGTATTATCATTTTCGTACGGGTTAACCTTAAGAATTAAGTTACTACAAATAGAAAACAAGTGGGCTTTCTACTAAGCGTAGATGATCAAAATATCTAGACAAATGATAAAGGCTGGCATAGCCACAGAACAAGCGAATGTTCTTCTGAGAAACAGTTGGCTACTGTATCATATGAATTATTACGTCTTGCAATTTCCAGTCTATAACCACGTTTTGTTCCTTTCCTGATAAACTCTAATCTGTTATAAATATAAATGTTTTGTTTCAATTGTTTGTCTTTGGAAGCAATATAAATATTTATCTCCATGTTCTCTCAGAAATAATTGGTGAGGCCCTGTGTAGTTACCGTCACGAATCGTGTATCGGCTTCTCCAATTGAAATGGCTTATATATGGGTTTTCTTTTAAGTCAAGGCATGTGAATATAATTTAAGCCGTCATATTGAATGCCTAAAGCATTAACTAACTGTGTCATTGACCAATTAATTTAAATTAAATTAACGTTTACTCTGTGAATATCACTGCCATTAGTGACATGTTCTGCTCTATATGTCTTGAATGTATTGCTTAAAATATATTTATGTGTCAACCAAATATAGAACAAATTATGTTTAACATTATTTCAAATGAATTACACTCCAAATAGTTCCAAGAAACACTTATATTGCTTACTTTTTACACGTGAATGGTTATGAACGGTCATGTAAAAACGCAAATATTCAAAGAGTCTTGCTAGGTTTGGTTTAGATAATGTTGCCTACATTAGTGCAGAAACAATTCACCCAACCACTTTAAATTATCATTGTCTTGGTCGTATACAGGTACAAATAGCAACAAAAGAAACACTGAGCACAAAATACCTCAATGACCTTTTCAAACTTTTCATGATTGCACATGTAATTGAAGTGCTGAATGATAAAATGGTAAATTACTTGGTAATGGCTTAATAAAAGTCTTAAGTACTTAGACAAATACTTGACTAGTGTTTTAAATGTCTCTTAATCAATTTTTTTTACGTGAGTGATCACCTGCTGGGTCCAATGTACCGAACAAAACTGCTATTCGTATGATTTGTATCTTATAGGAATAATGGATAGCGTGAGTGTCTAAAATAAATAATTGCTTGCTTCAGGCTATATTTAACAACAAATGTTTGTTTGTCTTTATTTTGAAAGTGATTCTTTTTCTGTTCTTTCCAAGTACATTTATTTCGTCAATTGAATTTATTTTGCATCATATCTTACCAAACTAAGGTATTAGGAATGATTTTGCAACTAAATTGCACTAGTATGTCAAGAAATGTCTGCAGCGTTGAATATTCATTGCAATTGTATATGCCATATCTAAACACTGATCACTTATTCAAATAGAATAACAGTAGTGACAAAAGCAATAAGTCGAATCTATTATTATTATTATTATTATTATTATTATTATTATTATTATTATTATTATTATTATTATTATTATTATTATTATTTTTATTATTATTTTTATTATTATTATTATTATTATTATTATTATTATTATTATTATTATTATTATTATTATTATTATTATTATTATTATCATTAAACATCGTTGACAAAAATTTAAAAGTTTGAAACAAACGACCGGATGGAAAATTTATTACCAGAAAACTCCAACTTTACTGGATAAAGATAAAGTGAAGTCCCCTGGAGTGGTCTTCGGAAAGAATTCAGAAATAGATAACAACAGACACATTAAAAAAAGAAAATTTAGATATTTGTGGCCTATGATTTTAGATAAAGAAATCATTGAACTTATTTGGAGCTTTAAAATGCATTATCTAAAATGGAAACGTTAGATAGAGATAAGAAAATTTTAGCTTTAGGTTTTCCAATCCCATTCTTCTAAAAATAGCAAATGCTATCAAAATTCTAATCAAATTAATCTTGCATGGGATGCTCTATATATAGTGCAGTTCATGACGTACATAACACACACACACACACACACACACACACACATATATATATATATATATATATATATATATATATATATATATATATATATATATATATATATATATATATCTATATATATATATATATATATATATATATATATATATATATAAGCCTCTGAAAACCAAATCCAGCTCCAATCCTTCACGAGTGGCTTAACTACTAAGCTCGGCAGAACCTGTTTAAACTAAATGGAGAAGGTATGGCAGACGAGTTTCTGGCACCACAAAGCCAGATGCTTCGGGCAGACGGGGCGCGATAACCTTGGGTTGTAGCCCATCTAGGAGAAGGTAAGCTCCAACTCCAAACCTTCCTTGCCTTGCGACTATATCCACACATGGGAAAGGCTAAGGAAGTAAACCCCAACAGAAAAGTCGGAGGCGGAGTCCCTATGCGACTTGACACTGCATTTAGTGTCATCTCGGCAACTCCTGCGGCGTCGCTGGTGCCATGGCGTATCGGCTTGTCCTTTCCCTTGGATCCATCATCTGAGGGGTAGTCAGTTGCATGGACAACTGCTGATTCTACATATCACCCTAGCCAGGCTTGTGCCCTGAATACTCCAGCTTCGCTTCACAGCGTGGACACAACACGGTTATAAGTCACCACTCGATTGGTGTAGAGTCAGACGCCAGTGGCTGCTTCCTACGGTGGGAGAGATTAACATATCTCATTGGACAGCTATCGAACATGTCAAGCTGGACAGAAACCCAGCCAATAAGGTGCCATCCCGCCACAGTTCGCATGCCTTGCTGAGTGCGTAGAGCTTAAGGTATATGCGTAACTGAGTAACTGACACGACGGATGCAACTTCTGCACCATGAAACATCAAACGAAAACCAACAAGGAAATCAACAATCCGCAAGTTAGGTACCTGGAATGTCCTAACCATGCTGACTGGGCTCTCAAATGATATTCAGACATATCCAGGCAATCAGGTGATTTCGAAAGACGTCAGCCATCAACGACTAACTTGAAAGACTCCATGCTGATATTGCCTCATTACAGGAGACACGGCTACCAAATTATGTGCTCCTCATAGAAAAGAACTATACGATCTTCTGGCAAAGAAAGAGCATCGGCGACGTCAGGAAGTATGGTGTTGGTTTCGCCGTTAGGAACACTTTGCTGGCGACCATAGAACCCTGCCAACAAGGAAATAAAAGACTGCTATCTCTTTGCCTCAACACCACTACCGGGCCAGTTAACCTGATCAGTGTTTACTTTCACATACTCACTGCCACAATAGATACCAAAGATAACGAGCACGGCTCGCTTGTTGAAAAAATTCCAAAGGTAGAGAACTTGATACTACTGGGCGACTTCAACGCTAGGGTGGGTGTTGATCACGACTCCTGGCCTTTGTGTCTCGGCAAGTTTGGCATTGGGAAGATGAATGGACACTTGCAATGACTACTAGAGATGTGCTCGTACCACGACCTCAGTATCACCAATTAATTTTTTCAGACAAAACCACACCACAAAGTGTCTTGAAGGCATCCCGGATCCAAATACTGGCATCAGCTGGACTTGATCATCACGAGACCGTCTGCCATGAAGGGTGTGCTACTAACTCGTACATTCCACAGCGCTGACTGAGACACCAATCACTCTCTAATTTACTGTAAATTTAAGCTTCAGCCAAGGAAGATTCATCACTCTAGGCAAGTGGGTAAACCACACTTTGATGTGAGCCAGACGTCATATCCACAGAAGGCTGGGGAATTCACTTATGCCATCTCCAAGGCATTTAGTTTAATACCTCTCTACGGTAGTGCCAAAGAGAGATGGGGCAACATCAGAGATATCGTGTACAGCACAGCCACAAGAATCTTTGGTAAGAAGCAGACAAAGAACACCAACTCCGCCAGACTCATGCCAGCCATAGAATAGCGTCACAGTGCAATCATTCACCCTGCCAGAGGACACTACAGGCATACAGGTCTACCAGAAGCAAAGGGCAGAGGTTAGCACAGCAGTGCGCCACTGAATACTGGCTTCAGCTCTGTCAGAGCATCCAGTCAGCAGTAGATAACGGAAACATCAGAGGCATGTACAATGGCATAAAGAAAGCAATGGGTTCCACAAAGAAAGTGATAGCACGACCGAAGTCTTCTGCAGGCGATACCGTCCATGATAAGGGGGCAAGCAGATGGAGCGTAGGGTGGATTATTACTCTGAACTGTATTCCAGAGAGAACCACATGACCAACGATGTCGTCAGCTCGATTGAAAACCTACCTTGTATGACCAAACTGGATGCGAAACCTCCTGCGGAAGAACTAAAGATGGCCTTAGAGAAACTGACCACAGGTAAAGAACCAATGAAAGGATGGCATCCCAGCAGAAGTCTTCAATTGCACCTGCAGTGTGCTGTTCATACACATTTACGAACTTCTCTACCAGTGCTGAGATGAAGGTGCAGTGGCTCAGGAAATGAGAGACGCCAACCTCATAATCCTGTAGAAGAACAAGGGCGACAGAAGTGACTGCAACAACTACATGGGCATATCACTTCTCAGCATCTTAGGTAAAGTCTTCGCTAAAGTCATCTTGAACAGACTGCAGACGCATGCTGACAGAGTGTATCTAGAGTCTCAGTGCGGGATCCGATCAGAGATATTCACAATCGACATCATCGTCTCCGTCAGGCAACTGCAGGAGAAATGTAGAGAACAACACAGACTCCTCTTCCTGACATCTATAGACCCCACCACCAAAGCATTCGATCTGGTCAGCAGAGACGGATTTTTCAAGAAGAATATTGGATGCCCTCCAAAGCTGTTATGCATGGTCCAGTCCTTCCATGACGACATGAAAGGCACAGTGCAGTATGATGGTTCATCGTCCGAACCATTCAACATCCACAGCGGAGTAAAACAAGGCTGTGTCCTTGCCCCCCCCACGCATCTTCGGCATCGTCTTCGCTGACCTGCTTAAGTACGCCTTCGGGACGCTCATAGAAGGTATCTACCTGCAAACGCGTTCAGACGGCAGACTCTTCAACCTGGCCCGCCTGAAGGCAATGAGCAAGGTAAGGAAAGCAACCATTAGGGACATGCGCTTTGCATATGATGCTGGTATAGTCCCTCACACAGAAGCTGAACTAGAACGCCTAATGGACCGCTTTGCTTTCGGGTTGACCATCAGCCTAAAGAAAACCAACGTGATGGCTCAGGACGCGGATCCTCCCAGCATCATCATCAACAACTACAAACTCGAAGTAGTAAGTGAAAGACCCTGCACGCCTCTCGAGAGAAACAACTGAGTGTCTTTCACATGCGTTGTCTCAGACGCAAACACGAGGTCACATGGAGCGATTGTGTAACAAGAAACTAGGAGCTTGAACATGCCAAAATTCTCAGCAAGGTCACACTCCCCCGCCAACGTCGCATCAAATGTCTGGGCCGTGTTTGTCGGATGGATGACGGACGGATCCCCAAAGACCTTCTCTACTCTAAGCTTGCCTCAGGCAGAAGATCATACAGACGGTCACATCGGCGTTTCAAGGATGTCTGCAAGCATGACATAAAAGCCCGCTTGCCCTAGATTAGTTCAGCCATCGACATGCTCTGTTCACTGGTCTGAAAACCAGTGAGGAAACTTTACGACTGCTAGCTGATGAGAAAAGATTTCAAAGGCAAGAAAGCAGCTCCAACCCAGACCTGACTTAACCTTCAAGTGCAGCAACTGCAGCGAGGATTGCCACTACCGTGTGGGTCTTCGTAGACACAAAAGATGCTGCACAATTACCAACTGGGACACCTCTCATGGGCGCATTTCCAGCAACAACAACATATATA
This sequence comes from Potamilus streckersoni, assembly GCA_016746295.1. Taxonomy (NCBI): domain Eukaryota; kingdom Metazoa; phylum Mollusca; class Bivalvia; order Unionida; family Unionidae; genus Potamilus; species Potamilus streckersoni. The sequence continues at coordinate 34,912 of JAEAOA010000547.1, read as the reverse complement.
TATATATATATATATATATATATATATATATATATATATATATATATATATACATATATATATATATATATACACACACACACACATATATATATATATATATATATATATATATATATATATATATATATATATATATATATATATATATATATATATATATATAGAAGCAACCTTCTTTCAAACAAAAACCTATAAGTACCATGACAATATAGACGCGTAAATGAAATTATTCCAAAATTTAGAGGCAAATGAATGAGTTAATGATAAGCTAACAAAATATGGCAGGTGTAAAGTGGAGCAAGACAGCTAAGGAGTAAGATGAGGAAGAGTGTGGAAAAATGGGGGATAAATCACTGAAAATACAAAGTATGATGACGAACTACTTGCATCCTGTTGGCCTGACGGGAGTATTGTTGGGTGAAGATGGAGCCCGACGTAGACCTTTACGTTAAATTTGAGGGTTTTAGATATAACCTCAAGTTTTATAGCCTCACATAGACTTCTATGTAAAGTCTGGTCGTTTGTACTATAGCCTCAATTGGGAATTTAACATATTAAACTGTACAAATTCAATAGGAATTATGCAGGATGACGTCACGGTACTGGACACTGGACACATTGTTGTTAGTGGCTGACCTAAGACGGGCGAAATATTTGCAGCAATGTCGCATGGGACTGACCAGAATACGTGCTCTACTAGCAAGGGACAAATACAACGGGATATACATGCATACATAAACATAGGCATATACATATGCAAACAAATAGAGTAGAATGACAAGAGATAATCGATACCTTCTCGAGGCAATTTAGCGGACCTGAGAAAACAGTTGGATTTCTTTTTCTTTGTTTTCTAATTTCTGTGTTCTAGTTTTCTCCACCACCAACATTTTTTCAGTACTACATTCCTCTTTTTCTTCTTATCTCTCTTCTCCTCTTCTTATTCCTTCACCTCCATCGCATTGTTTGCCTTTCTTCGTTTTCCTTTTCCTTCATTATTTTTTCATTCCATGTTCTCATTTGTTCTTTGTCTTCAGTGTCTTCCTTTTCTTCGTCGTTTTCTTGTTTGATTAGTTTTTTAGCCTTTCCTTTGCTTTCCTTAAATTATGTATCTCCATTTTGAGATGATGGGGACCATAGCAACTATTTTCCAATCTCACTAACATTTCCTCCACCATCACAATATCATCAACCAATTTCTGCAGTTTTTTCATTTTGTCCAAATTGTCGCTTGCCATCTTCTTAAACTATTAAATGCTGAATTGCTTGAATCATGAACGCTATAGTTTATACACATGAAACACTGATGTAAAGGAAAAGATTTCATCCTACCAACCGCCTACAGCACCTACCAAAGAATCATAGTCATGTGAGTGCTAACCGAAAATAAACGTTTATACAAAATAACACACAAATACTAGCAAAATCACTATACTACTTTCCATAAATATATAGTGGAGAAGGAAAACTTATTATGTATAAAACACACTATTACCTACAATCACACCAGGAAAGGAGTTAGGGTTTAAAGTGACATTACTCCACATTCACACAAAAGAACATTCATGAGTTTAGGGACAAAGTTTCTGTTAATGGAAAATGACACGTATACATATAAACAAACACAAATACGCAAGTAAGCGTGCAAACAAACACAACCAAAAATACACACAAATGCAATTATATGATTAGTAACTTGATCAGACTCTTTTTTTAAGAGATCAGGCTAGCCCTGAGAAGATCTGTTTTTATGACACTAGATACACCTGGTTAATGCCTCCACCTTCAAGTCGGGCACCACACGCAACGTCGGCTCTAATGCTGCTCCCAATTGATGCGTCTGGTTGGGAGCGCAGAAGGGGTTTAGTAGCCTCATCATCCCAGATTTCACTCTGAGGGATACATGCAACGTCCATCTGCCTTCTATATTGCACCTGGGGATAATGATGCGGCTCCCACTCTCTCCATCTCTTCTTCCAACTGTTCCATCTGTTGGATAATTGCCCTTGATGCTGGTGGTAGAGTTTGTTGCTGTGGCTGGTGTTGTCCCATTGACGTCTTCACCGCAGACTTTGCCCCATATTTAAGGTGAAGCAGGATATCTCCTTTTTCTTCTCGATCTATATGTCGGGAGCGAGGATGTGAAGAAAAATATGTCCCTTACACAAAACAAACAATACCAATATCATAAAAAATCATGGAACGCGAGGACCAAAAAGAAACACTCACGTTGACTTTATCGCCTACAAACACACTCTTTAATAACAGCCCTACCCTATTAAAACACACAGACAAAGGAAAAGAAGTGTTCATAAGCACACTTCTATCTTTCGACAAAACAGAGAAACTACATTTTTATAGGCACACTTCTGTATTTTTAACCTAAAGGCAACACACAAACAGACATAAGTTTTGGCAATTTCACTAGTATCTCTTTTATAGATTCTTAGAGGTAGTCCTGAAATTGACTGTTTTATTTGGAGAGGTTATTGGAATCTCTTATCGTCTAAGATTGTGTCATCTTCTGGCTACAGTTTTTCCCATGGAATATGGTCTGCTTCTGCGGAAGGAGAAGGAGGACTCTTCTTTCATCTACAATCGGCAGTCCACAAATTCGACTTCCTGGTTCTGATGTTGTTACAAATGATGCCGTTCTCTCTACTTTTTTCTTATGTTTGTACTTCTCTGTTCATTCTTCTTACTCCTTCTCTTGATTTCGTCTTTAAAGACCTGTTCTATCTGGTCTAGCCAACTGTTAACATCCTGACATTTTCAGTCTCATCAGGCTTGGGTATCAGGCTTTGACTAATACGATGTAAATTCAATAAGGTTTAACTGTTTTGATGACATCTTCATAGATGGAAGAGTCAGCAATGGATGGTCAGAGTGGAGACTGCCCTCTTTATATGGCCCAAATGCAGACGCGACAAAAAACATCCCAACTATCTTTTAGGGTAGGAACGCTATATAGCTTATCTCATGGTGAGGGTCAGAGAGAAGCAAAACAGGATGTATAATGACATTATTTTAAACAAGCAATTTATAACCGTCGTTTTGTAATAACATTTTTATTCAACCAAGAATTAAACAATACATAATTGTACAATTCATACAATAGCAAAGAACTCCTTTTTGACAAGGTTGACAACCTTGTGAAGTCAAGTTAGACTTCCACTGATTTGACCATTGATGCACACTATCTTTCCTATCTAAAAGCACGAAATATCCATAATGACTACAAAACCATCGATCTACTTTTTCATCGTTTCTAAATGAGTCACGATCAAAATAAGTCACTAAATAGTCTAAGGGATATACAAGACTTCACTGATGAAAATTATATACACAGTATTGTCAACATACCATGTAATCTGTGCTTTGTAAATTCACATGACTGAGTCGTGACAGCTATACATTTCATCTCATAAAGTTGATGATGTTGTCTTTCAAAGGTGGTAATCTTTACGAATCAAAACACTCCACACATGTATCCTGGGGAAAATAAACGACTACCCATTGGGTTAATGGGAAATGAATTTCGCCCGTGTTGATGACATAAGTTAGATAGTCTTTAGGTTTTATATGAGCACGTTCATCTTTAGAACACAAGAAAGGAAACCCAGAAGAGGTGTGCAAACTATTTTCTCAAAGGCAATACATTTTCTAAGTATTCATTTTTTTCTTCTTTCGCAGGTAATGATAATTCATCAATTTAATAATGACATTTTGTTTGAAAATCTATCTCAAGCAATCGCATCTATAGTCTGGGACAAGAAAGATTCGCTGCGTTGGATCTATAGAGCAGTCAGTGGAGGGAAAGAATCATCACGCAAGTTTTTATACCACTGATGCAACGCTGCTTCTTCCGCTGATGTGAAACCAAGCGTCCTCCAGACAATCATCAAATGATTCTTTCCGACTCATCATCAGATAATTAAAATGTTAATTTGACTGGGATGATCGTTTTGACATGCATAGCAATCTTGCTTAGTCAACCGTTTAATGGTTTCCGACAGGTGTTTAGAAAAGCAGAAGACTAAATGTTTTCTTGTTCTGGCCATCACCATGTCCTATTCATCTTTGTATTTTGTGGTGGATGGTTCTGCTTCCACGATATCATCACATTCTATTTCCATATATTTTCTACCATTCAAGGAGGGATCGGAGTCTTTAATAGTTTCTAACAGTCTTGAATGACTTCTCATAACTCTTGATTTCTATCGTATTATCGAATTCGGCATACAAGATGACGTTCACTGTCCCGGGAATAAACTGAACTTCCATACGAATCTGGCCGGATTTGATACGGTGGAAATGTGCCTCATCGCTACCTTGATCTGGAGTGAAATCAACATCACAGTAAACGGAACCTCCTGCATAATCCTCGTGTTGTTTATTAAAACCACTCGACTGATGTTGGTCCCTAAATGTCAGGTAGCTTCATTCATGGACACGAACGACCTAAAGTGCAACTGACTTTGATTTTTTGGGGCAAAATGTAATGCTGAAAGTTGAAAAAAATGATTGTGAACTCCGTTGAAGGCTTCATTGCTGACGGTGCCAAAGACTAAACGCTCGGATAACTGTCCTTGGAATAGATGCTTTTAAATCATAGATCTTTGTTAAGCAGGAATTGTGAATTTTTTCTTCCACGCGTCGTATCGGATACAAAGCGGTCGTTATGCTCAAAGTGTGGCCGATGTTTCCACATTAGGTAACACTTCTACACTGTTTTGTAAATGGTGGTATCAGCCATAAAGTGGAAAGCGGCAAAGCTTCGATTTAGTCTCAGGCGGACATGCACACCGTTCATCAAATACTTCTCTAGCAACCACGTGTCCAAATGCAAGAGATTTATCAGTTCTAAACTACGGCTTAGTTTTATTTTCTCTTTACGGTTTTTTAATCTCTTGAAAGTGCAATTTTTTTCTCCACCATATCGAACTTGAACGTTTTTATTCAGGTTCCAATACCACGCAAGAATCCGGATTAATGTACTTAGCTTCTGTACCGTACCTCAAACGATTTTCCAGTTATGCTTGAAAAGATTTAGTATCCATTCTTCTGCTGACCAGATTGTTATTAAAATATAAATCCACTTTGCTGAACAACGAATGTATGAAATTGTTGATGAGAGCTGCTGAAGACTCGGGCTCTAGTTCAGAGTTATCCGTTTCCATCACTTTGACTATCAAACACAAGTTACTGGTATTCACAGCGATGTAATCTTCGAGCTGTTCTTTGATTTCAAACACGATGTGAGATGGTTCTGAGTCCTTGATGGAGTAAACGGGATGAAATTCTACCATATCTACTGCATCGGTGTCAACGTGAGTGGCGTGGCAAGCATATCAAGCGACGCCTTAGAACATGCGCAAGACTCGCGGTGCATCGTTTTTATCTGTCTGTATTTTATAATTGAAAACGTTTAATTCACGGTTAGTGTAAAGGCCTCTGGATGGGTGTCTAAGTAGTCGACTCTTTCTACCTTGTCCTCACCGTGGTGTCAGGAAAGCAGGTATGCAGCGTCCAGGGTATACCCGTTTGAAGAATATAATTTTGTGCCTGCTCTCACAAAAGCTTCTTTGGGGGTTTGTTGGTATGACATTTTGGAGAAATTCTTTGTCTTGTATGAACGCAACATCTTTCAAGCCGTGAAATTCTCGTGTCAACATCGGTTTAAAAGCGGAGACCACTGAACGGAACGACAATTTCAGCCTATTTCCTAAGTCATGTCATCGTTGTCGAGCGACTGCTCAGTACAAAGGATAATTTGTTTACATTTTTCTGTTTTTCTTAAGGCATTTCCGAGCAATGCATTGAACCTATTTTTTCCTGATTCTCGGTGGTGATGAAATAAATGTCTCATTTCTTTAATGATTGGATGGTCACTGTGTGGATGTGGATAGACGTTGGACAAAAGGCTCCCGTTGTTACCGTTATAGTATTTCAGGGAAGGATTGGGTACAAGGCAACCAATGCAACTGTTCAGCACAATGATCATCAATTGTTTACATCCTGTTACAAATTCAGATTAGCAATGGCAGCACCGATGACACAATACACCACAGAAAGTTGGCAGGAAACACGATTTTGATTTTTAGGCACACGTTCTGCACAACACAGCAACAAGTGTTGCTTACGTAGATCTTGCACAGAAGAACTGGTTGAAGGAATGATAACTGCTGTGAAGGTTAAGGGTGTGTTGAAGGGCATAATGGTCACATAATTTTATAATCAATGGTTTGTGAAGCATAGATCCAAGAACCACAACTGATTGGTCTCCTTTCCAACATACTTTTACTTCTTTGACTCGTCGTTTTCATCGATCGATTATTATTTAAATGTCGTATACTTCGTCTTCATTTTTGGTCTCGGTGTAATTCAAGCGAAAAGAAAGTTCCATTTAACACTTTACCGTTCATGTCCTCCAACTTAAAGAAGGCAGGATGAATGTCTGTTACTCATCCAGTGACACGAAATAATTCTGCAGTCCAGTTGGGTAAGTAAAATTTGTCGAAAGTGCGTTTGGTTATGCTTCTGCGTACCCAATCTTCCGCCGTTAACACTTCGCCTTTCTTCGGGAGAGACACGGTCGGGGAAGTACCAAACAGGCGCTCAAAGGCGTTCACTTTGTCGTTCGGAGCAACGTCTTGTGGGGCACATTCTATGATGGGATGGCAAGATTGATTGTTTGCTTTAAACCAGGTGCAGTAAGAGGTCGATGTACATGCGAGTTCTGATGGGTAAAATATTTCCTCATTCGATATGAGTTGAAAACAATCTATAATAGTGACTTTTGTTTCCGGATTCTCGGTGGTGAAAAAATGAATGTCTCGTTTCTTTAATTCTTTTTTATAAAAGAAATTCGGTGTCTTTGTCACTCTGGAATAGAAGAGGGTGACGACGAAATTGTTTCATCACCAATTTTAAGGCTTGCACTAACTCAGTGCTCGATTCGAAAATCGATGGCATGACCAAGGCCAATTTGGAAAAAGATGTTGATGACACAAAATAAATATTTCTAGAAAAAAGTGTAGGCATCCAAATGAGAGATATCGACCAAATCCACTTGCCGTTGATGATTGAAACAGGCCACTCGGTTTTGTGTAAGTTGTAGGTGAATTGTTCTTGTAACCATTATTGCACTTTAGTTAAACAGACTCTCTTCAGTCGGGTATTATCAATATTTCTGAACTCCTCCATAATCCGCTGGATGAGATGGATTGTAGCAAATGCTTATTAACACATTCTGCGTCAGGACTTCTGATTTTGTAATACATCATCCACTCTTTACTGATGTTACTCTCTTTTTTTTCGAGTGATATTTACTTGGATTGAAATGCTTTGCGAGTCCGAAAAGCTATAGGTATAAAAAAAGGATGTCTGAACAGTTTTAATCATTCTTGATTAACTTCTGTCTTCATCCTATTTTCTTCTGAGGAAGAAGTGACCGTCATCATCATTTTATTCCAATAAATTCTCAATGTTGGTTTTGCGTCCTTTTTTCAAGTGGAGTTTGAAACATTTCTCCTTTTGTCTGTTTTGGTCATTGGCGGTATTGATGGTGGAATTGGATTTTCCAGCAGTGACTTAAATTCTTTCATTGTCGGTGAATCTGTTTTGTGTAAATCTTTCAATAGTACGATTCAGGTAGGTTTAGAAAAAGACATCGATGACACAAAACATATTTTGAGCAAGGCTTGCAGGAGACCACACGAGAGGCAGTTTTGCAATACCCTAATCAGTGCCAGATATAAACATAACATCCGGCATTAGTCAGTTTTGAATCACTATGAGAAGGCAGGAACGTACTTCTTCTATGAATGATTCACTGTGAAGTAATATTAAATCTTAAAACAAATATTAACAAAACGTATGAGACTATTTGGTTGTCAATAAAATAATGTGCTCACTTGAACATTTAGATCCACTATAGGTCATCACCGTCGATATATAGTTTTCACACTGCGCTTCGGGCTACATGCACGCTCACAGATGTTTCTATCATACTGCTATAATGGGCCGTAAATTGTGATACACATGCCTGCCAGAAGCTAATTCTTTGAAGGTCAAATGTATCCATATATACTACCAAGAACTATATACTACACAAAATTTTAATAATAATGTTATGACTATCTTAAAAAATCCCAGTTGGAGATCATCTCGTCAGATCACAAGTACAGGTGTGACGATTTCATCTCGAGTGAAGAAATAATAAACACTATTAGACCCCTGGCGAAAGAGAAATCGCCAAGGAAAGACGGACTCACTTCAGTATTCTACAAAAAAAATTCTAGGTTGACTTGAAGCCGATTCTGTAATCATTATATAGCAATACTTCCAGAGAGAGGTATGACCAAAACAAAGAATGAATAATGACACGAGTTGATAAAAGGAAGGGCAACAGAGAAGCGCTGAAAAAGTGGTGACCTATCTCCATCGCAAGATATGATTATAAAATTCTTAGACTTATATAACAGTGAAAAGAGTTGCGGAGAAAAGGGTAGAGATATCCAAGAAATATTTTAATATGAAAACGGCAATGGTTTATATAAAAGGAACATTACAAAAGGTTGCCATGGCACTCTTTAATGAGGAAAAAGCCTTTGAAACATTAGAGTATAAATGGAAAAGGTTGGTTTTGGAGACAACTTTCGATAGTAGCCCGAAATCCTGTATAAGGGAATAACCTCAAGAATACAGGTAAACGAAGCCCATAAGGCTGAATTTGAAATGTAAAGATCAAACAAGAAGGGATGCCTACTATTCATGCGAGTATATGTAATAGCAATTGAAGGAATTACTCACAAAATAAGAAATAATCCAAAACTGGATTGGATACGAATACCTAATTTAAGGGATTATATCAAAATGCTCCAACATGCAGATGATTGTGCCAAATACCTAATTTAAGGGATTATATCAAAATGCTCCAACATGCAGATGATTGTGCCAATTGTATTAAGGACGTAGCGTGCTTTAAACATCATCAATAACAAACTAAAATTTTGGGAAATCGTCAGGATAAAAAATTAATCGCGAGAAAACAGAGATCTTAAATATTGGAAACTGGAGGGGGAATGTACCACGTGCTCTCAACTCACTTGATTGAAGATAAGGTTAAGTCCTTTAGATTTTTCTTTCGAAAGAATTAGGAAATTGATAACTACAGACACAGGATGAGAAAAGTAAAAACAATTAGATATCTGGGTCTTAAGAGATCACATAAAAAAATAATTGAACTTTTTGGGCACATTAAACTGCATCATCTAAATAAAGAAACTGTGCATCTAGACAAGACAACTACCACTTCACGAATTGCCAAATATTGTAAATAGATTAAGAAAAGTTAAATCAAAACAAAATCTGACATGGGAGGCCCTGTGTATATAGTTTTTTGGTTTCTCGAAATGGATATATATATATATATATATATATATATATATATATATATATATATATATATATATATATATATATATACAGTTTAGATATATCAAACAAATGATTCTAAAATTTAGAGACAAAAGGGAATAATTGGAGATAGAGAACAAGACAACATATGAATGGGTTAATAATAAGTTAGAATAGCATGCAATGTGCAAAGTGGAGGAAGACAATTTGGGATTAAGATGAAAAGAGTGGGGGAAATTTGTACTAATTTTAAATCTAATAAACTTTCAATTTTGTCCCTTTTTCTCTCTGTTATAAGAATATAAAATGTATTATGGGAACATACTTAATGGAAGAAGTGTGGAGCATAGATATCACATGGCTATGTCACTAGACGTTACGCGAGCCCCAGACAACCTTGAAAGAAGTACATGGACAAACAATACAAAAACATTCGGGGATATACGAAGAAACTAATATTAACCCTTCGGTTTCCTTAAACAACGCAAACATGACCCAAACAAAAAATCCAAAACTTTTTTACTCTTTGTTTTCATTTAGGTCCTTTTATCCTGTTTTGTTTGGCAGGAATTGTGAAGGTCTTTTCTTCCACGCGTAGTATGTTGTACAAGGCATACAAAGATGTGCCCATTTATAAGAAACACCAATAAAGATAGTATCGATCCTTATATAGTTGTTTTTTTAAATAAATAAAGTAGGATGAGAAATTTAATTTCCTTTTATTTTTGTAGGATCTACAAACGGTAAAAATTCTAAGGAATAATTAGAAATAAGAAATTGAAAATTCCAAATTCTATCTCCCCCTTTTTTCTTTTTCTAAAAATGAAAATGAGAATACAAATAGATTACATGGGTAAAATTTGATACAGCTACAGTCTTTACGACAAAATATAAAGTATGTAAACACTATAGCAAATACATACATAGCAAACACAGGACTTAGGAAAACCTTGGCAAAGATTACTTGAAAATATAGGGAAAGGGACTCCGCCTCAAAGAATGAAGTTCTTGGTCGGATGAACAATCCCTTAGATAGAACAAGCGTGGGTTCTTTACACATTAGGAAAAAACACTCCGCTCAAAATTTTATCTAAATATTATTTTCTTTTTAAAATTATTTTTGTTAAAAAGCACAACATAGCAGATCTTAGAGGGCACAAAAACATATTTAAAAAAACTTTTTGGTGGGGGAATCAAAGGGGAGGCATCTGACTGATCACGAAATATATTCAAATCGGATATGTATTCAGAGTGTTGCAATCCGTTGAGGACACGCTATTAACAAATTCCGTTGGGAAGACATAAAACAAAATAATAAAGCTATCTATAGAAGGCGTCAATATTTATAAGCAGTTTTATATTAAATAGTGTGATACAAAACAAGGTAAATAATGAGAAACACAGCCGTGCAGAGGTCTTACAATGTCCATCGTATTTAAATTTAATTAAGATTTAATTTTTTTTAAATATACCTAGCAATCTTTATCGTGAAGCAAAGCAAATACATACATACGTACATACGTACATACATACACACACACACATATATATATATATATATATATATATATATATATATATATATATATATATATATATATATATATATATAAATATCTATATATCTATCTATATATCTATCTATATATATATATATATATATATATATATATATAAAGCATGCATATATTTCGGATAAAGAACCAGTGGTATATATAATCTGCATTGATGATATTTAAATATTAAATAAAACTGTTTCAATAAAGGTATTGCAATTCCACTATTGTCATTCATCTGGATGGATTCCATTTTGTAAGATGTAAAAATGATTTAGCAATAAATTCCTTAATGTACTTTTGAAGACGAAACAGACTACGGATGTGATGACGCCGCCCAATAGAACTGCCACACAAACAGAAACTAAAATAATTAATCTTCCACTGCATTTTCTATCCTTTTTCACTGCTTGGCTTCAAAATCGTTTATTGTTTATGAGTGGTGCTGGAGAATGCATTCCAACTCTACCATTAGAGACACTCGGATAAACTTTTATACCATGGAGATAACTCTGTTGTCGTGTGCCAGCAAATTTCTGTAAATACAAAACTTCCTTCATATTAAACATTTTTCTTCTCCTTATTGACAGAGTGGGTTCGGATTTCTGTGCTGTTCACACGTGGTGCTGGTGATTGAAGTACGATAACACCATTAGAGACAGCTGGGGAAGCTTGGTTTTTATTCCCATGGAGACATCTCTGTTGATGTGCGCCAGCAAACTGATGTACATCGAAACCTCCTCTACATGGAAACTTTAACGTAATTATCAACAAAATAAACTAGTAAACTAAATGAGTATGTATGTATGTATGTATGTATGTATGTATGTATGTATGTATGTATGTATGTATGTATGTATGTATGTATGTATGTATGTATGTATGTATGTATGTATGTATGTATGCATGCAGGTAGGTAGGTAGGTAGGTAGGTAGGTAGGTAGGTAGGTAGGTATGCAGGTAGGTATGTATGTAGGTGGGTAGGTAGGTAGGTAGGTAGGTAGGTAACTATTCACTCATGCATCCACTTTCGTCCGATCAATCAAAACAATCACGTTCGCCATCACACTGTCAATAGAATGGTAGGCACATCCTAGATGTGTCATATTTAAAAGCATTAGAACCAAATTATGGTTGCTTCGAGCAAGGACCAGATTTCATTGCAATGTAGGTAGGTAGGTAGGTAGGTTGGTTGGTAAGTAAGGTAGGTAGGTAGATAGGTAGGTAGGTACGTGCGCACGTGCGCACGTACGCATGTACGCACTCACGTACGTACGTATGTATGTATGTATGTATGTATGTATGTATGTATGTATGTATGTATGTATGTATGTATGTATGTATGTATGTATGTATGTATGTATGTATGCATGCATGCATGCATGCATGCATGCATGCATGCATGCATGCATGTATGTATGTATGTATGTATGTATGTATGTATGTATGTATGTATGTATGTATGTATGTATGTATGTGTGTGTGTCTATGTATGTATGTATGTATGTATGTATGTATGTATGTATGTATGTATGTATGTATGTATGTATGTATGTATGTATGTATGTATGTATGTATGTATGTATGTATGTATGTATGTATGTATGTATGTATGTATGTATGTATGTATGTATGTATGTATGCATGCATGTATGTATCTATGAACTTAGCATTTTGTGTAATAATAATGTAAATACAAGTCTACAATGTATTAAACAAAATCTCTTAATTTCTTCGTATCAAGGATTTCTTGCAAACAATATTTGCCACACAATCACTGACTTGACTTGTCTGGTTTTTAATTCTTATAAGTATTATAAGTATTATATATATATATATATATATATATATATATATATATATATATATATATATATATATATATATATATATATATATATATATATATATATATATATATATATATATATATATATATGCGTAAAATCCGATCTGGAACATTTTTTCATAAGTAATAGTTTCAAGAATACAAACAGATTTTAAAAGTCTACTGTATTAAGTACAAGACAATTCGTAAAAAAATTTTATTCATGGAAGTTCAAGCAAATGTAAAGTAAATCATCCTTTTCCAACTGTCAAACTGGATATAAATGATTGTCAATTTTAGCAACCTTCTAAAATTTTATAATGAAAGACAAGCGTATTAAGTTCCATTTATTTTGATTTTTACAAGCTAAATTTCTACAACAAAATAAAAAATAAGAAAATTTAAAAAACTGGTTGGTTATTGGGAATAAGAAGCTACGTAAGAGAGTTTAAAATATTTGTGTTGTACAATGCCAGGAGTTTTAAGGATTGGTATGCATTTTCGAAGATACATCGCACTTTTGCTACTAAACACAATGGATTTTGATTCTATTGTAATAATACGTTTCCAATATAATGTTAGTCTATTATACAAATGTTTTGCTTTTTTATCTATTCTGTTTTCACGCGCAAGAAATGTGCCCGAAACAACCGGAATGTTTACTTCCGAAAGTTTTCATCACATAATACTTGCCTAAAAGAATCCGCTACAAGCCCATAAAGGGCAAGAAATTCAGTGTCCCTTTCCCCCGCAGGATGCTGCGTCACACACAGACCCATGCTTACATGTGTACGCCACCCCATGCTCTAAACGGTTATCAAAAATATGCCCTATTATTATTATTATTATTATTATTATTATTATTATTATTATTATTATTATTATTATTATTATTATTATTATTATTATTATTATTATTATTATTATTATTATTATTATTATTTATATTATTATTATTGTTGTTGTTGTTGATGATGATGATATTATTATTATTATTATTATTATTATTATTATTATTATTATTATTATTATTATTATTATTATTATTATTATTATTATTATTATTATTATTATTATATCTCGTGTTCAGTGTCCAGCTACTTCATTCTCAGAACATTTTCATTAGAAACTCCTCGTGACCATGATACAATATTATCTTCAGCACATATTATGGTACCTCACTTAAGAAAGTTGAGACTGGAACGCATGGCTTCTGCATTTTATCCAAAGACTCTTTATTTTTGTGTTTAGCATTTGCTTAGTGGATGCTTTTTGCCTCTTTTATTAACGGAGACTTCTCAAACCATTCAGGAACTGTCTTGTAACTGCATTTTTACCATATCACTCCTCTATCTCTCTTTCTCTCAGCCTAATGTAAATTGTAAAGTATTGCACAAAACTCTTGCTCTTTCTTCTTTTATCTAATTTGCTTGCAATAACTGTTGGAGGGGAACTGTTGGTCACAAGCATACACGATTTTTCATTTGACACTCTATATTTGCCAAAATCTTGGAAATAAGGAAATTATTGAATGAGTGAATTACCTCGAGGGGAAAGGTTAAAGTCGTAGATTTTGAGAAAGTCATGGCAATTACTATAATCGAGCCAGCCTATTATGTAATGGTGTGTCTTACATTCGTTTGATTTATTTCCTGCCCCATGTAATCCATTTGAAGAAGAAGATAGGTGGAAATATATGTCCAGATCAAGAAAGTACTATAACTTGCAATACAGGTTTTGAGAGTGATAACGTAACGAACCAATCAAAAATTAGACTTCCCGCTTGCTTTTGATTAATGTACGGACTTTCGGTGTGGTGCCAAAAACATTAAACATTTCCGTACTGATAACAATTTATATTTCAATGAGTAACGTTTTATTCCAGTCCCAGGTTGAACAGTTGGTATGTATAAATATAAAGTATGCATAAATTGTCTATCGCAATGCTGAAAATGTAGTCAAAGGATCCATTTTCAAACTATATTCGTTGTTCAAATTTAATGCTCCTTTTTTCATCTGATTGGATGTGTGACAACACTTTAGTCATTTATAATCAAACTAATTTAACATTATTACTTTTTACTAAGCATATGAGTGATAACTTGAATAACTTCGTTTAATGTCCTGTAAAATTTGTTCTTTATTAGTATTTAGATAAACCAGTTAGTAAATGCAACCTGAATAGAAATTGTCACCTCACAATCATGTAAACACAATGGAAGAGTAAACCTGAATCAATGGTGGCATTCTGAATGCCATACAAAATATTTCCATACGATTTTTTGTGAAAGATACAACATAAAAATGTTTGAAACGTTTAAAACAAAGGCACAGATATGTAACAAATGTTGATAAATTTAATGAAAGACTGATATAGGCTAACTGATTAAAGGATCACACATAACAAAATAAGACGAGCTAACGAATAGTAAGTAGTATACAGTAAATGTAATTTATTTTGTGTCCTTATCTTTTACCAATGATTGGAAGTTGCAAACTGAATACATAGCAAACTTTTGTCAATGATTTTATATTACAAAAACAATGGTTTTGTAGCAAGAGTCCAAAGCCAGTTTTATTTATAGTTAGATTAGAATTTTGGTTGGAAATTTTCACATTCTGTTACAAAGTAGTTCAAGTAAAAATCTGTAAACACAGGCATTTGATTAAATAAATAATATTTTCCGCTTATACACCAGTCCATGGGAATCTAATTGTCACTGTTGTTACAAGAACATTATATATAACTTGAACTCAAACATTAGAAAACAATCTATTTATAACTTACAAATAAAACAAATATTAGGATATCTTCTACAACCTTCAAGGGTACTAAAGGCGACGTTTAAAATACAGGTACGTCTTCTTAAAGTAAAATTTACATTCATGGGCAAAAGCTACGCACACAGCATGGTTTTTCTTTAGCCTCTCTATTTGTCTCCTACTAGATAAATAATTAAAACAAATACATAAAAAATGCATTTAAACATAAGCAATTAATGCTAATAAATGTCTTGATTTGCATATTGGTTATGTTCACAGTTTTATGATTATAATTTATCCAATCTTGTATTATTATTATTATTTTTATTATTATTATTATTATTATTATTATTATTATTATTATTATTATTATTATTATTATTATTATTATTATTATTATTATTATTATTATTTATTATTATTATTATTATGATAGAAAATATTTGGATTTGGAATGGGTTCTCCGCCACTATATTATGATAGATAAATTTGGTAACTGTAAGGAACGTCATTTTCCACCACTTCAATTCAATAACTGTATGGAATGTCATTTTCCACCACTCAAATTCAATAACTGTAAGGATCGCTTCTCGTGTCTAGTTCGAGAAGGCAGGAAGTTCAGCATTCATAAGAATAAGGTGTCACTTATAATGGTGTAGATACGGTTACATCTTTTTGTGGGGAATGCTTGGCTGCGAAGAGGTGGGATCGCTGTAAGAAATAGACATAATACTCTTTTGAGAGCATGGAATCGCACTTTATTGACATATATATAGATACATATTCTGAAGATACAACATGTAAATTTATTTATGTTGAAAATACATACAATACATATTACAATACTTATTAAATAGTTCTTCCACAATCTAGTATTTCATTTGTCCATTCATTTTTCTGTATTTTTGAATACAAGTGATTTAAATATTTAAAGAGCCTAAAATTCAATAACTGTAATAAATGTATTTTATTTTATTTATTGTAAGGTAAAGACCTGAAAAAGATCTGTAGTAGTATTAGGAAACCAGGTTTTCAACTCACTTTGTTTTTTTACCCTCCAAACAAGTATAAATTATCCCCCACCCCACCCCCTTTTCTTCCAAAATAAACCAGGTTTTCAACTCACCCTAGAGGAAAACCAGGTTTTCAACTCACTTTGTTTTTTTACCCTCCAAACAAGTATAAATTATAGTCCTAAATTATCCCCCACCCCACCCCCTTTTTTCCAAAATAAAACAGGGTTTCGACTCACCCTCCCCCACCTCTTTTTTCCCCCTACTACTACCTGTAAACAGGTATTTTATAACCAAACAAAACAACAGGTGTTGGAATGCGATAAGCTCTTTACACAGAGGTGACTAATTTGTTAGAACAGCGCATGTGTGGAATACAATTATTCTAAAGACGGCAAACGGGTTTTTACCACAAGATAACAGGATGAAAATTAAACTGTGCATTAGAATGTTTCAGCTAACAAGGTGGAAATTAAACTAGCATTAGAATGAAAATGATATTATTTTATATCTCGTTACCAATGATTAATGTTTCAACTGTTGATATTAAAAATATTTCATTATCACGATTATAGATACTAAATTTTACTTTACCACTCACACAGCGACGGGACTCAAACAGATCTTTCATTTCTGGTTTGTTCAGAGGATATTTTTTGTTGATAAAATATACCTTTGACCGATCGAGATCAATTGTGAGTTTAGTATAGTTTTGTTGGCTAATGGGGCTGTGAAAGTTTTTAAATTCCGCTAGCAACTTTTGATACAATTGTTCGAGATAATTGAAATACATGCTGTTATCAGATCTGATGAGCGAAAGTTTTAACTTGTCACATGTTCCATTAAAACATATACCTGATGTTTCATTATTAAATTCAACTGTCAATTGTTTACCGTCCATCATTAGATATTTGATGTTACTATTGTAGCTATTTGTCATTGTCAAATTTTCAAGCATTATTTTATAAGTTTAGATAAAATTTCAGTTGGAAAAGATAATGTCGAGTATAGATCTATCATCATAACAATACCCAAGGGCAAATGTATCTACCCCATTTTCACAATAGCGTTTGTCATCAAAATTATACAATCCACGTTTGATAATGACATCTGTTTCGAGTTTATGATGATTAGTTCGAATTGCCATAGCTCTCATAAAACTAACACCACCATCAAGCGCATACCTGTAGTCATCAAATTTCATAAACTTTTTAACAAAATTACGAGGCAGACCTTTGGCTTTTTTCGTTATTTTATTATTATCTAACAATACGGCATACATTTTACTACGTAATCCGATAAAGTATTTGATAGCGCTCGAGTTCATTTCATCTTTAAACTTACCAATAACCTTTTTATTTGTGTCGTCATGAAATTTACTGTCACGTGGATAATCGGAAAGATCAAACAGATGTCGATTATTGTACATGTCCTGATAGATGTCCTCACATTCAATTTCATACACGAGTGAATCAGTATCAGTAAACAATAATCTACTAGCCGGCCACTGATTTTTAACAAAAGTGTAATGAAAATCGTACATCATCCACTTTGATAAATCTAACACTGCAGCTCCAACATAGATCGGCTTGTTTAGTTTTAGATTTGTTTTTCTTCTTTGTATCGCAACAAGATTTTCATTAAATATTTTCATGCTCACAAAATCATCGTCTGACACAAGTTTGTTTCTGCGATTGACATCATTAACTATTTCAATATTTACACGTTTCCTAATATTCTCCATCGTCTTACCAAAAACGGAATTGTTCATCAGTTTAAAGAAGTTTTTCTCAAACTCTGTTTTCGCTGCAGCTCTTCTTGAAGTGTTGGAGTTAATATAACCTCTCATCCACGGCGACTGATTAAATTTTAGTACACGATGAACTTTTCTCAACACAAGACCAGCATCGACTGCTTGTTTTAAAACTTTATAATGCAAAACATAATTTTTCTTATCAAGTAAATTTGGTACTAGTTTCTTGACCATGGAATGTTGCCTTGGTGATGCTAACGCTTGTTGTTCTTTTGATAACAAACTATAATCTATAACCATCGATTCCGCACAGAAAGGGTAATCGTTATGTAATTTGTGTAGCGAATTTGGATAATCAAGATCAACTTCAACGAAATAGGAAACATCGTCAGGTATCTTTTTTTCTGTCTCTGATAGAAATCGATCAACCGTGATCCAATGAAATCCGCTAAAAGGCATTGGTTCTGCCATCGAACCACCGTAAAGATTATTACAATCTAGATAAATTATATACTTCGAAGGAAGGTCAGGGTTATACTGTTTCAGGTATTTGTTGTTTGCTTCAGCATATTTTTTGTTATCACGCTAATACCACCTCGGATACCTTTTTCAATAAAATTGAACATATCAACATCAGTCAGTAATTCTAACCTTACCTTACTAAACTTTAGCAAAGCATCCCATGACAACCCAGGGGCAGAATAATACCAGCAAGGATCTAGTCCATAATTATTATAACTCACTTCACGAAAACTTTCAAAAACATCTGCTAATAATAACACGTCAGTTTTCAGGTATAAATCATGATAATCACCAAAAGTCTCACAATCAAACTCTTTCCAGATATCTTGTGCATACCTGTACTCGTCATCAGTTATATTTTCATTTTTAAGTTGTGAGTAAAATTTGTCTTTGTCAGGTAAAGATGTTTCATCAAATTTACTCCAATCGTCGAGATATTCGTATGGAAAAACTCCTTTTTTAGCTAATAGATTAAATTTATCTCCAAAACAGTCTCTTAGGTTATTAAATTTACTACAACCTTTTACTAGCTCATCTAACGAGGCTGCCATAAACTGCAGGCTGTCAATAAAACGTAATTTACCTAGCGTAACTGACATATACTTTTCAAAATTATTTGGAATGCATTTGATGACATTATTGAGTTTTAGATGAGCTTTTATCTCAGGATCACCAAAAGCTTCTACGATGATGTGACTATCATATCCTCGAAAATTGTGAAGAATAACTGGAATAAAATCTGGAGCGTGAAATTTTAAATTACACTGGTCATGAGCCGCTCCACGATACTGTCCGGTCAAATGGCAATGGTCACGTACTTTTTTGTTATCATCAAAAGCTTTTTCACAAATATAACAAATTTCTGCTTGCTCGTGAGCGGATTCTTGTTGAGGTGTTAATTTTAACATTGGCGTTACTTTTTTCAAATGAGTAAATATATTATCAACTTCGTTAATCAACTGCTTGAGAAGCCAAACAGCTGGATTTTTACCACGATATAATTTGATTGATTTAGATAATCTAGAATCAGTACAACAAACTACCTTATACGCTACTCCACACGGAACATGATTTTGAACTTTTCTTGTACTCGATTGATTAGGATTATTTTCTACACCAAGTACAGGTTGAAGTAGGCATTCGAAATCAGCGTATATGACGAAAGGAATTTTTAGTTTGTGATTATGATGGACAAACTGTAACACACTATCTTTTTTAGATGGCATTGTTATTCTTTGCACATCACTACAGTACTGCAAATGCTTTTGTAATGTTTCATTGCTTGTACAGCCATGCAAGCAGCGGTAACAAAAGAACTTTTTGTTCTTATCCTTATTGTACTGTCTACCAACTAGTCCGTTAAAGTTTTTAATCCAAACATAATGATTTTTGTAGTACAGTAAATTTATAGTTGATTGTGAAGCTTTTTCTGAAATATATCTCGGATATACGTCCTCCTTTTCATCTAGTCCGAAAACGTTAATTGAAACATTATTCTGCTTTTCAAATTTTGGTATTTGATTTTCTGCCACTGGAAAGTTAATATCTTTAAAATTTAATCTAGACACATGACTGATATACCTTTCAACACGAGTAGCGTTTTTTTCTGCTGGGAATAGTGCGGAAAGAACAGCCCATTGGAAACATTTGTTATCTACGTTTTTGATGTTTATACAACATCTTTTACTTTTTATTTTTGGTGGCAGGTCGACGTATGAACTACCTCGTAATACATTATATTTCATCGTGTGAAACAATATTCCTTTGATCATTTCAAACTTCCAACCCGAACCTAATTGACTAAATTCCTCTATTTTTTTTCCAATTTCTTGGTGTATTTCATCAGATAGTGATAACAGATCAGTCCCAAGCAAAACACGTCTTGATTTTGCGTTCATATAAGGTTCTGCAATTTCCTTGTTAGTTAATTCTTCCATTATAACTAACTTTGAAAATATAACATGATATTGCACAAATAATCTGATACTTTTGTGTTTTTCGAGCTCACGTTTTACAATTGTCTGTAATAGGTGGTAAAGATTAGTTGCATTAAAATTTACTAAAACAATTTGATTATCAAACTGATAACTATTATCAAAACCTGCAAAAGCAGTCGCTATTTTATTAGGTTCTCCCATAAAGCTTCTCTTAGCTATATCACGCAATTTTAACATTATTATACTATAATGTAATATCTAATTGATAATTTTTTCACACTGCGCATGCGCTAAAATCAATTAGAGATAAAAAATATCTCCTATAATATAATGACAGCAAATCTAACAAACACATGTGAGCAAGAAGCATATCAAGTTCACCCAAAACATAACTTTACCTCACACTGCGCATGCGCTAAAAATCAATTAGAGATAAAAAATATTACCTATAATATAATGACAGTAAATCTGACAAGCGCACGTGAGCAAGAGATTTATCAAATTCACCCAAAGTATAACTTATACGCTGGAAATGTAATTGGTTCGGTTATTAACATTAAAACTAGAATACCTGTTGGCAAATTAACGTCAGCGGGTTATAATATTAGTGTAAAGGGAGATAATGCCGAGAGGATTGCAATATTTAGAAAAGATTTTATTTACACGTTGTTCTGCGATGATATTCCAGAGGGACAGCGTGTATATTATTATAATGGTAAAGTCACTGATGATAATATTGAAAATTTATCCTTACAAGATGAGTTTCAGCCGCACCCAGTATTTGATTTATACGAGGCTAACGATCGCGGTATTATTAGAAATAGAAAAACTAAAAAAGTTCTTAGTAATATTAGCAATATGGGATATATCAGGGTAACAGTTAGAGGAACATCAACAAATCAAGTTCGTTATCTTGGTCATAGGTTTGTTTATGAGGTGTTCAATGGATCTATACCCAATGGTCTTGTTATTAATCACATCAATAATATACAAACTGATAATCGATTGGAAAATCTAGAGATAGTAACGCAACAGGAAAATGTGAGAAAAGGAAAAAATAGTAATGGTATTAATTTTAGATGCCCAATAAAACCTGTTATTTCAAAAAACCTCGAAACGGATGAGGAGATCGAATTCAAATCGATTTCAGCTGCGGCGAAATATTATAAGATAAATCCCGCAGTCGTAAAAATTATAGCTGATGGAGCAACAAAATCAACTTTTTCAAGAGAATACGATGCTAGGATTGGTTTTAGATATGATGATCAATAATATTTTGTAATTCGGTTTTAGTCAAGCAATGATGAGCAAATGCTATGATATCATCGTGATTAAATTTTAACGTTGTTACTGCACTTTCATTAATTTTATTTTTTTCTGCTTCTGTTAGTAATATTTTATGAGAATCACCTTGCATTACAATAACATCAACACTATAACCCAACAAACATTTTCTTACCGCTTCAGCTAGTTCGTTATAATTTACTATATTAACTTTTTGGTGATATTTTATCTCATCGGTCATCTTATAATAATAAATTAGATAAAAATATATTATAATAATGGACTTGATGAAACGACTCGCTGAACTCTACGAAGAAGATACTAGTGATAAGGTCGTCAGTGATAAGGTCGTCAGTGATGATGTCATACATAGTATTACATTTTCCAAAGATTTTATAGACAAATCTGTTGGTTATAGCGAAGATGATATTTTATATAACAATGAATCTGATGATGATGGTGAAATAGTCACTGTTGCTGACAGATCTAATTACAGCAGATCAACAACTAAACGGTATAATGTCAAGTATCACATTGCTAAGCAGCTAATTAAATTTAATTTTACCGTTGCCGAACAACAACTGTTCTGGCAGTTAATCAAACCTTTTTTAAATATCAAGATTCCAGGCCGACAGAAAAATATCAAATTCGATTTCATATTTGTCAAGATTTTTAATCTAATGACGATCTCTAACGATCGTAAGCAGTACCTAATATCATTATGTAAACCAGTAAAATGTAAATCTGTCAAACAAAAGTATGAGTTAATTTATAATAGCATTATATCATAATCTGCTTGGTTGGGATCCAACTGTTAAATTTATCACTATACCCACGCCATTTGACTAAACTTTTATCCCCTTTTTTTCTAATCACTTTCTCGATAACAAAAACATCCTGCTCAGTTTTCTGTAGTTCTTGTTCATAAAAACTACCTACAATCGGTTCCCCTGCCAGATCTTTTAAAACGTACGTTACAGGTACTGTTAAAAGTACCTTATCAATTACAAAAACTTCTTCGCTCCAGTTCGGAGTAAATCCTTTTGCAAACACCTTTTTCATCAAAGAAATTCTAACTTTATCACCAACCTTAAATTTATGTCTGCGGTACATGTTTTCATTTGCTAATATTGGATTTTTAACAGCTTTTTTAGGTGTCATTTTGATGGTTCGATGTTTCGTGTTATTATATTCGCTTACGATTTGAGAAAGGTCATCGATGTACCTGTTGGTGTTTTTAGCTGTCATATGTTTGTGTATTTTCTCGTTTAGCGTGCGATTAAATCTCTCAACAACAACGCTTTTACCCTCATTTCCTGTAACATACCTTTTTATATTATTTTGTTCTAGAAACTGTTCAAACTTTTTGTTAAAAAACTCAGATCCATGATCAGTCCAGATTTTGTTTGGTTTTCTTTCTGTGCTTGTTATTATCTGCTTTAGCGCATCGGTCATTGAAGTTCCTGTCTTATCCGAAACAGGTACACTGAAAGCATATTTGCTAAAAACATCTATAACATTAAACAAATACCTTTTTGGAGCGCCATCAGCGCCAACGTTAAACTGAGCTAGATTGGATACATCCACCAAATCTATTGCCCAGATATCATCTACACCATTAGCGACAACTTTACGTCGTTGGAACTTTTTTTTTTAGGTCTGTGTAGTTCGACTGCAAGATCATCATATACTTTATTTCCCCGATCGTGAGGTGATTGACGAGACTCTCCGAGTCCAAGTTTATATTTTGCTCCAATTATTCCCTGAACAAATTTTCTATCAAAACGTTCTCGTAGATTTGTTGGCTCCATATCACGTAATTCGTCTAACATTACTTTATCACAATCTAATTTTGAGTTTTCATGATCACGATAACAGATATCATGACGCATTGCTATTGCATCCACTTGATTGTAAGGCTCTTGGCCTGGCAATGGATTGTCGTTTTCATCTAGTTGTTGATGTAGCGGATTCCATGGACCAGTATACCGATGCCCTGGCAATGTCCAACCGCCTTTTGGTTTTGGCAATTTTCCAATTAGTTTATGTATATCTATACCTGACCCTATTATTTCTCTGTTGTTACAACATTGACAGTATGCGACAATTTTATTTTGCTCAATACACAAATCTCTGTCAGAATCACAGTTGCATATCATTCTATATTTTTAGTCGTCGACTAAAATAATATTAGGATAACCAGATCCTAGCGACGTCGCTGGAGATACTATCGCTGGGGACGTTTTCTTTAAAAATGTATTTTTTCTTTTTCCACAGATTGCACAAATACTTTTTAATATTATCCTGTTGTTTTTTGTTTTTTCTGTTGTTTCATTAATACCTTCTGTTTTAGTTTTACACTTGAGACAGTATGTTGACATTATTATACTTATAAGTTTAGATAAAATTAATTGCGATCTCATCATTAGCGTGAGAAGGTTGCTTATCAAACTGTAAAATAAATTTTAAAAAATTAAGATTTCTACTCATCTGTCGGATAAACATAATACAATAATATCCGCAAGCAGACGTTCCAACAGGTTGGAGTTGATTTGACGAATAATATACTTTTGTAAAAAATTTTTTCATATACTTTTTTATTACATCGCTTGGAGGAAGTCCAAACGAGTCAAAATAATTATTATTATAAACTGCTACCCAATGTGTGCCGGATCCGTCATTGAAATCTTGTATATTAATAACACATGAACTTACAGCAGATGGTGATTTTATTGCTGAGAGCTCATCTTTAGAATAAACTCCGTGAAATCCAGGAACTGCTTTTAACTTATCAATGATATCAAAATTACTCAACGGGGTCGACGAGTTCCTGGTAATGTTAGACCACGTCCGATTCCTAAAAGATTTGGCAGCAGACTTCCCGCTAGTCCCGCCAAAAGTGGAGCGAACGGAATAATTCCTCCTTGTTTTGTTTGATTGCATATGCATTTGCACTTTGGTGTTGGTGATTTTGTTTTTATTACTTTCTTTTTTTTTGTTGTTGGTGATTTCTTTTTCTTTTGTGGCATTATAATATATTATTTACATAAAATTTACAATTTTTTTATTCCACTTCCACGAATGATACCATTACCTTCGACTGCTTTCTTCGTTGCGCCAGATATTGCTCCAGACGCTGCTGCTAGTCCTAATGTTCCCAACACCGGCAAAAGTTTAGGTATTATTGTACTAGTTAATACTGATAATGCCGGACCAAGAAAACCACCTTCTTTTGCCATCGCTGTCATTTGTGCAGCACTCAAATTTAAAACAAAAGTTTTTTTACGATCATACTTTTTTACTTGATTTTTTGTTAGCATTAATTTTGTTAAAACACCATCAGAAATATTAGGATTGATTTTTAATGATACCTGTTCTCGCTTTGCAGTAGCAGCTACTAATTTTTTAACTTGGCCATCAGTCAAATACACTTCTTTTACAATATACTTTGCCATTTTATATAACAACTGTAGATTAAACTTGAACTGTCATTTTACCTCCAATAGAATCTACCGTGATAAATCTATCACTAATCACTAATGCGTATACGTATAACGGCGCTACTGGAACCGCCCCAAGTGTCCAGGTAATTTCAATATCCGCTGTGCTGTCTACAGCTCGCTCGTTATGTTTACTAACATCAAAATGAAATATAGGATAAAGCGTACGAAATTCTTCTACTGATATTTGAGTTCCATCTTCAACATCTTGATATTTTTGTATTGCGTCAAGCAGGTACATGTACGGTCGAGAAATATTTTTATTAACATCATCAGCAAAATTACACTCGATAGCTCGTTCTGGATATTGCTTTGAATTTAATCTAGCGTATATTCGTCTGACATCAGAGTGATCAAATACTGCATTATTTTGTTGTTGGTTACCTCGTCGAGCTTGTTGTTGAAATACGACAAAGATATTTCTCGGCAGTTGTTCGCTTGATGTTGTTGTGACCCTCCATGTGTAGTCAGTAGTATTTGGAACCGCTGTCTGATATACCTTATGCTGCTTAAAGTAAATTCTGTTTGTATGCTTATCAAGCGTGTTATTTAGTTCTGACATTTTAGTGATTGATGGTGTTATACGTGGCATCCACAAAGAAAGTTTGTTTATGATAAACTGTACATCAGCCCCTCCAGATCTAAACAAGCAATCGTTTTGGTCTGCTCGATCTAAAATAAGGGTATGTTTTACTCCGCGAAATACTTTATCATAATCGCGACAAAAGCCGAAAATCATGCTTAGCGGAAGCATCATTGTAATTTGACGTGATCCTGCTGCAAGTTTTCTTCGCCTAGCAAAACCTTCGTTATAGCGTGGATTTCTCACATCAAGTGTGTTAAGAAGTAAATTTAACATCGCAGTACCGTCTGCAGCTGCAGCTGGTGGTGTTATATTTAGATTATTGAAAGCTGCTGTAAGAGAAACTCTTGTAGCGTTTGCATTAGCATCTGCAGCAGGTGCGACAATATCTAGTGCAGCAGCATTAGCAATGAGAAAATTTCTCACAATTACAGTATTTTCATCAGCATTAGCTCCATGTACTATAGCGCCTCTCTTTAAAAATTCTGTTGATTCAGCTATACCCCGTCCAGTATCTTTAAACCACATCATATTAGTTGCAGTTGATCTCGAGTAATCGTCGGAAAATGAAATAATATTGAAAATTGTACTTGCAACTTGTAGGTGACTCGAAATATCTTCTACAGTTTGATTGGCCAGTTGATATCTAGCACTTTTGAATAGACTCCAACCGTTATTTATAAGAGCTACTTCTGCTCCAACTGCAATTGCAGCAGGTGGATTAGCTACTGTCATAATCTGACCACGAACTTCTAACATAGCCTTATGTGGCAGTAGAAATACATCTTCGTCTCTGGTGTTAAAGGTTCTAATACCAGTTTTATTTGGTTCGTTAGAATTTTCATCAAGGTACTCAACAAACTCGAATTCTGTCACATCGTTGTCGATGTCATAAGTTTCTGTTAACTCGAGATAATTTTTAGTAGACATTTTATTTTATTAGATTATATAAAATTTTATTGCGGCATTGTTACTTTAGATATTAATTTTTGTATGATCTGCTCGCCCTTTGGTGATAATAATTTTTTTGTTGTTGTTATCATAGCTTTTTGAGTTTCTTTTGTTGGAGCGATTTCTGAGATAGCTTGTTTTATTTCAGATGCAGTCGGTGGATCTCCTTTTATTTTATTAGCTATTTTTTGTCCCACCGCAGTCCCAGCGGCAGATGCAGCCCCAGTTGCAAAAGCTTTACCAGCGTCAATAGCAATTGGTGCAACTTTACGTGCTAGTCCTGGAATATTTTCAATAACTTTAGTGAATATATTTCCAAAAAATCCTCCTACTATTTTTCTTCGATAAACTTTTTTTCTTTGTTTCATTATATTTGATGTTGCATAATTTTTACTTTTGCTCACGTAGATGTAAATAATAAGTTACAACTTCATTACTAACATGTAACTGTTTTCCTGATTGATCTGTCAACTGCATCCTTATACTTGATATTTGATCTTCAACGTTTAAAGGATAATATATAATATGTTGTGGAGTTATTTGCATGAGAGAACCTGGCGGGACTTCTGGTGAGAAACTGTAAATCGTTTGACCTTTGCTACCTTTTGATGTATAAGAGCCAGAAGCAGTAGAGCAATTTACTAATATTGTATTTACTTCCGTTATATTTGCTGGCAGTTCACTGTCATATGTAATAGGCTGATCAAGTGCAGTGTAAGTTTTTTCAGTAAATCCTAACAGTTGTGCAATACTTCTTTCTCTTGGTTCAAGATTGATTGCTATATTTTTCAAAGTTATCCTAGTTCGCAATGTGTTATAATTTGCTTCTAATTCAAAATTATCAGCCACACCGTTAGCTTCTGTTATGAGCTCTTTGATTGTCTTGTTTAGATCTTCAATATTATAAGCTCCTTGCGGAATTTTTATTTTTTTTGTTGTAGATATTGGAGATGTTGTAATCATAGTAAAATACATTTCATCGTTAACATCATTTTTCACGTTAGGTATAGCATTCCAGCAAGTACAAGAAATTAATCCAATTTCATATTGTTTTGTAGGATCTAGTTCTATAGGTGGAATATAATTTACTGAAAAATTTGCGCTATCTTCTGTAGACTCGCTAGAGTTTAGTAATAATGTTGTTTGCATTCCTTTAATATTATATCATTTTACAAAATTAAGTCGCCGCGATTAAGTCGCGGTGTAAAGTTTCATATTCGTCAGATGTTAATAATTCACTCGATCTTAGATGATCAAGTATGTCAATGATTTCATTATCAAGTTCAACACTAACATTCCCAGCTTCCTTTGATGATATTAATAACATTAATCTACCTATCATTTCAGTAGTTGAAGTAAATACTTTTACACCAGTTCCTGTTTTTTCTTTTCTATATTTTTCTACACGAGATTTATCGAGTTTATCAAATTTTCTTTTAAAACTCCACCCTTTACCAAAAGGTTTTGCTCTGCTATTTTCTGCTGTTTTTTTAAACGTGAGAGCAATGACACCCTTTCTCATTCTTTCATAAAGTGGAATCATATTATCAATCTCTGTAACCGTGTTTAATTCATCTTTAGCAGCAGCTCCGTCATTAAATATTACATCAAATTTATCGATTAATGCTTGATATTCTGCATCAGTCCACTTGCTTATATCATCAATACCCCTTATATTTTCTTTGTTTAAAAAATCATTATATTCACTAACTTTTATCTCATCATTTGCTCTTTTTGTAAAATGAAGTCTTTGATCTCCAACTTCCATAAACTTTACAGTAAGATCACCGACTCTTTGTTGCTCCTCTTTGATATCTTTTATTTCTCCTGATAAACTTGTTATAATATTTGTTATTCCTTGCGTTGTTAACTCTGCTAATCTTCGCTCAAGTTCCAGTGGATTGTTTATCAATCGATCTGTTTCTGCTTGTCTAGCCGCAGGATCAGCTATATTTGCTGTAAGTGCCTCAATCAGTTTTCTCTTTTCTTCATCAGATCTAGTAACAAGTTTTGCAGCAGCTGCTTCCTGTTGTTCTCTAACAATTCCAACCAAACCTTTTTCCTGTAGTTGCTTAAGTTCTTCTTCTGACAGTGGTTTAGTTTCAGGTTGTTTACCTAATAATGCTTCAGTAACCGGCTTGAAAATTGTAGCTGTTGTTTCTGTAGCAGTTACTTGCCCACGTCGTGCTTCTTGTACTTTTTGCTTAAGTGATGCCTGAGATTGAGCAAGTTTTTTTAGGTCTTCTATGTGTTGTCTGTATCTTGCTCGTTTGTCCATTATTATAATTATAAATTTTATAAAATTGAAACGCTTTACTGTAAGTAACTGTTAATACAACAGCGAAACATTTTAGTTGGATCATTTGTAAGTTTATCAAATAAGAAAAAGTTAAATTTATCTTTTGTAGCATTACGGTAAAGTTCAATAAACTTATCTTTTGTCACGCCACCGCATTGCTCGCTTGCAATATTTCTAACGTCAACATTATCCAATCCTGGAAATAAAATAAAACAACCCGTATTTCGCCTAATAAACCTATCAACATTATAAAATCCTTGAGCGAGATAAACAGAATTACACTGTTTGTTACGGGATAGTGAAAAATATGATCTTATTTTGTTCATCTCCATGTTGTTTAGCGGAATATCATCAAAAACTACTATCTTATGTTCATCTGCATCAAGTTGATTAACTGGAATAAGATCTTCTGGCTGCCTAATTATAAAAAAATCTTCACCAGCTTTAAGATCATCACGAAGCTTGTTATTATACTCACTTAATAACTCATACTTATCTTGCTGTGGATTGATTGTGTAAATATAAACTCTGTCGTAGTTAAAATTATCACCAAGAAGCAAATTCATAAGCAAATTTGTTTTCCCCGATCCAGTTCGCCCAACAATAAGATAATGACAATCAGGAAGTTCATTGTTATGTTTATGCTTCACTAGTCTCTCTGTATCAAAGTTTAATATCAACGATTTTGCCATTTTTGTATAATATTAAACTAGTGTTGATAATTTTATCTAGGATAGTAAATAATGAGTTATTATACAAAATTTGGAACATTATTAGGAGATTTATCCACAAAAAGTTTTAAAGGTGACTTATCCAAATATGCAACTCTTGATCGGCTCAAAAATGAAATCAATAATTTACTAAATCTTACCAGCGTAGATCCAGATGAAGTTGTCATTTTCCAAGACAAAGAAGGACGATTAAAGACGAGTAATGTAAAACTGTCAGATGTAGTTGTACGAAATACTGCTGCGATTGCTAATAATATCGTTACTTTTAACAATCTAGGTAATATACAAGATTCTGGTAGGTCAGTTAATGATTTTGTTAAAAAAGATGGTGATGTATTTAGTGGGAATATTGTTATGAAACAAAATAAGATTACAGATCTTGGAAACCCAACTGAGGATGGGGATGCTGTCACTAAAAAATATGTCAATGATTGGGACGCTTTAATTACTAATGAAATCACAGCACTCAAAAATGATTTTACCAGTCACGTGAACACATTTTTAAGTTTTCGCAGAAGCATAAACAAAATTAGAGATGAATTTTTTGGAAATCCATCAAATGTTGGCATTACACTCGCTAATATCAAAACAAAATTTAATGATATTAACACAGAACTCAATGATATTATTAGTGGAATTCCGAATATTGTTGAGAAAACGAGTATGGTTAAAATTCCTCACAAACAGATTAAAAATATTGTGTATATTGTTGATACTGGTTATACTGGGTGGACACCAAAAAATAATTCTATCAAATATATTGCAGAAGTTACCGGTGTGTATAGATTGTCAGTGCTTAGCAGTGCAAAGTTTAAAATATCTACCAAATATCTATTTCGTCATCCAAATGATGACTCATCTGGAGTATTATCTGTAATAATAAACAAAAATTCTGAAGAAGAATTTGTACTTGAACCAGTTGATAAAACTTTACAATTAGCAATTTTTCTCTGGTGTTTGGAATTTATAGCTGAACAACCAGCTCTTATTATGGATTAACCAAACATAGGACTATGTGAACTAATATTATAATGAAAAGAAGTATAGTTGATTTCAATCATATTTCAAAAGATATTCCAAAACAAGATGTAGACGCATTAATACAATATTATAAATATTATCATAGAAAACTTTGGTGTGTGAAAAAATGTTACAAATACTACAACAAGATCCTTCGAGTAATATCTTATCTACCCTTGTTAATGACTAGTTCTGGTATAATTTCAAGTGGGATATCGTTAAATCCCTTTTTGTTAATTATATCTGGTATTGGTGTTTCACTTACAGCGGCGTGTAAAAAAGTAGAACCAAGACTTTTGATAAAGAAGCACGGTTGTTTAACATCAATTAAAACTTACAAGAAACTACTTGATCACATCCGGTCTTACCTACGAGGAGTTAAATATAATATGGATGATTTATTACGTGAATTTCGTATTATTGACAATATGTTAACAGACATTCTACCAATGAGGGTTAGCAAGTATGAAAAAAAATATCATAAAAAATATGAGTAACATAAAATTTTATCTAAACTTAAGATATAATATAACTAAAATAATATCATTTTCATTCTAATGCTAGTTTAATTTCCACCTTGTTAACTGAAACGTTCTAACACACAGTTTAATTTTCATCCTGTTATCTTGTGGTAAAACCCGTTTGCCGTCTTTAGAATAATTGTATTCCACACATGCGCTGTTCTAACAAATTAGTCACCTCTGTGTAAAGAGCTTATCGCATTCCAACACCTGTTGTTTTGTTTGGTTATAAAATACCTGTTTACAGGTAGTAGTAGGGGGAAAAAAGAGGTGGGGGAGGGTGAGTCGAAACCCTGTTTTATTTTGGAAAAAAGGGGGTGGGGTGGGGGATAATTTAGGACTATAATTTATACTTGTTTGGAGGGTAAAAAAAACAAAGTGAGTTGAAAACCTGGTTTTCCTCTAGGGTGAGTTGAAAACCTGGTTTATTTTGGAAGAAAAGGGGGTGGGGTGGGGGATAATTTATACTTGTTTGGAGGGTAAAAAAACAAAGTGAGTTGAAAACCTGGTTTCCTAATACTACTTCTGTGAATGTTGTACTTATTATTTAAAGAATATATATTTATTCTCAATTAAATTATAACATGAAGCTAGTAATTATTTCAAACAAATACTAATGAACAGCGAAGCTGTAAAATATTTAAATTACATTATGATTGTGGAAGAAGGGAACTCAATAATATTATATTATAAATACAATGTACATCAATTCAGTAAAATATTAAATCAGTAAAATATTTCATAGTAGAAAAGAGAACTCACTATTACATTATATTAATGAAATAAAAATAATTCAGAAGAGTACCACAACTCACTATAAAATCTTTAACTTCCAAAAGCGAGTATAAAGCATAAGTTTCTTACCTGTAAGAAATAGACATAACACTCATTGAGAGCATGGAATCGCACTGAGAATAAAACAGCTCAAAGCCTTTTTATATTCTGGAAGCTGTTTAATCACAAGTGCTATATCCAGTCTCAAAAGATATTTGTCTAAAATGACGCGTGCTTCTCGCGTGCTTTCCAAGGACAGGTTTAACTTTATATCAAGTTTTAGTGGGGGGGAGGTAGAGTGTGAGTGTGGACGGTATTTTTCCAAGTAACGACCTTTTGGATCATGTCCATAACCTTCCAGTGGTCATTCACATTGTAAACCTAATTAATTTAATTATACCCTATGGTGATTATCAATTACTTTGTTCCCAAATTCACAACGAAATCCAATAAGGTTTTATTGATTGAATGGTGCAATAAAACATCATTTGACTTCTATCCGATTGAACTGGCTTATTAATTAGGCTTTTTCCATTACCAAGTGAAAGCTGAACAATAATAAATGCTTAATCTAAATTCATTTCAATGTCCTTATTATATTCAGGATATGAATTATTGATTGGAGCACGCTTCTCTTACACTCCAATTAATATCAAAGCACTAGCTTAAATTTGGATGTTTTTATCTTCCAATAACTAGAGATTTCAATATGTTGTACACAAATTAATATTTTCGTTTCTTTCTTTTAGAATTGAGATCTTGATAAATACCTCTTGGTTAAATTAGCCGAGACCTCGAGGCTAGTAAAAAATTTGATAAGTATACGAGGAAGAATAAAGAAAAAAATATTAAAAATCAAAAATTACAATGCTTAGGTAGATGAAAAAATTACAATGCATTGGTAAGTTGATAGATTGCAAAAAGGCAATGAGAACAATGTTCATTGCAGTACATATTGTGAAATTCAAAAAGAATACAGTAAAATGTATAATTATCAATAAACTGTAAGGTACGTTGACAATGCGTCAAAATACATATGATAAAAGATGCATAGAAAAATGTACCATAAAATGTGTAATAAGGAGTCAATATAAATTGAAAAAGTGATGACAATTACACAAGGAAGTAAAAATATGAAAAAGACCAAAATACAATGCACTGACAAAAGTTAAGAAATAGGAAAAAACAATTGACCGTATAGTACCTCGATGAGGAATGAAAAAAACAATATATTAAGAAAACAATAAAAGATACAATGTGACAGGATAATACGTAAGGTGACATCTGTATGGTAAAGAAAGATTTTATTCAAGGGAATCCTACGAAAACACATTTAACACATTCAATGAAGTTCAAGTACAATAGTGAGAATCTGCAATGAAAAAAAAATATGTTTTTTTATATTATTATTATTTATGATGGTTTTTTTATATATTATGTTGGGGTTTTTTATACGTTAGTTTACTCTTTTTGTTATTATTTTATTATTATTTCTATTTTATTGTAAATAACTTCAGCAGAACATAATTAAAATTGCTGTGTAAGCGCTAGGTTATTTCCATCATATGTCATTGACCTAGGATCATGCGATCAATAGAACGGCATGTTCATAATATTGAAGTGATACTGCTTATTAATAGGATGTGAATTATGACTTCCCAATATATTATTTCATATATGAGACAACTAATATTTTAATTTAGGAAGATATCTAAAATGTGTGTCATAATGCGGTATGATCTCTTGTAAACCAAGTAACTGTATAATGTTTATTAGTGATGCTTTCATTAAACTAGAATTAATTGATACGTCTTGAATGTCATCTGGACAACTGGGGTATGTAGCGCAATATACGTTCAATTTGATTGATAAATTCCATTAAAACATGCTGTGAAATCAGTATAGCAAGTGAACTCGCCTGCTGAAAATTTCACTGTATGACTAATTTGCTGAGTCTCAACCGTTTGAGCTGCAATCCTTTCTTCTATTGTCGAAACTTCTGCACGATTATTTCGACAATAGCAAGCATCGCTTGCTCTAATAGTATAAGCGTTTTGAGTTTGGACCAATAGCCGTTGACATGTTCTAATCCTATTATCAATTTGTCAGGTATAGGAGAACAAATCATCTCCTTATCGAGCAGTAATAACGAAAATTTAAATTTCATTATTCTGTTGCTTTAGCATATTTGTATAACTTGCTAAATGTCGTGATGTTTTCATTGTCAGCATTCCAAATAGATATTTACCTATTTTATCAATGAAGGCAAAACTTCTCTCATGATACATTTGAAGAATGCAAAACACCTTTCTGAATTAACTAATTAATTAATTAATAAGACTGTTATATTAAACTGCATATTCATTGTAATTCGTATTGACTTGAAGTGTGAAAGAATATCATATATGTAGCTACTGTTGACATCTCTGTGTCAATGTTCGATACATTCGACTG